>LR548896.1:51112-249305 GCA_900536415.3 Caenorhabditis sp. 38 MB-2015
TTTTTTTTTAATTGTTTGGCGTGAACTTTTTTTTATTTGTCACGTGTCTCATTTTCTGCAAAGACCAAGTTTTTTTTTTCATTTGTTTTCTTCATTTTTCGATTCCTATGATTCAAACAAGAAATGAAAAACGAGAAAATGCACGCCAAACAATTAAAAAAAAACGATTACGTTAACTTTTTTTTTAAAACAACACTGTTTCGAATTGCACTTTTTTGTATAGAAAATGTCATTTTATTGAATAAAACGTGCGTTTTTTTGAGGTTCCTGCATTGGAAATGTTATGCATTTTATTTAAAAAAACGCACGTTTTTTTGCTTCTGCATCACCCCATTAAATTAACTCCAAAGCTTCACCACGGAAAACCACTGGTTTACACCAATTCTAACCCAGTTCTCATGATTTAGTTGTTATTTCAGATTTTGATGAGCCTTGCGAAACGGGTTATTGATTCGCGCATCGTTACCAGCTCTCTTGGAACCGCAGTCTGAAATGCACCACTTCCCTCTTCCAATATATTTCGAATATTTTCGTCGCCCACTAACTTTTTTATACCCATCCAGCCCTTTTTATATAGTAGTTTATGATCATTTCTAATGTTTTCTAGTCAAATGTTGTTGTTCCAAAAAGGCGTGTGTATCAAACAAGTTTCATGTCTCTCTTCGTTTTTTATGTATTTTATTATATTTTGAATGTGTAAGTGCTTGCGATGAACCGATTTTAGAAAAAAAGGGGCTTAATGTATCATCAAAAAATTGGGAGCGAGGATTAGTGTAAGGCAAATAGCGATATAGAAGCCGGCCAAAACAAGGGAAACCCAGAAGGATATGGTATAACAACGGGATGGTTTGGAGCCTTTGAGCAAGATGAAATTGAAGAGAATTCCGGCGATGAAACCACCAATATGACCGTAATAAGATATCTGGAAAAAGAAGGATATTTCGAAGCGATTACAGTAATCTGGAAGAGGTTGGGATTAGAGTGGTTTAGGGTAAATAAAGGTTCAAAATTTAACAGACAGTCTTTCCTCCGAAAATGCAAAGATTCTTGATCCCGGAGACCGGAGCAGACCGGACTGGAACTTTTGGAAAAGCGCCAAAAAAATTCTGGCTTGTAGTGAAACCAAGTTAGGCCTCTTTTCTTTATAACGAAATCTACCGGAAATTTAGAATTCTGAAATTCTCTTGTATTAACATTAAAAAGCCTTGTTCAGATAGCTGAAAATTAATTTTTGAGCCTAAATTTTGAAAAATTAGCAATCGGTTTCATTGTAAGTTTTTTTTTCTATGAAATCCAAAATTAGGTCCTACCAAAGAGAATTTTTATTATTCAGATCGTTCCCAATTTCAAAAGTCGGGTTTGATTTCATCCAACCCGGTTTCAGACAACTTAAAAAACTCAGATAACTATTTTTATGAAAAAAAAATTTTATTGATTCAGTGAACTTTAAAGTGCATGAAAGCCTGTTGATAAAGAAAATTTCGAAGAATCCAGGTCAATTTTTAAATTTTATGTCATATTTTTGCGCTTTTTTGCATCACTGAAAAAATGCAAAGTCGATTTTCTCTTATTCAATAAAAAATCAATGTTTTTGCTTTGTTTATGAATGCAGGTTTGGCTCTTTCAACCCACTTACCTTATCAATCCGATAAGTCGTATAATACCGATGATAAACAGCCAATCCAAAATCAACAATCACCAGAATTATAATCAATGGTAAACGAGTTGGAGCATTTTCCATTTGCTTGAAATTGAGTATCAAAGTGATAAGATGCGATGCCAAAATGGCGAAACTTCCACAAGCTCCGCCCATAAGGAATACCATTGGGTCCAATGACATATGAATTAATGCACCAAAAATGACACCAAAGAAATATAAAAGTGGAATACGCCAAGAATGGACAATTTCCAATGGGATTCCGATGAATAACAGGATACAAACATTGAATACAAGATTTAAGATTCTGCAAGAAAAAATATCAGAAATTTCAGAAATCAAAAAGCAGCTCACCCAACATTGACCATCCAATAGGTGAAAAATCGCCAAAGTTCTTCATAATGATGTGGCGACATTATGAACTGGGAAATTGTTGGGATTGGTCCACTTAACCATATTCCTTCTTTCGAATCAATCACATAATAAATATAAAATATCAATTGAATTAAAGAAAAAAGGAACATAAACATGGGAGGGGGAAGACATTTGTATTGTTGCAACTTGCTGAAAACGTCGATTCGTTGATTTTTTGGGGTTACTGTCATGGCTGCTTTGAAGAGAAATGTTCGCATTTTGTAGCCTTTACATTTGCTCATCTGGAAAATTAATTAGGGTATTGGGTTACTATACATAGTTTTGGTTTTTATTATCTGTTATGGGGTTTCGAATCGGACTTTTTTTTAAATTTCCTTGAAGCGTAGACCATTTTGTGGGAATTAAAGGTCTTCTATCACCTTTATTTCTAAAAATCATTACTGTATTTTTTTTTTCATCCTAAAATTCTCTGAAATAAACTTCTGATAATTTTCACCAATAAGTTCCCTAGGGTAGGTGGAGCCGTAGAAATCAATTCTGTCGTCCATTTTTTTGTGATTTTCAATGGTGTGTTTGTTAGCGATTCATATCGATTCAGTACTGTCAAAGGTCTCGACGCGAAGGAACGAAATAGTGTGTGAAACAGAGAGGGTACATCGAATTTTTTCATGGTTTTTTTTCAGCTTTGGACATCGCATAAAGCTTTTGTTCTGTTGAAATCTTCTAAAATTTTAGCAAACAAAAGTGAACAAATATTAGAAATAGGATAAACTTCATGAATAGATACAGCGAGTGAAACAGTAATTTTTCATAAAACCCTTGTGTTAAATACTACACTTTTGCTCTTTTCGGAGCACAAGTTATCAGGTTACTGTAATTTCAGTATCGATTCATTTATAGTCACAAATTTTACTTGTGAAATCGTCTGGATTTTCAACATCCGACGAACTTAATAAATTTAGAAGAGCTAGTGAAACAGTAAATTTACTTGGTGTTACATTCTGGCTCATTCTGGAGCATCAGGTGTTTGGCTACTGTAGTTTCAGTTTTCATGTTTTGAGGAGGTAAAAAGAATTTAACAGTTGAATTTAGATGAAAAAGCACCACTAATATGTTCATGGGAATTCTGATATAACAAGTTTACGAGGTAATGGTGTTTGAAGTTCACTCATAATTTTCAAATCCGGAACATGGGAATGTTGAAATGTTGATTTTTTGGCTCAAAATACCCCAGACACCATGTTTAGGCTAATTCATGAATTATTTTGGTGTGAATAATGTTACTATAGTAACTCGATGGCATCAGTTTTAAAAACACCTAGCCAATCGGAAAAATAAAAATAAATGCTGTAATTGTTCATTTTTATGCAAAATAAACTGTCTAGATGTTTTCAGGACAAAAAGTTACCCTATAGTATAGTATACCATCCCATTTTTGTTAGTTTTTGATGGTTTTTTGAGAATTTTTTATATTTTCAGTGTAAATTTCAAAGCTGAAAATTGGGAAATGAGGATTTCGTTTGGCAAAAACTGAAAACATATTCGTTTTCAGTGTGTAAAGATCTACAAAATGATATATGTCTCGCTGTAAAACCACCCATTTTCCTGAAACCATTCCCTTGTCAGAAATCATGCTAAATGGGACCTTCCATTTTCAACCTACCAAATAACAAAAATCCGTGAAATCAATCGGTTTCCCTTCTCTCATCTCCAAAAATAGGTCCATTTTTTGAATCTGAAACCAAAAAATTTTCAAAGGAAACATTTCAATCAATAATCTAACCTCATAATGATCAAAACCAAAAGAATAAGTACTATCCCTTATACTTTTTTGCATATCTTTACATTGTATAAATCCATCATGATCCATATCAAATGCTCGGAATATTCGAATCCAAGATGATGATTTAATATCGATTCCCGGTGCTGCATCTCGCCATTTATCATCCATTATATTTTCAGATTTCTTCGAATCAAATGTTCCGATGCGAATTATATGAATATAATTCGAAGATTCTTGACCTTCTTCCAATTTTTCGCCGTTCTGTAACATGAAATTTTTGTTGACAAAAGTATATTTTAAATTGGATAAAAACTATAAAAAATAGGGGGATATTTTGGAAATTGGGGAGACCTCCAATGAAACTGGTATAATTGGCAGACGAAGGATTATGGGTGGTTTTTGGTATACAAAAATAGATAATCCGACACACCAAATGTATATTTTCTCGCTATTGTTAAATAACATATGTGTTTATATAAATATAAATATATATTTGAAAAAAAAAGTTAGAAATTTAACAGGGTTAGAAAAATCGTCATAGCTTGGCTTAAAATGGACGGATTGGCCCCATATTTTGCATAGTTATATTTCAAAATATCAGGAATGAGCTGTATTATTTGAAAGATGGTATCTGGAAAAATAAAATCTGCTTTTTTTAAATGAAAACTTTCATTTCTTGAAAAATTGAATTGTTTTCCTAGAGACTTCGAAGAATGTTTTTTTATTGTCAAAACGTCCTTTTAGGATGGTAAAAATATTTTTGAAATAGAGTTTTCGAACTTCAAAACTATTTTTTCTGAAAATACAGTAAGATTTCTAGAAGTTGTAGATTTTCAGAAAATACGTGCCAAACTCGAAAAAAATAGTTTTTTTTTTTAAATTTTAGGGATCGGTTAACATTGAACTGCTACATTTTTACATAAAATTTTAAGTAGATTCATCAATTTTATAACAATACTCTCAAGATAATTAAGAACTCTGAGGAGCTCCAGTTTTTGGGAGAAATCTGAAATATTTGAATTTTCGAAAAAAAAAGTTATAGTAAAATTTCAAAAGTGTCTAGAATGGCTTAAAAATGACGAATTCGCCTCAAATTTTTACAGGAGACGTGTTAAAAAATGTTAACCGATCCTGAAAATGTCCAAAATTTTCAATATTTAAAAATTTTCATATTTTTTCATATAAAGTCTCACAAATACTGGAGCAAGTTACTATTTCTTTGAGCACAACTGTTCAAAACATTGAGCCAAACTGATCTTTTTGAGCCGAATCATACGAAAATTTAACAAACAGGGTTCCAACTTCTCAACGTCACAAAAAATGGGCCTAATTCTTGGCTATTTTTGACTTACCAACATTGTAACAAGGAATTTGAAAACAAAAAAATAACACTCAAAAATGTATGTTTTTGATTGATAAGAAGAACTTGGAAAAGAGCCAAAATGAAGTGTGTTTGGGTGGTCGAAAAACAGAAAAACAAAAAAATATGAAAATAGAAAAAGGAGACCATGGAAACTGGGGATCGCAATGGAATATGAACTCAGGAACTATGTATCTACATAGACATGTTTCGAAATAATATTTCTTAAAGGTGGAGTTCGGGGAGTTGGAAGAAAGATAACATTTTTTAAAAGTAAAACCCTCGAAGGATTTTTTACTGAATAGTCTAGTATTCGAGAAAAAAATATCAAAGTTATAAATTTGGAAACTTTCAATGTACCTGGGAAAATTCCTATTTTATTTTTTCCAATCCACCTTTAACAAAGAAAAATTAGTGAAAAATTTTCAAATGGTATTTAGGTATTTACAAAAAAATTGAAACAGAAATTTTATTTTTGTTTATTTCAAAAAAATTGCGCGCAGAAAAAAATTGGAAAAGGAAAAAAATAGATTGAAGTAAACTATTTCTGGTTTTAAAGCAACACCCTATGATACCAATCAGATCGATTAACCCTATTGAAAATTAAACCTAACAATGTCAATATAACCATCCAAAAATCTGAAATCACAATATTTTCAGAAATATGAATTTGAGCCATTTGAATTGTCTCATCAGTCGATTTTTCTGCTAATTTCAAATGAAAATTTTGTTTTCTTCTAGTGAATTTTACAAAGTTGCTCTACATTCAATTCGAGCCCAGCTCAGCCCGGTTTGGCTCCAGTTAACTACTTCTGGTTTTTTTTAAATCAAGAGTTTTCCTTGTTATCAGGTGCCTAGATTCAAGAACCTTTTGTGTGTTGTTTCGAATTTTGAGTTCTTTCTTTCCAAATTCCATAATTTGACCGATTTCATCAAATTCAGGGGTGAACCTATAATTATAATCATAATGATAGGTTAAACCGAAGGAAATTCAGGTACATTTTCTTGAAACCGAGCCAAAAATTGTTAAATACATATTCTAACAAGATTTATAATTTTAGCTTAACTAATACGCTTGGTATTCATTTTCGGTTTCTTAAACCCACTTCCGAAAGCCAGAATACTGCGTTTTTACCCTGTATAACACAAATGCGTTTTTCGAAAAGTGAGACTCTGTTTTTTCTAATACAACATTTTATAAGTGATAAAGGTACGAGGTATCTTTCAAAATTAGTTGGAAGGTGCCCATTTGAGTTCTAATTTCAAAAAATAGCGTTTTTATCGCGAAGTGAATGCGTTTCTACCTTTGTGAGAAGTCGACGCCTGTTGGTTTCAACACAAAAAATTTGCTCCGTTTTATGAATTTCAAAACCACGTTAAGAGAGTCAAAAAATATTCAGGGAGAAAAAAGTTGTGATCATTTGAAAACGGGACCTGTTCGCACTTCACCCCCGCCCACCAACACGGCGAAATTTTTTTCAGTCAAAAAAACATGTTTACAGCACTGGTCAACCATAAGGCTTCCCATTAAAAAAATTTGAGCCGGATCGGAGACCATGATTTTTTTGTTCTATTGTTTAAAATTCAATCGCTACCACGCGATTATTGTAGTTTCAATTTTCAGAATTGAATATTTCCAGAACAAAACTATTTGGTATGAAAACAACAATGTTCTTGGGGTGCTCTGACTGGTAGAATCCGATTCTGATGTCGAAAAACGCTGAAAATCGCTTTCAGTCAGAGAAAATTTAATATTATCAATAGAGCGCGTGATGCCGAGTGCATTTTGGCTGTTGGAAAAAATTATGGAAAAAATTACTTTTTTACAAAAAGTCCATCTTAAAAATTGCATTTTCAGCTTTTCGCGTGGAGTTCAGCAAAAGATAAATACAGGATATTGATCAGCATAAAAAACTGTATCAGATGGCATAGATATCCTTCCAAAGTCCGTTAACACCCTCCTAATGTAAATTTTTTTGACTAACTTCCATTCCGAGCCCGTTAAAGATTCCTTATGAGTTGAGCATAGTATATAAACAGCGAGTGCCATTATTGAGCGTTAATGTTCATTGTTCTTTTTCACATAATGAACAGCATCAAAATTTGGTTTGAACTCGCTGCAGAAAAAAGAAAAAATTTGTTCCAATTTCGGATCCCACATCATTCCCACAGACTTTGTGCATTTGTGCGTCGTTTGTGATGTTTTGTTGACAACCGTAGTGTTATTGTTTTTATTGAACTTTGTTCGGTAAAAAGCGAAGATAATTTTTTATGACTCTGATGTAATGCAAGGAATATTTACACTTTCCTAGTCAATTTCCGTTTTGGATGCTCAAAAAGTCCTACAAAGAAAATAAAAAATATCTATTTGTGTATTGGAGCGCATTTGCCCGCGTGGCCTAGAATTCAAAATTTTAGATCAGATTCTGTTTTTGCTCAGCTCATAAGGAATCTTTAAGATCCTCTAACATCCTAATCTTCATTCATTTCAGCTTCCAGCTTCTACCAATTCTGCCTTCCCTTTCAAACAAAAATTGCAACTTCCAAGTTCACTCCCTTCTTTCCCTCAATACTACTTTAAACGCTTACATATTTAGTAACCTTGTCCATTCTTCTTCTTCTTCTTTCTATCCATGTTTTTTTTGTCATATTCATAACCTTTCAACAAAACAATAGTTTGTCTCATTACAAATTCGGTAACCATCGAGACCCAAAACCAAAAACTCCCCTTCTTAGTTCATTTTGTTAGAACAAGAAGTTTCAACAACTGTTTGGCATGTTTCCATTTTTTTAAACAACTGTTCATTTTCTCAAATTTTTAATTTTTTCGAATAAAAAAAAAAGAAAAAATAGAAAAAGAAAAATTGAAACCTGTTATATGTATTATTGATATGATGAATATATTATTATTATTAAAAATAACCTGAGAACAAGTCTTTTATCTTTTTTCATCTTTTATGTAAACCTTTTCAATGGTCACTCAACCTGTATTTTTTTTTGTTTATTTTTCGATCCATTTTTTAGATGTTAAGATAGACTGTAATTTTGAAATTTAAAAAAAACTGGGCTCGATTTAGGAGGAATAGGTTCAGGCCTGTTTTTTTCTGTTCCGGTCGGATTTATGAAATCGATTCAGGAAAAAAACTTCAAGAAAATGGAGAAACATCTTTTTTCTGAAATTTTGGACCCGTTTGTTCATATATGGCCCGTTCTGAGGAAAACTCAAGAAAAGTAGGTCCAAGCCTATTTTTATGTGATTCGGTCCGATTTTTAGACTCGATTCAGAATGATTTGAGAAAAATAGGACATGGCCTGTTTCTTCCTGGTCTGGACCTTTTTAGTCCAGTTTCTGAGTTCGATTCAGACTAAATCCAAAAAAAGAACAAGGCCCTTATTTTCTGAACGTCCAGGTCCAAAAGAGTTTGGGCTGTGGGGTCCGTTTTGGGCTGATTTTTGAGGCCCGATTCAGAAAATTTCGAAGAAAAATGGGGTCAGGCCTTTTTCAACAGTACTCTATCATACCTGTTCATCAAACTGCTTATCCTTTTTTAAAGAGAGTAAGATGAGCATGTTATTCGGAGTACTGTAATCTGTATTGAATTGACCTAAAGAGTTACTGTACTTTGCTACAGTACTATGATAAACTTGCGTATCAAACTACCCCGTATTCATATTGAAAATGACCAGTTTGATGTGCAGGATTGTGGTACAGTATTTTTGCATATCAATATCTTACTGTAGCACTTCTTCCCAGTACTCATTAGAAAATACCAGCATCTCGCCGAAAGTTCAAAATTTTCAAATGTTTTGCCACGTCATGTCAGCATGCAATTGACGAGATTGAGAGAGACGCAGAGAAACGTTCTCCGAGAGAAGTACAACAGTGAAAATTTCCATGGCCGACTGGTTAACGGGCGTGTCTTTGAATCGAACGAAGGCGCCGAGCTCTGGTTCCATTCCCCCACGCGCCAAAACTTTTTTATTATTTTTTCATTTTTTTTTTCAAATTACAGTTTAATGTGTTTTCGAAACTCAAAAATGTACTCAAAATATTTGTGAGAGTGTATTTTTTAGTATCTGTTGTAAAACTGTAATTTGAAAAAAAAAGAAAAATAATAAAAAAGTTTTGGCGCGTGGAAGAATCGAACCAGAGTTCGGCGCCGTCGTTCGATTCAAAGACACACCCGTTCACCAGTCGGCCATGGAAACTTTCACTGTTGTACTTCTCTCGGAGAACTTTTCTCTGCGTCTCTCTCAACCTCGCAAATTGCTGTTTTTCATTGTGCTGACATGACGTGTGCATTGAAAAAAAAACCGTTGATCTCCAATTTTTGGCGCCTAAGCTACTACAGTACCCTATTAAACCTGCAGATCAAACTAATATTCTTAAATTTTGATCCTCTTTGTTCTTATTGTCAAAATCAATCGGTCGAAAAATAATAATTATAAGGTAGAAATGGGAAATTTGAAATTTTATCTAATACAGTACCCTAATGAACCTGCGTATCTTACTATACTTTGTGGGTTACTGTACCATGTACAGTAACCCATCACCATCACAAAAAACTCGTGCTTTTCCCAATATTTTGTACATTTTCACACAATTTTTTTGTTGTGTGACAAATATTGTTATTTGAGGAAACCGTATTGCGACACATTATTATTATTATTATTATTATTTATTATTTTTGAAAAAAATTTCAAATATTTATCAATATTTTAATGTACGAATATTTTGCCGATCATTTTTTTCGCATGCTTTTTTTTCGCTTTTTTTGTCGTTTACTTTTTTCGGCCTAAAATAGGTTTCAAAATGGGCGATTATTGTTGTTTGAATAAATTGAAAAGATGATGATAAAACGGGAATTTTTCGTATTTCTACCTTATAATTATCATTTTTCGATTGATAAGGGATAATGATCAACTAAAGATGAAAAAAGAGCAATTTTTGAGGCTGATGTAGTTTACTAGAGTACTGTAGTACTACAGTAAGATAAGTACGGTAGCTACATAATGGGAAGTTTGATCTGCTTTCCAAGTACTGTACCACAAAAACCTGCGCATCAAACTTGTCATTTTCAACAACATACAAATGTGAAGTTTGATACGCAGGTGTATCAGAGTACTGTAATAAAGTACAGTAACCATTTAGGTCAATTCAATATGTGATACAGTACTAAAAAAATACACAGTTTGATGTGCAGGTTTTCTAGATTACTGTAGATAGTTTTTAGCTTTTATGTTTGAACATCCAAAATCAAAAAGTCCTAATTTTGATCCTTAAACTGAGTAGATAAGAAATACTGTAAGATGTGCAGGTTGTTTGAGGTACTGTAGGTTATTTGAATTCCACCAGAATGCGAAGAAAAAGTTGATTTTTAGAGCAAAAGTTTTGAAATCGGGTTTTTTGGTCGCAAAACTTCTTTGAACTTTGAAAGTACAGTAACCCAAGAAAAAACTACAGTAACCCACTATGAAAGCACAGTTTATTGAGAACTACAGTACTCTTTTTGTAATTAGATCTGATTTATTTCAAACATTTTTTGAGCATTTTCAACTATGATACAAAATTACCAGTTTGATGTGCAGTACCCTAGAGTACTGTAATTGAAAAAATAGGTACAGTAGTCTGGTGAGCTTGCACATCAAACTCACTATTCTCAATCTTAAATTGAGTAAGACTTTTTGGAACTACAGTACCATCTAAGGGAAGCTGCACATCTCACTCATTTTATGAAAAAAATAGCCGTTTGATGTGCAGGTTCTCTAATGTACTGCACTTGGATAAAATTTATAGAGTACTCCAATAAACCTGCACATCAAACTGATGACGAAGTGAGTACATCAAAGAAATACCAGTTTGATGTTCAGGTACAGTAACCAGGTCCAAAACTGTGTTGACTTTCAACTTCTCAACCCCCCCCCCTCTCCCTCCACTTTCCCCCTTTTTTTACAAATCCTCTCAATTTAATTAACATCGTTCGCAAACCAACAATCCTTCTTCTTCTTCCTTCCTTCCAACCTACAAAAGGACATCCACAACCTGTCGAGAAAAAAAGCGAAAGTCATTCTTCCGAAATCCCGATTTGACTCTCGACCGAAATGATGATGAAAAGTAAACTACAGTACACCTTTCACTTTTTTTGCGCGCGTCGACTTTTTCAAGAAGAAGAAGAAGAAGAAGATGTCCTTTTTCGGAAAAAGAGGCGAAAAGATAGGTAATTTCACTTTGTGACCTACTTTATCCACCCTTTGTACTTGTTTTCTACTCCCTAATTTTTATTTTTTTTTTCTTGTTTCGTTATTTTTTGGTCCTTTTGATTGGGCCCTTAGAGGGGTACTGTAGAGGTTGAGTTTGAGACCGTTGAAAAATTGCTACTAGATTACTGTTGTTCAGATTTTAAGCTGTTTTTGGGCCTAAATTTTTTGGGACTGATTTCTAGAAATACGGTCTGAAAATTTGATCAGCCCCAGTGTGACTGACCTGGTTTGAAAAAGGCCAAACCGGCCTGGCCCGTTTCTCAGAGCGAATATGTCAAATCTGTTTTTGGACCCGATTTTTGGTGAACTTTGAAAAAAAATCAAGTTTGATCCAGTTTTTTGATCTAGGGCCGAATTATAGAAAACTTGGATTTTTTTATTGTTTAAGGTCCGGGACATAGAGCTAACCCATGGCCCGGATCAGGTCCGATTCGGCCTATTTTCAGAGTTAGAATTAGAGGAATATTTTTAAGTGATAATTTTTTCTTCAATTTTTCCGATCCGATATAGGGATTCTTATCAAATATAGTTCAGAATCTGAGTTACACCAAAAGCCTGACCAACTTCTAGGCTTCCCTAAAACAGACCTTGCCAAAATCAGGCCCGATTCGGCATATTTTAAGGCTTTTCCGATCCCATATTCTCCAAAAAGGGGTATTTTCAAGTGATGATTTTCATGTTTAGGCCCGTGTCCGGGGTTCTTATCAAAAGCCTGAAGCTTCTAGGCTTCCCTGGAACAGGCTCAGCTGAGACAGGCCCAAATCGTCCTATCTTCAGCCCTTTCCATATCTATAAGGTCCAAAAAGACGTATGTTTAGGCCCGTTTTAGGGGTCCTAATCAAAAGCCTGACCAACTTCTAGGTTTTCGAGGTCTAAAACTTTTTAACCCCTAATTCCTTGATTCATCTCTAATCACCCCAATGATCATAACAACAACAACAATAATAATCAAAGTCATAGTAATTAATACAATATCTCCTCGAAAAGTGTCCTTTTTGATAGTATCCGTAACCTGTTACAATACCGCACCATTCATTTCCTTCGTTCTTTTCCTTCTTCTCCATCTTCTTCTTCTTCATTTTCTCTCATTTTTGCCCTTTTTTCGAATTTTTGAAATAGGTCAATCTATCGATATCTTACAACATATCTAAACACATTCGTTTTAGTTCATTAAGCGTTCGGACGACAAAAAACACGACCTACTTTTTGTACTTTTTTCGAATCGGAAAAAAACATGGATAAACATAGATACATAAAGTACAGTATACTTTTTTTATGGGTCTTGGAGCGCGTTAAAATGTGTTGTCACTTGGAGCTGGAAAAAATCACAATTTGAGCAATTTGTGGGTATTAGAAGGTTCTATTTTCCTGAGGGGTACGGTACTTGGCAATTTTGAGATTCTGTATTTCAGCAAATTACTGTAGCAGTTTTCTTCTTCTTCTTCCAAAAGGACCTCTAAGAGTTCCAGAACTAAACTGAGGTTAAAAAAATGCTGAAAATGAGAACTAAAGTAATCAAGTCAGCATCAGGAAAACAATCATGAAACTACAGTAACCCGAGTGACCTCAGCTCGACCTACAGTACTATTTCAGAATTTCCACAAACTTTTTTGCTTGAACTCGTTTATCATTCCATTCCAAGTACAGTACCTCAGAGAACATGCACATCAAACTAGCCATTTTTATCACACAATTAGTAAGAAGTGCAGGTTACCTGGGTTACTGTACTTGGAGAAATTATCTACAGTAGTTGGTTAGACCTACATATCAAACTCACCAGATTCAGTACCAAAATCAGTAAGAGAAATTATTTCTTCTACAGTACCCTAGAGAACCTTCACATCTTATTCATTTTATGATGAAAATGACCAGTTTGATGTGCAGGTTTGCTGAGGTACTGTACTTGTAAAAAATTGCTACAGTATTCAAATAAACATAAAGATTCTCATTTTGAATATTGAATTAGGTGAAACTGACATGAGCTACAGTAACCTAGGTATCCTGCACATCTTACTCATTTTTAAAAATTGAAATCTGATTTATACTTTTTGGGTCCAAACTGGTTATATGTGCTCTTAGAATTTAAGTTCCGAATTCGAGAGCACTCGAACAATTCACTGATTTTCTGAATTTTCTGACCCCTCTAACATATCCAAAAGTCCGAAAAAGCCCAGTTTTGAGCCCAGGTCCTATCTTAAACACAAACATTTTCACTGATAACTACGAATTGAAACAAGGAACTGTTTTGTCTTCCCATCCGTCCGTCGATCTGTCTGTCATTTTCGTGTAAATAACAACCAACTAGTACAACTATTTACTATTTATGTAATAATGCTCTTTTCAAACTCGAGAAGAAAGTGCTGTTCTCTCGCGTACCAGTAGTAGTGTATTACTCCCTTTGTTTGTTTATTTATCAATTTCGAAACGGAAGGGGAGAGAAGGCTTACAAGGGAACAAAGGAGAGCAATTTGGAGAAATTGAGAAATGACATCGAGGTTTCTATATCAGAAGTACTACAGTTGCTTGAAAGTACAGTACCCCGAAACCTGCTTATCTAACTGGTCACTTTAAGCAACAACAACAACAAAAGTAAGATGTTCAACCTTTTGTGAATCTTACACTTTTCTACTTTGCTAATGGAAATTTGATCTGCAGGCTGACAAGAGTACTGTACCTATTTCTTTCAATTATAGCACTCTGAAGAACCTGCACATCAAACTGGTGAAAAAAAGTGAGATATACAAGTTTCCTGGTTTACTGTAGTTTTTTCTATGGTTACTGTAGACTTTTTGTGCTCAGAATCTCAAGTTCTACAATGGGTTTCTGTACTTTCAAAATCCCGACTAAAATAATTTTAGAATCTGAATTTTCTGGAGACTTTTTTCGGACCTATAGTATCCTATTCTGGAATTCAAAAAAAAAACACTGAAAATCAATTTCAGATGGCTTGTATATTGAGACATGGATTTTAGGGCCCGAAATTTCCAGAACTGGTTTTTTGAGGTGCTATATCCGAAGCCTGATATTTGAGCTGTTAATTTTGATGCCTGACTTTCAGATGTGAATTCTGAAACATAGATTTTGTGCACCCGGAATCCAGCCCGTTTATTTTTAGACCCGAATCTGATACTCGGATTTTTGAGCCCAAAATTTTCAAGATTTGAGCTCGAAAATGTTCAAAACTACAGTACTCTTGCTCAAACCCAAAAAATAACCTGAAATTCGTCAACTCAAACGAAATTCTTAAAATAATTATTTCCACACACGCGATTTTTATAGATTTTTTCTCTTGAAAATCCAATTTTTCTCGAAAATCCCCTCATTTTTCTCCATTTTGCTCCTGAACCTTTTTCGCTGCTCAAAAATAATACAAAAGTCAACAAATAAATAAACATGTCCATCCATCTAAAAAGTCAACAATACATAGTACCCCGAAAAAGTCGGGCTCAGGGTAGAACTTTTTGGGTGGCGAAAAGTCACGAAGCTAACCAAAACAATCATCAAATAGTACTTCAAACATGTGTTCTCTTTTTCTCTTCTCATTTTGTGCTCTTTTTTTCTACAGTAGTTATTGGACCCGAATTTGGGGTGGCAACCATGGTTACATTTCGAAATGATGAGCCCATTTATATGCACTTCTTGACATTTCATTTTTTATTTCTGTTTTATTTATGAACATCGCTTTCCCTTTTTTTGCTTCCTTTTATTTTCATTTTGAATTGAAGGTACTGTAGTTCAAGGTTAGTAGGATTACTGTAGTTGTTCCTATAGATTTTTGTGCCTAATTTTTAACACGTAGATTTTGGACTCTAATTCTGAAAAGTGCAATTTCAGACCTTGGTTTTGAAACGTGAAATTTCTGGGCCGAAATCCAGCCCATTCATTTTTGAGCATAAGTTCTGAGACATTGAATCGAGGGGCCTAACTTTGATATTTGGATTTTGGATATGTGAATTTCTGGGATCTGATATCCGAAGCCTGGAGTATAGAATCTGACTTGCTCATTTTTAGGCCCAACTTCTGAAAAATGGGTTCTCAGGTCCAAAGTCTGATATGTGGAATATCCGGCCCTATTTTTGATACGTGGATTCTCGGTTCGAAATTCCCAGAACTAGATTTTTGAGGCCCAGATTCTGAAAATCTAGTTTTCATGAAAATCTAAATTGTGATATGTGAGGTTTTTGACCCGATCTCTGAGGCTTGAATGTTCGGCCTGAAATTACGAAACGTGGATCTTAGGGCTTGAATTCTGACATGGGGATTTTCAGCCAAAAATTTTCAGAACTGGATTTTTGAGGTCCATTACCAGTGTCGTAGATTTTCTTGATCAGATTTTTAAAGCGTAAAAATTTGAAGCTCGAAGTCCAGAGTCTGGATTTTCAGCTTCTGGTTTTGAGACGTGATTTTAAGGCCTGAATTTTGGCACATAGATTTTGAGGCCCGATATCCGAAGCCTAGATTTCCAGGCTCGAAATCTAGCCCGTCATTTTTGAACCAAAATCTGATACTCTGATTATTGGGACCAAAATTCTTATGCTTTCAAAAATGTTCAAAACTACAGTAACCCTACTCTTAACCTCCAGTTATAAGCCTATTTTAGATCTAAACCCCAAATTTCCAAAGACTTGATTTTAGTCCCAAAACCGTATCTAGACTGCAGTAACCCAGTTCCTTTTCCTGACTCCTAATTGTGAGCTTCCTCGCAAAAAGGTATAAAGTAAAAAAAAGTATAGTGACTTCTCCATCTCTCAAAAAAAAAGCTCCAATTTGTACCCAAAAGAATTTGTACATTCAATGTCTAACAAATCATGCATCGTCGTATTATTACTTTTTTTTCCATATTTAAATGTTGCCTTGCTAAAAGTACACCCCTTAATATATTATATATTATATATATTGATAACCTAATATTTAATATATATTATATGTATATAAAGAATATTAAAACCCGTCTCGCATTGTTTCAAAAAGTTTATCGTCGTTTTCTTTTTCCGCGCATCGCATCGCGCGCGCGGAAAACAACAAAAAGGCTTCGCCACGATGGCCATCGGCGATTGCGAAAAAAGAACAGGTACTAGACAGGTACCCGTATTCGGGAAGAAGAAGAAGAAGAAGAAGAAAATATCTTCTCTCTTTATATGTATATACATGTCTAAAGGGTATATTAAGTAAAAGAAAAGTGCGCGCGCGAAAAGATAAATGTTGTAGATGGCCTATTTCGAAGATAACTGACTGACTTGACTGCATACTTTTCACTTTTTCCCCCTTTTCTTCCATAAATATGTGTATACACGCACTTCTTTGTCTTTGTCTAATGTTATCGCATCAAAATCCACTTGTTTCTCTTAGGGCTCCGCCCACTTTTTCGAATTTTAACTTTATGAAACTTTCCGTGTCCTGGATTTTTGTTTATCTCTTCCTCTTCTTTTCTCTTCTTTTGCTTTGTTCAACTGTACTTTTGCAAAACTTTGAAAAAGAGTTTCGACCTAGCCGGGGTTCGATCCCCTGACCTTACAGTCTTGAGGTCAAGCTCCTACCACTGCGCCATCTAGCTGGTTGCAGAGAACGGGAGGGAGGGTCTTGTACGGAACCTCTTATTTTGACCGAACTTTTTCTATCTTTTCCTGGATTTCGCCTATTCCTATCGTACTTCTGAATACTACAGTAACCTACAGTAACCATAATTTAAAGGAACATTGACCTAAACCATGTTAATCTCGTTTTTCGTTGTTGGAAAGCTAATTTTTGGTGGAAATTGGATTTTCTCATTTTCTTCGATTTTTGATAATTTTAATGTACTTTTCCTAAATCTACAGTAACCCTTATTTAAAGGTGCATGCTATTTTTTTTTTTGAAACTTCAATCATCTCGCTCTTTTAAATGTTAGGATGAGGTTAAAAAACAAAGTTCACAATTTTTTATCAATTTTTTTAACTTCAGGGTTAATGTTGTCCTACTGTAGTTTTTCATAAATCACAGTAATCCTAGTTTAAAGGTTCATTGCCTTCAACCTCAAAAATCATGTTCTTTTATTGAAATGAAAAAAAAAAATTTAGGCGCAGACTGGGTTCGATCACCTGACCTGCATAACACCAAACCAGAATCTTACCACTGCGCTTTGTTGCTCACTGTTATCGTTAGAATGAAAATCAGTGATATGAACGCATTTTTCAGTGTTCCAAAAGTCAAACATGTTTCAGATATTCCATTTTCTGCATAAAACGTATCAAAATGCTAATTTTTTGCACCTGTCTCTTAATCCATTCCATTTTACTTTTCCAATTTCCTCTTCTCATCATATTCGAGGTTAATGTCTAGGTACAGTACTCCCTTTTCCCCAAATTTATAAACTATGTATTTGAAAAGCGTGAGTCTCTCGAAATTTATAAACAAAATCTGAAGGTAAACTAAACTAAACTAAAAATATGTGTATGTGTATTTCTGTGTGTGTGTACTTGAATTTCTAAACAAAAACCGCCCGGAAACTGCAAAATGTTTAGTTTATAAAAATTTCAATTAGTAATAGTAATAGATGATGTAACTCGTTCTCTGCGCTCTCTCCAATTTACACACTATTTCAATATATTTCGCTGTAATATATTTCAATGAATGTGCTCGTTTGCACTTGTGTGAACGAAGAAGAAGAAGCTGTTGGTACTGGTCGCGGGCTCCTCTACTTTTTGTTTCTAAAAAGTTTCTCTCATTTTTCTTTTTTCTCTTCTCTTTTTTTTTCGCTTGCTTGCTTTTGCTTTTTGAGCACCGGTCAGTCGTATTTTTGACACTTTTTTTGTACTTTTGGTATTTCCTGCTTTAGTAATTCTTTTTATTCAAAAAAAGCAAAAAAAAAAAAAATACTCCGGAAGAACTACACAAATTAATATTTGTCTTGAGACCCAATTGCAGAATGCAATGTTCCTTTGATGGGTACAGTAGTATTTTTGGTTTTTTTTCTGTTTTTTTTTTAAATGCAAAAAGTGAAGAAAAAAGTTATTAAAGAGAACTTTGCGGGGGATATTTTTTATCTTGGAGACCTGGTTTCAATATTTTCATTTTCGAAAAACTTAAAAATCAAAATTTTAAAAGTTGTCCGAGAGAATTACACAACTTCGTCTATTTTTTTCAAAATCAGCTGCAACCCATAGTGTCCCTCTAAAAAGTACTGTACTTTTGGTTTTTTTCACTGCCAGTTTTCAGGAAAAAAAACGAAAAAATGAAAAAATTTCCCGAGAGAACTACACAACTCTTCATTCCTGTCGAGACTCATTCACAAACTAACATGTCCCTTTAAAGAGTACGGTGTTTTTAAATAATTTTCGGGTTTTTCACAAAAAGAACTTGAAAAACAGAAAAATCTAAAAGTTCTCCGAGAAAACTACACAACTCTACGTTCTTCTCGAGACCCAAACCACAACGAAGCTGTCCCTTTGACGTACACGTAACTTATCCATCTATTTTAGCAAGTCATACTTGTTTCCCACGTCTAT
Organism: Caenorhabditis sp. 38 MB-2015; assembly: GCA_900536415.3. Taxonomy (NCBI): domain Eukaryota; kingdom Metazoa; phylum Nematoda; class Chromadorea; order Rhabditida; family Rhabditidae; genus Caenorhabditis; species Caenorhabditis quiockensis. The sequence continues at coordinate 70,033 of LR548896.1, forward strand.
CAATTTCTCTTGTTCTTGCTCTTTTTCTCCCATTTTGTTTTTTCAGATGTTTGTACTTTTTTCCCGGATCGCAACATCTTTTCTTCTTCTTCTTTTTATTCCCGTATCATCATCTTCTTCTTCAATATATAATTATGTAATGGATGTGCTCATATCCTTTCGATTACAAAGTTTCAATCACGCAACCTTCTCTTTTCTATCTTCTTCCAGAGTTTTTACTCGAAATATTCCTCCCGGCTGGCTGGCTGGACATAATATAGTGTAAAGTTACAACATAGACATACACTCACATTCGAAATGTACTCTTTTCGAAATTGCAAGAGAAGAAGCCTGGCTATCTTTCTTGATATTTCAATTAATCAGTTGCACTTTTGTTAGATTTTATACCAATCAAAAAGTTGGAAAGAGGGAGGGGGGGGATTATACATTTTTCGAAAAACAAAAAAAAAAGAAAAGAAAATTGAGCACCGCGGGGTTCGAACCCACGACCCTTTGCTCATGGGATCAGCATTCTACCACTGCGCCAAAAATTGCTTGTTGGCTTGCAGAGAAAAACCCCGTTTTAATAACCGTGTTAAAATTTTCTGCAAGTAGCCTTATTATATAAAACAAACAAAAGATATAGTGCTCAACGACATATACAAATATAGAAGTTTAAAACAAACAGAATTAGTCATGAGCTCTACTAGTTACAAACTACAGTACCCTTTCACTTATCTATATCTGGTTCAGACAGATCTCGAATCATTATCTCCTTCTTCTTTTTCTCATATTATTCTTGTTTCTCGCGAGACGCACCTTGATAACCAAGTACAGTACTCCTGAATCCAGTCCTCTTCACTACATACATACATACATAATATACTTTTTCGTCGTCAAAAGTTCAAACAGGATTTGATGTCCTTTCTTCGGACATCGCCTTTTTCTCTTCTTCTTCTTCTTTTTTTTCGTCTACAGTCTCTCGAACTAATTAGATTTAGTACATGAATTTGTATGGTCAATGATACACTCGTATTCGCTCGCTCTGGCTTTTTCTTTCTCCTCTTTTATTCATTAATTCGTTTTTATAAAGTTTTTCGTGATTTTTCAGATCCGCGTTTCGATTTGGAACATAGATTTGATGTGGATGGAGATCGCTGGTTGTTCGCTTGAAGAAGTATCTTGTTTTTTTTAAAGATTTTTGGCTCTTTTCTTCATCATTGATACCCAAATCTAGTGGGTCACAAAACCACCGAAATAGTGTAGAGAATAAGGTGCATAACTACGTATGCAACAATGGCGCAACTGGTAAAACTTTTGACTCACATTTGGAAGGTTGCGGGATCGATCCCCGCAGGTGACCACTTCTTTTTCTTTTCTTTTTTTTTAATAAATCGTAACCAAGATAGAGATGCCTACAGTAATCTTTAAGGGTTGCTGTAGTTTTAGAGAAGAACTTAATTTTAATTAGGATTGTAAACGTAGCAACCTTAGTTTAAGTTCAGGTACATCTTTGAATCGGGTTCGTTTTTTCTGGGGGGAGTTCTTGTAAGTAGGCCCGGGCTGACCTGATCCTAGATTATTGATTTAAAATCTGGTAACCTGGGTTTTTTCGGGGCAGTCATAGGAACCTTCTTGTAGGCCATCACCAAACAGGCCTGAGCCCACTTTAAAGCCTAAATCAGGTACAAAATAGGTGGAATCCCTAGTTTTTGAAAAAGTCCACTAGTTAGACCAAACGGGCCTCATGAATGGGCTTAGGCTTGGGCTGGTTTGGGCTCACTTTTCAACCCCCTAGGTTACTGTAGAACCTGATTTTATGACAATTAAAATGTTTCAATTTCATCCAGGCCTGAAAAAAACTTCACGGTCCAAAACAAAGCCTGATAAGGGCCTATTTTAGGACTTTTAGGTTACTCTACCTTCTTATCTTGACCTGATTAAACCGGGTTCCACTTAGACTGTTGTCCCGGCCTACATTATTCTAGTTTTGTTCTGATAAGGCCTGTACTCGGATCTCTTCTAGATAATTGAAAGCCTAAAAATGATTTTCAAAGTCTTCGAGAGCCAAAAATCTAAATTTAGGCTTCTGAAACATCCATTTTGGGCCCAAAAAACCCCGAATTTCTCGATTTTTTTTTTGATCTTCTTAACCATTGAAACCCGAAATGGTAGTTCATCTTCTTCTTTTTCTTCTTCAATCTCCCACACACAAACTATTCCACTATTTGTTTATTCCTTCTTGTGTTGCTGCTGCTGTTGCTCGTTTTGATACGAAAATAGTAGTAGAGCAGCTCCGTTGCTCTGCTCCCCCCGCGCACATAATATTTGACTTTTGACAACGCGCGGCGAGCGATCGAATGGGCTCGTGACTTGACCAACTAAACCAGACAACCTCCTATTTTTCGAACAACTTTTTGAAACTCGGAGCAAAGCGAATGTTTGTTCTACCCGGGAGGGAAGGAGGAGTGACCAGCCGGGAGAAGAAGAAACCGCCATCCATCATGACATGTAAAATAGTACTATTTTTGGTACCTGAAAATAGATACACAATGCAACACTATTCAGGGCGAGCAAATTGTTGTGTTTGTTGTTAGTGAGGAGCCGGCCAAAAAGGTTTCTCCAAACTGTGCATTCGTGACACCCGGCCGCACTTTTTTGTCTACTTGTTGTTCTTTCCCTTTTTTCAACCTACAGTAATCCTGGCTCTGAATCCTTGATTTCTAAGGTTTCAGTGATGTTCCTTTAACCCACAGTAACTTTCATACTACCACAACTTACCTTTTCAAGTCATACAGTAACCTACTAGTTTTTAGGTACAGTACTTCTTGAATTTATCGTGATTTATGCAGTGTTCTAATTGTAACAACAGGTTACTGTATTTTAAATACAGTAATATTTCGAGTACGTTTTTTTTAAAACTTATGTCTCTTTTTGTGATGTTCCTTTATAGTACTGTACCTCTTGTCTTACTGTACTTTTTTCCTAGTATTTACAGTAACTATGATACTACAGTAATATGTTTACTATTCTTTGACTTAGAGTACTACTTGGGAAAGGAACTGTAGTTTGAGTACTAGGTTCTAAAAATACTACAGTAGTCCTTGGTTTTCCAGAGTTGTTTTCAAATAGGTTACAGTAGTTTGTACTCTTTTGTATCAAAAATAAACTACAGTATACTTCAGATATCTACAGTACTACTTAGGTAGGTACCGATTTGAAAGCATCTACAGTTTCGATATAAAATACAGTAACTCTCAAATAGGATACTGTATTCTGTGATTTTCTGAGCCCGAACTGTTATTGGATACCTACAGTATTTCGCATAGGTTACTGTAGTTTTTCTTCTAGCTCGACGAAAACTACAGTAGTTCTAGAGCAAGTTGTTTCGCTTTAAATAGGTCCTTGAGCAAAACTACAGTAATCCTCTGAAACTTCAAATTGATTTCTGAGAATTGCTGTAGTCTAAATACAGTAACCCTCAGGTACCTGTACAGTACTTTTAGGACAAAGTTCTTACAGTACTCTTGGAATTTAACAGTAAGCCTAGATTCTTCACAAAGTTTCAAAGCGGAGAAAACTACAGTACCCCTTGGCTTACTGTACTTTTTCTGGATCTACAAGTTAGCCGCTTGGTATTTTCTCCAATTTAGCTGGATAATTAAATCGTCCCGCGCACCTGACTTATTTGAACTTATTAGATTAAAATAAAATGACCAAATCAAACCGGTTCCGACTTTTCTGTTGTCATACCTGCCTGCTTTTGTCTCATCCCCCCCCCCCTTTCGAAAATATCCATTTTATCAATCAAACAAAGACTTTTTCCCGAATTACTCTCTTGTCTTTCTTGTTGTACTCTTTTTACCATTAAGAACAAAACTTATCAGTTCAATTCTATCAGCATCATGAAAAAGTTTCAAAAGTTTCTACCTCTTATCTTGAAAATACTCCACAATTTTCATTATATGTCGTTTTTGCTATTGTGTGTGCTCCCCCTCATTTTTTGCTTGCTGGGCTCCATTTTTTTCGTTGACCCGTGAGAACATTCATATAACTTGTTCAAATACCTTCAAGTATCAATTTACAGACTTTTCCCACATATATTCTATATTTATACATACATATATAGATATATACTCAAAAGTCAGCGAAGAGTTTCGTGATTTCCAATTTTAGAATTTATCAGTTTGTTTTTCTTTCTATGTGTCACTTCTATTTTTAGACATCCATCTATCCACAGCAAAAGTTTTGTTTGCTCCGTAGGAGAAAAGAGCACAAGGAGAAGTACTGGTCACTTTTAAAGTGGGCGGAGCTCGCTTTCGAAATGTTTTTCATCGGATTACTACTAAAATGAACACTACTAAAAATGGTTTTATGCTTTTCAATTCGGAAAAAAAAAAGAAAACACAAATTGGTTAACTATGGGGTTTGATCCCGCAACGTTGAGATTATCAGTCAACAGCTTTACTAGCTGCGCCATGAGTGCATGTCTGCAACACTTCTTTATTCTCTACACTGTTTCTCTGATTATTCGCTAATTTTTAAATTTCAGAATTTTTTTTGTGGATTTTTTTTCTGAAACTTGTAAATTTTTTATTTTATTTCTCCAAATGCTCTTTTTATAGAAGTTCTCACTGAATGTGGTAGTTTTTTTTTTTTTTTGAAAAAGTGAAAGTCGCCTGGACGATATCACACACTTTTAAAATACTTTTTCTTTTTCCCCAATTCAAAAATTCTCTATATTGTATATATTTTTTAAGTCTTATATTGCTTGTTTTAATCGATTTTGCTAATTTTCAAAAAAAAAAAAGAAAAAAAAAAGTAATGCGCCCTTACACATAGGGGGATCGAACACGGCACCCGTCAATTCAAAGTCCCGTCCTTTCCCACCTGCACCATTCTCTCACATTTTTCAATCCTCCCTATTCCCTTCACCATTCCATCATCTCCCGCGCCTCGAAAAATTCCACATGACTGTCACACTAAATATTAATTTACTATTATGTATTATGTCGTTGCTCTTTCTTTCTACACTTTTGACACATAACTGATAAGCATTAGGAGTAAAATTTTATCAAACAATAGCACAAACTTTTCGCATTATCTAGAACTCTTTCTTCTTCTTCTTCATTTTCTTCTTCTCCTTCTCCTTCTTCTTCCAGGTAACCTTTTTTGGTCTATTTTTAGAAAAGGTATCCATTGTGCACCACTTTAGTATACGATTTATATATATGTGTGTGTGTTCTTCTTTTTATGTTTGCACGGTGCGCGAAAATACAAACTGCTGAACCGCAAAATGTGATGAAAAAGAAAAACAAAGACTGATTTGACTATACTATAATGATATGACAGCTCCGCGAGCCCATGACAGCGAATGCACGCTTCCAGAAACAACTCCTTCTTCTTCTTCTTGTTTATTTTCTCGTTCCGGATAATCTTTGATGTACTTCTTCTTCTTCTTCTTTCTTTTTGTATCCATCCAATTTTAAGGTATATGTATATCGATTTTTTTTGCAGCACACCCTGTCATCATATATGCAATGACAGATTGTTCCTCAACCCTGGCCGCCCTTCTTCCGCCATCCACCACCTCTGTTACCTCCGCCAACAACAACACATCATCCTCCGCATCACCACAAGAATACAATGATCATGTAGATGTCTCGTCATTCACCACAACAACATCCGAATCGAGCCCACCTTATAGTTCAGAGCACCCATCGCCAACTGATAATCGAATCGATACGCCCACATCGGATTCGGGAAATCAATCGTATTCCCCGGAAAATGTGGCGACAAGCTTCGAAAGTAGTGAAAGAGATCATGCTTCGCCAGATAACCTATCGACAAGTTCCACAAATATTAATGATATTCTGATGAATGAGAAATCAGGGATCAATGTTGATGATGATCTACAGAGACGTGAGTGGGCTTTATCCAAGCCTAGTTCTATATCATCTATTTTCAGAATTGCTCCGATTTCAACAAGAATTCAAAGATTCAATGATGGAGAATAATCAGAACGCTCTTAATATGATGTCAGCATTCAATCAGCAGTTATTTAAATCCACATTTGCTAGTGCAATGGCACCAACGGTAAGGGTTTTTGGGATTTATGAGTGTCAAAATCGGATTCTACGGGTCAAACTAATAACATATAGGTCCCATTTTTAAAATCTCGCGTGAAAGTACAGTAGTTCCTCAACAGTTTTTTGAATAGTTAAGGCATATGATATAGTACCCTAGAACCAGCATATCTTACTCGCTTTCAAAAAAAAGGTCTTAGATGTGCAGGGTCTTGGTGTACTGTAGAACAAGTTACCTCTGGAACCTTATTATCAAAAAATTTGGTTTAAACAGGTTGTTTTGAAAAGTTTAAGCACATTGTACAGTACTGTTAGGAACCTGCTTATCTAAGTTTTTCATAATTGGTACTGTAGTTGACTTTCTGGGGTATTTGAACCTGTAAAACTCTCTCTGAAACTCGGAAAATGTCTTAAAACCAGCAAATTGTCGGAAATTCCAGTCTGAAGCTCATTTCGGTTCTTAAAATCCCTAAAAAATAACTCATTGAGCTCATTTATGTCTAAATTTAGGCCAAATAGCCCGAGTATCCGGCCTTGTTTTCAAGCCCACATGGATTTTCAAAAGTATCTCATAATCCTTGCACAATCGCGTTTTTGAGCTCATTTCAAAAAATGATGGAACTACAGTAATCTCGTGTTATTTTCAAGTTGCTAGGCTCCGAGAAAAAAACCTTTTTAATGTTTTTCAACGGATTTTGAATGGGTTACTGTTATATGTATTTGGTACCCATTTAGTAGATCGTAGGCATCGGGTTACTGTAGTTTCAGTTTTGGGACCCATAGAAACGGATTTTGACTCTGATACAATTTGAGAAAAATATGATTTTTGAGATCATTTTTTGCTTCTTTTGGAACCAAAAGTTGGTTCTAGTGTCTGATTTTAAGAAACTTATTTTTTTTTTGCAGCTCCCAGTAAACTTGCCAGCGGGTCTCTCAATAGCATCTAGTCCATGTACAACGCCAGTCGTCGAGCCAACACCAACAAAACGAAAGCGACAACGTCGCAATCCAGTGTGGCCATATTTCGATGTGATCGATGGAACCGCCCGATGCAAACAGTGTTTGTACAGTACTAAAAGTGTGTTCAGCACAAATCTGAAAGTTCATCTTCGATCACATCATCGATCGGATTATGAAAAAGTGATATTGGCAGAGGATGCGCTGAATTTGAATGCTTTGTTGTTGAGTGGGAACACGTCGAAATTGTTCAATGTGGATGCGAATAGGAAACGAATGCCACCAATGACTAGCAGTATTTTGATGACTATTAATAAACGTGAGTATTTTCAGATTGTTTTTAACCCGATTTAGACCATTTTCGACCAATTTAGACGTTTTGAACTCGAATTGATCCATTTTGAACATGATTCAGACTATTTTTAACCTGATTTAAATCTTTTTGGACCCAATTTAGACAATTTTGACCTGATTTAGACCTTTTTTAACTCGAATTTGATCATTTTCAACCTAGGTTGGACGTTTTTAGACCAATTTAGATGTTTTTGAGCAAGATTTTATCCAGTTTGACCCTGATTTAGACTGTTTTGAGCCTGATTCAGTATTCTTTTAGATCAGATTAAGATCATTTTAAGCCTAAATTAGATAATTTAGAACCTGATTTTGACTATTTTTAACCTACTTTACACCATTTCCGACCAATTAAGCCATCTTTGAACCTGATTTAGACCATTTTCGACTAATTTAGACGTTTTTTAACCTGATTTAGACCTTTTTGGACCCAATTTAGACAATTTGTGACCTGATTTTTACCCCTTTGGAACCAATTTAGATTATTTCCGACTTAATTTAGACTTTTTTGAACCTGATTCTGAACCCAATTTAGACCATTTTTCACTGCATATAGACCATTTTTGACCTGATTTTGACTTTTTTTGAACTCAATTTAGACAATTCGAAACATGATTCAGACCAAATTTAGGTCATTTACGACCAATTTAGACGTTGTTGAACCTGATTTAGATCATTTTGAACCTGAATTCAACCACTTCGGAACCGATTCAGATTATTTCCTACTTAATTTGGACTTTTTTGACCGGGTTTAGATCATTTTCAAATTTATATAAACCATGTAAGAAAGTGATTTGGGCCATTTTGAACCTAATTCAGACATTTTTGGACCAATTTAGACAGTTTTGACCCGATGTAGACCATTTTGAACTTGATTTAGATCATTTTCGAACGCAATTTAGATCAATTTACCCCAAAGCATCAAAAAACGTATATTTCAGTTGCCAATCAACAACAAAACGGTGAAGAGAACCCGCTGAACGCAGTTCTCCGTCAAACATTGGCCAACAATGGTCTTCAGCAACACTTGCAACAAGTTCAAAACCAGCTCCAAGCCGCGCAAGTCGCTGCGCAAAAACAACAACAACAGCAGCAACAAGCGCAACAACAACAACAACAAGCGCAAGCAGCTGCCGCAGCAGCCGCAGCCGCCGCAGCCGCTACGCAAATCCCCCAATTTACATTGAACGCAGCCAATTTGGCAGCTCTCAATCAATTGGCCAGGAATCAACCTCAAACTGCACCAGGTAAAACTTTGGAGGCTCTGAGAACTGGAGAAAAAATCGGACTTTTTGTTTCAGCCACCCCTGTTAGTCAGGATCACATCATCAATCAGCTGAATTTTCCAGCTCATATCAAACAAGAGATTCTGAATGCTCCACATGGGACGGATGCGAATGGAGTTCCGCAACCAAAGAGGCGGAGACTTCGACGACATCCAGTGTGGATGTTTTTTAGAGATCTTGAAGATCGGGTTAGTTTTTCCAGAAAAAAAATTGGGCCATATCTGAGACAGAAAAATTGCCGCTTACTTTGGCCTTAGGCCTATCAAGCCTGTTAGGATTCCAGGCCTAATCAAGGCCTTAATGATATGATAGTACTTTTGGCCATATCAGGGTTTGATAGGTCCTTAAACGTGATCAGGCCGTATTGGGTTTGACAAGGGTTTTTGGCTGATCAGAGCTTGATACGCCTACTTGGACTTCCAGTTCAATCAAGATCTTTTGGGCCTAATCAGCGATTTCTAGGGCCTTATCATGGCTGAGCTGGTTTGACAGGCTTTGGAACCTATTTAGCTCAAAATGAAATCATTAGGGTTTTGAGATTGATCAGGGCTCAGCAAATTTTCAGACTTATCCCAGGCTTGACACTTTTCCTAGGGCTTCGAGCCAAATCAGTGCTTATTGTGCTTTTTGACATTTTTAGGCCGAATCAGGGCTTGATAGGATCAAGACTATTTAGTACCTTATTATAAGTTAATTGTTCTTTGGACCCTATCATAGCCTGATAGGTCTTATCGGGACTCAAAAAGTGATTAGATCTTATGATGACTTTATAGGGATTCGGGCCTAATCAGTTAACAATTGTGGTTTTTAGATCTTTAGGCCTACTCAGGGGCACAAAGTGACTTAGGGCCTGATCTTGAGTTGATCGATCTTTGGTCACTATCATAGCCTACTAACGCTTTAGGCCTTATCAGAATTTTATAGAGCTTTAGGCCTAATTAGTTCTTAACGTGCTTAATAGATCTTTAGCCCTACTCATGACGTCATAGGCTCAAAGTGACTTAAGATCTTGAAATGATTGATCTTTGGTCCTAATCAGGGTTTGACCAGTGCTCAATAGAATTTTTCGGGCCTTCCCAAGGAACCCTAGTTCTTAGCCCAATACTAAATATTTTCCTTCCAGATGGTTGGATGCATAAACTGTGAATTCCGCACGGGTTCCGCCTTCTCCACCAACCTCAAAATGCATCTCAAAGCCCACCACAAAGACGACTACGAGCGTGTACTTCAATTGGAGGAAGAGATGCGACTCGAAGAAGGTTGCCTCGGCCCCGCAAACAAGTTCAAATCCGAGCTGATCGATTATATTCGTGGCGGAGGGAATGCGTCGACCCCAACCACACCAACAGCCACCAATCCAGTGACACCAGGAACATTTGCGGGCACACCAAAAGCGTCGCCATTGGTGCAACAGATTATTAGCCAAACTATGCATCGAGCTCAATCACCTGTTCAACAACAACAAGTCCAACAAATGCCAAAAGTGATTGTCAAAAAGGAATGTAGTGATGATGATTCATATATGTCAACTACTGATAAATTAGCAGCTCTTGTTGGTATAAATGACCCACAACAACAGACACCAAAAGCAGATGTAATGGTAAGTAGACCATCTCGTTTAACCTCTGAAAACCCTGAAATTTTCAGCCCGCCACATTCGAGGAGCTTCGCCAGGCAGCTGAACGATTCTTCGCCTCTAACAATTTTGGAGGATTGTTGACCACGGCACCGGTTCAACCACAAACCCAAACACAACCAACTATTGTGGATTTGAATGGAAGTATCATCTCATCAGAGACAAAGTCGACATGTTCGACGAATGATAGTGATGATCGAAAACAGGAGAGGGATAAGGCGTTGGCAAGGTAAGCATAGCTAGTTTCTGGGAAAAATCACAAAAAATCCAGCCCCAGTTTGATTGGGCTCAAAATGAGCAATTTCACTTTTGTGAGCAATAGTCCGGATTTAGCCAGCTCCAAAAAAACTCCCCATCGTACTACAGTAGACAACCTGCACATCTAACTGGCCAATCATTTCTTTTATGGAAATCAATGTACAGGATTTATGGGGTACTGTAGATTTAGACCAATTTTGGACCTAATTTAGACCTCTTTTGGACCTGATTCTGACCATATCCGACCTGATTTAGACCATTTTTTATACGATTCAGACCTTCTTTGACCTGAATTTGATTTTTTTGCTTATGCTTCAGACTATTTTTGATTCAATTTGAACGATTTTTGACCTGATTTAGACGTTTTTGAACCTGATTTGGACTTCTTTTAGATCAGATTTAGATCATTTTGAACCTAATTTAAACATTTCGACCCAATTTGGAAAATTTTTGACCTTATATAGACCAATTTCGGACCTGATTCAAACTATTTTTGACCCTATTTGGATCGTTTTTAGACTCTATTTACACCATTTTTGGATGTGACTTTTTTTTTACTGATTTAGATCTCTTTCGGAATTAATTTAGGTCGTTTTTACCTGATTTAGACCATTTCTGACCCAATTTACACAATTTTTTGAGTTAAACCTTTTTCGGGTCTGATTCTTGTACTTCAAGTCATTGGAGCTGATTTTGACACTGATTTTTCATACTTCATATTGAATTTTATCGATTTTTCAATGTCAGAATCGGATTCTACAGGTCTCACTACCCCAGAAAAATTGTTTCTGGGAACTTTTTCATCCTAATTTTCAGAATTAACGAGCTAGAAAACTGAAACTACAGTAACCCAGTGACATAAAGGCCCCATTTGAAAACATTTTCTTCAACTTTTGATGACTATGAACTGAAACTATAGTACCCTCCAACAAATCCTCTATTTTTGCAGACTTTGGTCCGACAACGAAACCTTGTTAACCAACATCCACTTCCGTGAATTCATCCACACCTTGGCTCCAGAATATGAAATTCCAGATGCCGAAATTCTTGCGTCTCAACTAAGCGATCAAGAATAACTTAATAATAATTTCCTGAATAATATCCATTTTTTCTTCTTCTCACACGGTGATGATCTATTGTCGATTTTGGGTTCCACACTGTCTTTCAACCATTTTTTTTTTTCATTTCTTTGTTTTTTTTGCCGCAATATGAATAGGAATTGACTTTGATACCTCTTCTCTTTCAATGCTTCTTGTTGTTTGTAAATTTTTGTCTTCCCACCTAAACCATTATTCAATTTGTCCTGTTTTTAATGCAATATAATAATAAGTAAATATATACAAATAATTTCTAGGAACACATTCCTTTTTTTTTCGTTTGTTCGAATTTTCTCGAATTTCTTCATTTGCTCAGGGGATTTTGCTAGGAGAGCCATTTTCACTCGATTTTTATCCTTTTTTATGAATTGATTTTTCTTCGTATTTTTGATTGAATATTTACTGTATTTTGCGTGGTGTGAAATGATTGTTCTTTGTTTGCGTACTGTATGTACTTTGTCATTGCGGAAATAAAAACATTAAATCTAGTTAAGGTTTTCATTTTGCCTTTTCATAGGAAATTTTGATTCATGCTCGATCATATCGATTATTTATTTGATAATAACGCGGGAAACGCCGAGAAAAAGAAAAAATTAGGCAAGCAAACAAATAAATTCAAACTTGCCGCTCTGTTACACATTTTCGTTGCGAGATATCGCTATGGAGAAAATATGTGTTCCTTTACCGTCACGTTTTTTATTTTTCCAATTTTTCGCTTTTCTGTTCCGTTTTTTCTTGTGAACAACCACAATTCATTTTTATCATTTCAGTGGTAATGGAACAATCGTCGTTGTTGTTGAAAAAACAACTTGCAGGTAGGCCTAGCAACATTCTGAGGGAAAATACAAGGTTTTTCTTTACAGAACTCAGAAGAGTACCGGTTGACGGATTTTCTGCTGGTTTAGCTGACGACAATGATATTTATAAATGGGAAGTCTTGGTGATAGGACCACCAGATACTCTTTAGTGAGTTTTTAAAATTATTGTTTTATTTCTAAATTTTGGGATTTTTTTAGCGAAGGCGGTTTCTTCAAAGCAATCCTCGATTTTCCAAGAGATTACCCTCAAAAACCACCAAAAATGAAATTCACATCCGAAATCTGGCATCCAAATAGTGAGTGAAAATTTTACAATCTTGCGAAATCATAGATGAATCTTTTTAGTTGATAAGGAAGGTAATGTTTGCATTTCAATTCTTCACGACCCTGGAGATGATAAATGGGGATATGAAAGACCAGAAGAACGTTGGTTGCCAGTCCATACCGTCGAAACTATCCTTTTGTCTGTCATTTCTATGTTGACCGATCCAAATTTCGAATCTCCTGCCAATGTTGACGCAGCGGTAAGAGAAGAAAACATCAAAATTCAACAAGAATATATATTGGGTTTTTACAGAAAATGCAACGTGAAAACTATACAGACTTCAAAAAGAAGGTCGCTCAATGTGTTCGTAGAAGTCAAGAAGAATAATCGTCAAAATATCATACATTATTCTCTAAACGTGTTCATTTTACCGCATTCTTAAACTCGTCCATCATATTATTTATTCATTTTTTCATCCAAAAATTTTCCAACATTTTTCTTCCTGAAACGTGTTTTGTCTTTAAAAGTGTTTGTTTTTCGTCGTTCATACACAATTATGTTGTCTTCGCTTAACTCTCTGGTAACACCTTCCCCCATATTTTCAAATATTAGTCGATCTTTTTCAATATAAATGACTTTTTTAAAACATATGTTAGGTTGAAAGCTGGTTTTTTGGCCAATGTTATGTATCTTAATAGTGCTTCGACGAGTCTAGAAACAATTTTCAGATGGCAAGAAAGCCAAAAGTTGAAGAACCTGAAAATGGCCAAGAAGTTGAAGCTCCTGAACCAATTGAAGTAGATGGAGATGACGAAATTGAAGATGAAGAAGAAATTGAGGATAGTGTACCGAAAAAGAAGAAAATGGAAATTGTAAGAAACTGAGCGCGAACAGCGGAATTTTGAAAAGTTATTTCAGCTCGATCCAGTTTCGTTCGAACAAGATCCATCGAATTTGACATTAATTCTCTACGAAGAAGATCACACTATCGGAAACTCAGTTAAACATTTGTTAACAAGAATGTAAGCTTTAATTTGATTCGCAAAACCTTCCGGAAGATATTTAACTAAACTTCTCAAGCTCACAACATTGAAAAACTACAGACCCTGGTTTAAAATATTGGAATCCAAAAATGTCTGTCGAAAAGCTGACCTTTCCTCAGCTTTGAACGTTTTCATATTCACAATAGACTCTGAAAATATCAAATTTTTATCGAAACTATTTATTTTATACGAAGTTAACACCTGAAGGATTATGTCTGAAAGTTTTAATCTTTCTGATAAGAAATTTTTGAGGAAAATGGTCAACTGATTCTTCTTAAAATACTAAAAAAAACGAATCGAAGTTCAGTTCTCCCGAATTTCATCATGAAATGAAATAATCGAACTTCTGGATATCTAGAATTTATCAAGTATTATCCAAGTAAATATCTAGAATTTATCAAGAATTATCCAAGTAAATATCTAGAATTTATCAAGAATTATCCAAGTAACGACGAAATCGTATGTGCTGTACGTTTCTTTTTCTTCAAAACTTGTTTCTCCGCATATATCAAATTATGGAATTCCATGAAGCACATTAATGTTTTCAACATGAAAATCTTCGAAATCGAAGACCTAGCATGGTTAGAACTGTGATAGACATTTCATTTTTTCAAGATTAATTTTTCAATAACCAATATTCGAAACTGATTCCAAAGCTCCTATCAGAAAAAAAGTGTTCCCTCCTCAAATCAGGTCTGTTAGTTTATACTATTATTCGAAATTATTACGAAATTACAATCTGAATTTCTCGAAATATGAAATTTCTAGCCGATTTGAATTTTCAGCCGCTGAGCACTCCGTGTTGATAATCTTAAAATTCATACCTGATTCAGAGTGTGTCATAATCACGGTGTAACTTGTGGTTTGAAAAATTTCACAGTGTAAACTTCGAATTTTTATCTTCAAAAAGAAATCCCAGAGTGTGTTTTTGGAAAATGAGTGTCAAAAAAATTTTTTCCCTCTCATTTCACAGTGTATTTTTCCTACTCGAAAGCCACAGTGTATTTTCAAAATAGGCACCTGCACGGATCTGAATGTTAAAATGTTAAAATTATAAAAATTCCGACAAAGTTTCGTCATAAAGTCGTGAATTCTTAATTTTCAAGAAAATTGAAATTTTTTGACAAGTTAACTATACAAAAATTACTCATTCTCTAATATTGAAAATCATGATCATTTGCAGGGATGAAGTCGAGTTCTGCGGTTACAACGTTCCACATCCACTTGAAGATAAGATTCTATTGAGGGTTCAGACGAGAAATGGAGTGAATGCTCTTCAAGTCTTGATGAAGGCATTGGAAGATTTAGAAACGGTGAGATTTATAACCAATTTTTCATGTCAAAATCAAATTTTTCCAGGTGTTCAAGACTATTGAAAATAAATTCGAAGAAGCACATGCCTCATTCACCTAATTCTTCTCATTTTTTGCTTTTTCTTGTTGTCAAATATCTCATATTTGTTGATTTTATTGTTATATTCTTCCGTTTTTCCCTTATGAAATAAAATTTATTTCTATGTTCCTTACTTTGTTCTTGTCCTGCTTTTTGTTTCGTTCAAAGTGCTACCTATTTTTGAACCTATTGTCTTATAGGAAATTTATTAACAAAAAAGTTTAGATGTCCGGATCGGGCTCTTTGATGACTGTCCATGTTGGACAATGTGGTAATCAGTTAGCACAGGCATTTTGGAAAGCGATGGTTGATGAGCATGGAATCAATGAGTAAGTTTATTTGAAAACCAGAATTGTGCTCTTATCAAGTAGTTCTGATTTTTGTAAATTTTCCAATAATCCTGATTGTTATGAACGAAATATCCTCTATGAAATAATCAAAAGGAAAGCAAATATAAAATAATTCAATTTTTAAAAGAAATCTCTTAGAATCACAATGTGAACACTATATTCCGCACCATGGGAATTGGAGAAAATATGAAACCAGGACTTTATCGACTTCCAAAAAATGTTTTTCTCAGATTTTCTTAGTCAGGAAATTAGGACCTCCAGTTCTACAAATGAACTCCAGAGAAAGCTACTGGTTTTTTTTTTTGAAAAAGTTGATGCGACTCTATGAAAATGGAAAAAAAAACTTATGTGCGACTTTAAAAAAAATTCGGTGTTTCTGGGTTTTTTTTTTCGAATTTTTATGTTTTTCCCTAATTAATTAAAGTACTTCGGTGAGATTCTAGGTGGTTCATTACATTTTACTTCAGAATTACACAATTACATCGATTCTATACTAGCTATTCTTCAATTCTCACCTAATCAAACCAAATTTTATCAAATGCTTCCCAAAAATGTTAAGTTTTTGACCGTTTCAAATCAGTATTTTGACTCTAAATTTAAGATTAAAGTTTCACCGCTTTGAAAACTTTCACTAGGAAATTTCCAGCTGTCAGTTCCATGAGTAATGTAAAAAAAAGTGCAAATTGTGAATGAAAAAATGAAAATTTGTTTCGCTTTGTATAGAAAACATAAGTTGGGAAATGTTCATGTCAACAATTTTCTTCTCCGTCGAAATATTTTAACCGATCTCTTCGTATTCCGATTTTCCTCATAACAAACTTCCAGACGTGGTCAACAGACTCATGAACACGATGTGAATGACAACAAAGATGTTCTATTCTACCAAGCCGATGATGATCATTATGTTCCTCGCGCAGTTCTTGTCGATCTCGAACCTCGTGTCATTGGTGGAATGATGCAGTCGCCGACATTTTCGAATCTCTTCAACACTGATAACATATTCTTATCTGATCATGGCGGTGGTGCTGGAAATAATTGGGCCAGTGGTTATTGTCAGGGAAGGTATTGTGATAAAATGTGAAATGAATTTGTAAGCATGTTCTTTATTCAGAGAAGTTCAAGAGAAAATTGTGGATATTATTGTTCGAGAAGCTGAAAACACTGATAACTTGGAGGGAATTCTTCTAACACACAGTGTTTCTGGAGGTACTGGAAGTGGTACTGGATCACTTCTACTAGAACGATTGAGAGAAATGTAAGTTCTAAATGTATTCATTTTCAAAATAATTATTGGTGTTTTACAGATTCCCTAAGAAGGTGATTCAAACGTATAGTGTTTTTGCGAACACGGAAGGAAGTTCATCAACCGATGTTGTTGTTCATCCATACAATTGGGTCTTGTCTATGCAGCGATTGATTGAAAATCCGGGTAAGATTTTTGTTTTATCGCCTGTTTCAGAAGAACTTGGTTTATTTCAACAGATAAAAATTTAATACTCGAAATTCCGATTAAAATGCTGGCAAAAACCAAATAATCGAAGCCTGAAAAAAAATGAGATATTTGGTCCTGCTTTTGAGTCGTTTTCTATTGGATTAGGTTCAATTCAGGTGACCCTTGACAGGGTTTGTTTAAATCAATAACTAAAACCTCGTTTTCAGTTTTAGGATAAATTAGAAACCGGGAACCATACCTCGCAAAACATTGTGGAGCAAATAAGTTTTGAATATGTTCTGCTTGATTTCCCTCTAATAAAACAAATTGTGCTCTCTGAGTCTTGAAAAAAGGTCTTAATAAATTTTGAATTCATAACTTTCCTCTGAAAAGTTCAAAAGTTTCAAAATTGTGCTCTCTGAAGCGGTTTTTGTTTTGAAGAAATATCAGCAGTACTCAAACAAGTGTGAGCTATTTTGAAGTAATTTTAGCCTGACTCTTCTGAATCCGTATCGTAAAAAAATCAATTCCAAAATTTTAGACCACGTAGTTGTCCTTGACAATGCTGCGCTTCATCGTCTAGCTGCCGGTAAATTCAAAACTGACACTCCGACCTTTGATCACATCAACTCTCTCGTCGCTCGAATCATGTCCACTTCCACCTCTATGTATCGTTTCAATTCGGCAATTCTTCCAAGTATCCGCTATTTGGATCTCGCTCCATTCCCGCCAATGCATTTCATTCAATCCGGAATATCACCCGTTGTTGATCCTAGCGAGAATTTCACGCGAAAAACTTCGGTGGCCGATGTCACTCGGTTTTTGCTGAAACCAACTTCGATGATGGTTTCGACGGCTTCGGGAGTTCGACCAAATGATTGTATGTTGTCAGCTTATATGTTTTTGCAAGGGCAAATTGAACCGCATAATATTTTGACCGCTGAACAAAATGTAGATGTAAGTATAATTTAGAAAAACAACTATTAATAAACTCTAAATATGCACATAATTCTTATAGTTTGCGATCCGCCGAGCACCATTTTATATGACAAAACCGCTGAAAATGATGCATGCTCCATTATCGCCGTATGTAAAGCCACAATACAAAGTTTCTGGTCTACTTTTGAATAATAGTACAAGTGTTGCTCCGTTATTCGACTCATTGCTGGCAAAATATGATAAATTACGGTCAAAACGAGCGTTTGTGGATAAATTCGAGAAAATTGTGAGTTTCTTTTCAATCAACCAAAAACAAGATTTAAAAAAAAATGGTAAATTCGAGAAAAAAACTGTTTTTTACTCAAGGAAAAGCTTAAGGTTCTACGTCGTGTAAAGTTTTTATAGTTTTTTGTTACTTAATATTGACGAGAAAAGTTTAAAATTCAGCATATTACTTTACTAAGATAAAGTTCAAACCCGAGGAAAGCACATTTCAACGCTTTTCGGAAACAAACTTTATAGGTGCTCCAGTTCTCAGCGAAAAATCATTGATGCGCTACAGATTTCGATAGTTTCAAATTGAAACTTTCAAACACAATTGTTTGCCTAATCTGTAATATTTGAAATCTAACAATCATATTACCGGTATTGTCAAAAATTCAGTATTTCGTATGTGATTATTGCAGTTCCATTTTTAGCATCAAATTTGTATATGCTATATACAAAAAGATCATCCCCTACAGAATGTTAATCCCCTAGTTCCTTTTTTCATGCTAAAAAACGAAAGAAGGAAAATCTTCGGAAAAAAAAAGGAAAAAAAATCTAATTTTTAGGATTTCCGGTAATTACCGATAAAAAGACCCCTTGTCAAAGTCTAGAATTTGTTATTTTACCATTTCTTTGCTGGTGGAAAAAACCCCAGCAATAAATTAGGTTTCATATGATTTTTGATGCGAAGAATCGAAACTACAGTAACCATGATAGCGACTAATTTTTGACGAGAAAAACACATTTTTTCGAGAAAACCGGAACAGTCCATGTGACTGTCTCATTTCGCCACACGATGCGGAAATTTGAAATTTATTACCCCTTATAGTGTCTACGTTTTTCGTAACCGGTTCACAATAATTTTCCAGGACAATTTTTCATTGGACATGATGGACGAGGCGGTTCATTCGGTGCAAGACCTTCTCGACGAATATCGAGCCGTTGTTCAAAAAGACTATCTCACACGAGGACTTTAAATTCGTCGGATTATATCAATTTAACCGGTATATTTTGAACCTGATTGCTATTTTTCACTTATTCCCCTTTTTGCTCCCTTTTCTTCTGATGAGACTTTTTGATCTCATTTCGAGCTGAAAATGCTCTTTTTCTGTAAAATAACAAATTTATTATTTAAAAATCTGAATAGTAATCACCGAGAAAACGTTTAGAGGGGGAATGATGATCACATGGAGCTGCGATGCGGTCGCGTCGCGGTTTTTTATTTATTTTTGGGATCATTTTTTGTACTCTTATAACAGAATTTGGAACAATTCCAAAAACCAAGAGAGGGAGAATGTTTTCTAGGGTTCAAACACCGGGAAGTTTTAAAATATTAGGGCAGTTTTAGGTATATGATAAAGTAAGAAAGAAAGGGAGGGTAAAATGTGTGGAAAAAAAGAAACACCGTACGAAAACTGACAAGAAGACCACACACGACGAAAAAACAACGAAAACAAAAACCGGGCCTAGAAAAAAAAACAAAACAAAGAAATTTTTGCATAGAATTATTAAAATATCGGAAATATTCGACAATTTAAAGGGTCAGGGGTACTGTAGAACGTGCATTTTTTGGTATAAAAAGAAAATATATGATATAAGTAATTCAGGTCAGTAGTTAGTTGTTCTACAGTACCCCTTACCCCTATAAAATTGAAGTATTAATTTTCCGTTCTGTTTTCAAAAAAAAAAATTGGGTTCAGGATCAACCTGAGACGAAAAATGTATGAATTTGGATAACTTATGATGATAATCGGGTCCCCAAAAAAATAACAAAACTAAAAAAAAAGAAAGAAGAAATGGTGCCTAGAATAGGGTGCAGAGAAGGGGTTAACGAACAAGTGAGGTTTGGGTGGTGGAAGTGGCGGGTGGCGGAGGAGATGGTGGAAGAAAGGCGCCACCTTCGAGATGTCGAATCGCGTCCAGGATGGTTTGGAGAGAACGTTGCGAATGGGAGGGTTGGGTGCTTCTGAAAGTGACAAAAATTTTGAGCTCGATTGGATTCATAATATTAGTGAAAAAGCCCAATTGACATCCCGATCCTATTTCTTAAATCCAGGCTGAAACGGGCTTAGAAGCGGTTTTTTCAAACCGTCAAATTCAAGGCTAATTATACAAAAAAATATGACCATACATGGACTACCCTTTGTAAAACCGTGAAAATTAAGGACCCCTCCCCAGTAAAAATGAACAACCCCTCCCCTCTGTTCTAAATATTTTTGGTTGCAAACAGGAAAAAAAATAAATTGAGTGGCAATAAACAGGGTGTAACTCGTCGAATATGGAACCTGAAGGGCTGAAATTTTGCACGAATACTATCCACTGGTTGCTGAACATAAATAGGAAATAAAGAAAACCCCTTCCTATATTAGTTTTCGAGAAGCAAGACGAGGTTCCATGTTTTTTTTGACCAGGGGGTCTGCTTCTCGAAAACTAATATAGGAAGGGGTTTGCTTTATTTTTTATTTATGTTCAGCTAGTAGTGGATAGTATTCGTGCAAAATTTCAGCCCTTGAGGTTCCATATTCGACGAGTAACACCTTGTTTATTGCCATTTTTTGCCTAAAAACACACTTTTTCCTCGTTTGAAGGGTCGTAAGAGTCCTAAAACCATATGAAGGGGTTTGCTTTTTTTTGATTTGATGTTCACGACGTAGTAAGCTATATTTTTGCAAACTATTAGCTTATCTCTTTTGACATTCGATGAGTTAAATCCTGTTCATGGTCATTTTTCCTTAAATTCAGAACTTTCAAGAATGTTCTTGAATAGAGCTCAAATTCAAATTGATTCAAAATCGGACCAGGTCTACTGAATAAAACCGGATACCATAAAAGCAGGTTCAAAATCGTATTTATTTTATAAACTCAAAAAATCTAACCTAGTTCAGAAGATCCTTTGTTAAACTTGGATTTCAACCCTATCAGGAAAAAATTTCGGGACTGGAACGATTTAGGAATTTAAATTGAACTCTCGGAGTTCGATTTTTAGTGGTCCAAAACTCAGAAAAACTATTTACTGAATGAAATTTTGTAGAGTTTCACATTCTCTGACTTTTCAAATTTCAAAAAAAAAAAAACTTACACAAACGCTGATGGTTGTTGGTGTAATGCTGAGATGGTGGGTAGTCCAACCGGTGTCGATGCGCCCGTATTCGACAACGAAGAGGTGACGGCTTTGACGGCGTTGGCGAAAAGAATACTCGATTGGGTGGATTGGGCGGTTGGATAGATGATTGGTGGAGCATTGGCAACAGTTAAAGGAGATGGTGTGGATAGGGATGGAGACGATACTTCGACTGCAAAATAGAATGGATCAACTATATTTAGGTTGTCCCACTTCAAATGTGAATTTTTACCAAATTTAAAAAACAAATTTTGTATATAATGAAAAGAATTGGCAATGAACTGTGGCATGGGGTACCCCAGTTAGTGACGTGATGTCTCGTACACTTGATCTCGGCTGATCTTCTAAAGCCTCCTCAATATGAGTATGTTTGTGTGTGTGGGCGTGGCTTATTCTAGAGATTGTAGTTCCCTTGTTTGAAGCGATTGAACCAAAATGCGACTTTCCTGTACTGGACCAAGTCTTGACCTGTCGCTGCACAAATATTGTGGTTAGCCTCCGTCGCTTTGCGGCCGGAGGGAAATTCATAAAGAAAATGGCTCTGAGAGCATAGTGGTTTTTGAGCAGAAATTTCGCCATTTTGGACGTTACGTGAAATCAATCTATGTGCAGTTGTTCATCACTATACACCAATTATTGGAAAAAAAAAGACAGCGAGAAAAAACCACGGGCGACGGAAAAAATTACAACGAAAAAAATTCACATTTTTAGTGGTACAACCAGGTAATTGAAAAATAGTTTTTTTATACTATACGGACCAGATCCCAATTTTCGGGGTTTCTCAAGTGAGACTTTGAAAAATGAGATCAGAACCTAGTGTTCCCTATCGAATGATATGTTTCTCGTCAAAAAAAACTCCAAATTTTTTGAAAATGTTTTCTTGTGAGTTATTAGTCAAAACTCAATCGGTAACACGCGCTCTATTGATAATGTCATATTTTTTAGACTTAAATGAACATTTTTGAATGATTTTTATACCAAATTCGAATTCTACATGCCGAATAACCTTGTAGATAATTTATCACCAATGAAATTATTCTTGCTGCTAAACGAAACTACAGTAATCTAATGGCAGCGATTGAATTCTGGCTCTCATTGATATCAGAATCGGTTACTTCACCACAGAATGGAGAATTTTCAGAAGCGACTGAAGGTGGGGTACACGGAGCTGGCAAGTTGCTCTTAAAAGAAAGAGCACTTTTTTTAAGGTATAACTCTGGAAGGATTTTTTACCGAAAATCCTGGTACTCGAGAAAATTTAGTTTGGAAAAAGAAATTTGGAAACTTTCCATGTAAGCATCCAAATTTTTAACGAACTTTTTTCTCGAAAACTACACTTTTCCATAAAAAATCCTTCTTGGGTTATACCTTTAAAAAAGTGTTTTTTTATAAGCAACTTGCCAACTCTACGTACCCCACCTTTAATGAAAAACACTTCAAACTACAGTACCCCTTCAATGTAACTCACCACTAATTGGCGCCAATGGTGTGGGTCTTATCACAGTTGTATCAAATGCCAATCTCGCCGCCGACGTACTACACGGTGATCCCCCGTTTAAACTCAACAACGCCGTCGTTTCGGCAATCGACGGTTTCCGCTCCGGCGAATCGATAATCAACGGAAATGAGGTGGTCGCATTAATTGGTGAACATGTTGGCGTAACCGTTGTTGACTTGTGCAGCATATCCCGTAGCTGAGCCACCTGTTGCTCCAGCATTTTGCGCGTGCTTCTCTCGTTTTCCAGTGACGCTTGCAGCTTTCGAATCGTCGTCCGTTGCTCCATTTCGATATTGTCTTCTTCGAGTTTTGGCCTTTTGATGACCGCCTCCCCGCCTCCGCCTCCTCCGCCACAAAATCGCGATGATTTCTCGGCTAATAGTTGATGCACCATGTCGGCGGTTTGTTGTAATATCGCCGCTTTCGACAATTTTTCGCCCTCTTTTCGCGGCAAAAGTGCGCGAAGTGACATGAAACCGGCATTTATGCTTTGCATACGTCGACGTTCGTTGCAATTCGCAATTTGTCGTCGAATCCGGAAACTGTAATGAGGGGGTTGTGACCAAAAACAATTAAATGGGGTCTATTTTAGTTGGGCCTAATTGAGCTCGATAAAGAGCAGGGCCTGAAACGGACCGGATCAGAAAAACTGTCCCGGTTCTAATTTTTGCCAGTTTTCCTGAATCGGGCCCAAAATTTGGGCAGAACAACCTTTCTCAAAAAGAAATTCTGATTTTGGAAGTTATTTACTTAAGAAAGGTTTTCAATTTCGCAAAATCGTGAAAATTTATTCAAAAATAGTAATCAAAAACCTCTTTGGTTAATTTTTTATTTTTTTCTGATCCGATTTTCGGGTCCGATCCAGGAAGACTCAAAAAAATAGGCCTATGTAGGCCCATTTTTTCTGGCCTGATCCGCTACTGGAAAAATTTTGAATTGTCTGGGTCATTAAAGAAACATCCAATTCGTGTCCGTTTTTGGTCGGACCTGGCCTGCTCAAACTAGGCTCTTTTCATCCTGATTTCAGAATCCCCAGCAAGTGAGCCATTCATAAAATTTGGAAAAAATGTCTCACCTTTTATCCGGATCGCCTGTTGCTGGTGACAGTTGTCCTGGTTGTGAGATCGATCTGGAAATTTTCAGATTTCAGTAAATTGTGAATGTACATTTTTGAGTTGGATTGTGAATCCAAGAAGTGGAACCCTGAATCTCAAAAGTTGCATTCAAAATCTAAAAATTTGGATTCAGAATCAGATAGAGACGAGTAAGAATCTATGAGATTGGATTATGAGACTCAGAAATTCTGAATCCGATGTCATAGATTCTGAATTCAATCTCTCAGATACGGAATCTCACTTTCTAGATTCTGAATCCAACTTCTTAGATTCTGAATCCAACTTCTTAGATTCTGAATCCAATTTCATAGATTCTGAATCCAATCTCTCATATACGGAATCTCACTTTCTAGATTCTGAATGCTCTCTTTGAGATTCTGAATCGGGCTATGAGAATCTGAATCCAACCACTAAGATTCTGAAATCTTTTCCATCAATGGAACGTATATTACCCCAGTCAAAACTACAGTACCCCTCTTCCCCTACTAACCGATTAGTTAACAATGGTGCATGGCCAATAGTTGTCGCATTAGCAGCGGCAGCATTACGCAACGAATTGTTGGCCGCAGCGGCCGCAACCGCCGCCGCCGCCACCGCAACATTATTGGCCAATGATCCGGCTATCAATTGTTGTTGTTGATGACCGGATCGAACGGCATTCCATTCCGGAATTATGACAGGCAATGCACCACTACCCATATTCATATCCTCGTCCTCTTCCATCAAATCATAGTCCTCATTATTATTCATTATTTGTTCTTCATCTGCACTATCTGATCGGACCATCTTTGTTGTTGTTGTTGTTTCTATTTACTACTACCTATAAAAATCAATCAATAAATCAAGAACTAGTATTCAGAACAAAAGCCTTGGTTTTTTCAAAGAAGTAATTTCAACGAAGAAATTTGAAGATTTTGTAAACTGAAGAAATGCTCTATTCGAATTGACCAAAACGGAACTGCCTAGAAAATTTGGGGTGTCTGAGAACGTGTCTCTATTATTGGAACATATGGAGCCTCGAAGTACCATTATTTTTTGAGCACATGGGCGGTTTTTTCAATAGACACAGTATAGGGATCAAATTTTGAGACTTTCTGAATTCTGAGAAACATGGGTCTGTAGTACTTAAAAATTTTCCACGAGAAATATGTCATTCGATAGATTTTTTGAACGCTGATCAATATCCTGTATTCAGTTTTTGCCAAACGAAATTCCTAATGCGCGAATTTCAGCTCAAAAGTTTTCAGTGAGAAAACCTGTTTAAAAAAGCGATTTTGAGGGCTTCAAAGGACCTAATTATAGGGTAATCAAGTAAGAAAAAGAACACTGGAATTTTTATTTTCTTCAAAAATCTCAAAATTAGGCTGGAAATTTGAGAACATGGAAATCCTTTGCAAAAAACGGAATGAAAACAATTCCACGTAATATGCTGTAATTTTTCATTTTAATGCAAAAAAAACTGTCTAGATATATCCAGGACAAAAAGTTACCCTATAGTACTATACCATCCCATTTTGTTAGTTTTTGATGGTTTTTCAGTGTAAATTTCAAGGCTGAAAATTGCGTATTGAGGATTGCGTTTGGCAAAAACTGATGACAAATTCGTTTTCAACATGTCAAGATCTACAAAATGATATATACCTCGTCGCAAAACCTCACATTTTCCTGAAACAATTCACTTGTTAGCAACATGATAACTTTTCACCCTGAACATTTCTAAAAAGTTAGTTTTATATGAAATTAAAGAATTATAGTATTTTCAAAAGTTTTAACAGTTTGGAACAATGCACAAAAGGTTCAAAAATCTATCCAATGACATTTCATAAAAAATCTTCATATTTTCTCCTTGTGAGTTAAACCCGGAAAACAGACCTTTATGCCTATAACTTCTGAAGTTAATATTTGATTTTGTTCATTTTTAAAAGATTTCTCAAGATTTTAAAATCAGTTAACTTAATAAATCTTCAAATTTCAAAGAACAGAAAAAAACGGGCCGATTTTCGGGGTCTTTGATTTCAACTGTTCTTAAAAATTACAGTTGAAACAGGTCAAGGTCCGTTTCAGGTCATTCCAGATTTTTCTCTGATTCTGTTTTGGACCAGGACCTGTTTGTTACATGTTCTACAATTGAGTTCAATTTTATTGGACCTGGGCAGATTCGAGCAAAAAAACCTATTCAGAAACAGTTTTGGGTCATAATTAATTGTGACTTGTGGACGAGATTTCGGTTATCTAGGAGCATTTTTAAGACTCTGGAGCCCGTCTGAATTCCCCCAAATCCCCCAAAAGTAACTCACTTTAAGTACTACGGTGACTACGGAGGGACGATGGGAGCCGTCGGGGGATTACCTGCAACCAAAAAACATCCTTGACAGAAAAAAAAACGAGAAGGGCACATTATTATTTGAATCATCATCATCATCATGTGACCGTCAAAAAAAAAAACGAGAAATCGAAAAAAAAAAAAGAGGAAGAAGAACGAGTAGAAGAAGAGGGAAACATGTGAGAGAGGAGCATACTATGAACAAAGATTAGTGGAAAATTGGATTGGATCATGGAAATTACATGAGAGAAATAGGGAAAGAGGCAAAAAATGACAGGAGGTCGAAAACAAGGCAATTTGACATAAGAAGAAGTCAGGTGTTTCTTCAGTTACTATTCTCTTTTTCCTTGTTCTTGATGAAATCGAACATTTGTTTGATATTCATTGGGAGAAGAAATAAAGAATTCGACCCTAGCTGGTTCCGATCCCACGACCCTTCGCCTGCGCGCTCAAGACTCTACCACTGAGCTATCTCTCCGATAAGCAAAGTGAGGTTAATTGAAAGGATAAGATTCATAATTTATAAACAAAAATAAAATTAGAGTTTCAAAAAGAATGAAAAAACGTTACAGTAGACTTAGTTAAAATGCAATAAAACTCATTGTTAACCCCAAAAACTCATAAAAATACAAGAAAAAACTAAACTTTTGAGAAAGAGCACAAAAAAGTAATAATTAGAGCACGTGTTGGAAGGGAGGGGAATTCGGAATAACAGCTGACGAAAATCTACATAAACCAGATGTTTGCCTCAAAACATCTGACCCATTCCACGTATTTTAAAAAGTTGTTTTTGAAGGGAAAAGAAAACAGGAATTTGATCTATGAAAAAAGGCCGGATAGGGCATTTTCAGGCTTATTTTTATGGTGAATCAGGCCTGGTAGATGTCTAGTTTTTGATATAACTTTGATTGAACTACATTCTTAGTAACAAAAAAGAAAACTCGAGAACTTCTTAGCGAACAAGATCCAATTTGGGTAAATATAAAGCCCGATAACCTGGCCGAATTGGGCCCGAAAAATAGAGGATTCTTGAAAGGAATACGGATCAATGAAATCGGGCCCGAACGTCCTAAGAAGGGAATGGTTTCAGGAGAATGTGGGGGTTTTGAGGAGAGATATATATCATTTTGTAGATCTTGACACGCTGAAAACGGATATGTTATCAATTTTTGTCAAACGATATCCTCAATACGCAATTTTCAGCCTTGAAATTTACACTGAAACTACAAAAAATGCCTGAAAAACCATCAAAAACTAACAAAAATGGGATGGTATACTATACTAATTTTTTGTCCTGAAAATATCTAGACAGTTTGTTTTTTTTGAAAGGATTCCCATGTTCTAAAATTTTCAGACTAATTTTGAGGTTTTTGTAGAAAATAGATATTCCAGTGTTCTTTTTCATACTTGATTACCCTATATTTAGGCCCTTAAAAGCCCTCAAAATCGCTTTTAAACAGGTTTTCTCACAGAAAACTTTGGAGCTGAAATTCGCGCATTAGGAATTTCGTTTGGCAAAAACTGAATACAGGATGTTGATCAGCGTTCAAAAATCTATCAAATGACATATTTCTCATCGAAAATATCCACATTTTTTGAAACCCCTGATCCTTTAAAACCTGGCCTTAGTTTTTAGTTTTTATCTGAATCAGGCCCTTTAAAAATTGTAAAAAGTGTAAAATATAGGAAAAATCAAGACAGCCTAGAGAAAAAAAAAGAATCGTCCTAAATATTAGGCCTGAACCGATAGCTTCTGAAGGTCCGAAAATCTGTCTCAGATTTAAAAATCGGACAAAAATCATAGCTCTTCTGAATCAGGTCCGTTCACTTTAGTACCCGAAATCAGGCCGTTTCAGGACTAACGAATATCGGTCCTGAACTAGATTTTAATGGTTTTCGGGACCTTCCGAATTAAGGCCCGGTTTAAGGTCCGATTCAGGGACCTGATTGGGTCCGATTCAGGAACCTGATTTCAAGACTACTCTGGCTTTTTCAAATCAGCCCTTTCTATTTCTTTTGAGCCCAGTTCACGGTCAAATTCAAGGAACAATTTTACAATTATCATATACAAAATTTGATGAAAAATAATCAGACAAAAAAGAATAAGGAATATTTCGCAAAAATGGTCCTTTGTGCTTTTATAACACATATGTGTGTGTATGTTTGATAAGATAAGAATCCAAGAAAAAAAAAGAAGAAGAAACAGTGAAAAATTAAGAAAACTCTTTTGAGGATCATCTGATGTGTGTGTATGTGTGTGTTTGTGACCTGAGGCGAACAAAAAAATGCGGTTCATCGCAGCTGTTGGTCTCTCCTTCTCTATTTTTCTCTCGTTTTTTCGAGAAAAAGACTGCAAACAGTTGGGTGGTGGAAAACGGGCGAAAAAACGAAAAAAAAAACGAGAGAGAGAGAGAGAGAGAGAGAGAGAGAGAGAGAGAGAGAGAGAGAGAGAGAAAGAGAGAGAAAGAGACTACTGAGAATGGAGAAAATCAATCGGAAAAGAAGAAAAAGACAACAAATTCACTGTGTCCATCCATTCTTGCGACGATCGCGCAACAATGAAAATAATAATCGCAGAAATGGAAGTGGAAATCGAGATGGAAAAAGAGCACACAAATTGGCTCAGATTATCACGGCTCCACGAGATGAGCTTTTAGCTGGGCTTTTGGGGACCTGACCTGATAAAAACCTGACCGGATGTGGACCTTATTGAAACGGACAAGAATTTTTCTGAAATCTAGAAATTTAGTTCGTCCTGTCCCGATTTTGGGCACGATCCAGAAAAAATTGAAAAAAAAATAGGCGCGGGTTCGTTTCAGGGCATTTTTGGGAAGTTTTTAAAAATCGTCTTTCAACAGAATTTATTTTTGGCCCGTTTTCTATCGGACCAGATCCGATTCAGAAGGTCCTCGAGCTGGCCTAGTTCAGTCAGGTCTACTTTAAACGGGGTTTCAGAGATGGCTTCTGAAACTTGCCTAGTGCTATGGATGTGAACGTTTCGCAAATGAACCCAACAACCAAAAATAAACCTGGTCCGTCTTATTGGACCAAAATCCCGTTTTGATCTAGATTTTCGGTCCGATCCAGAAAAAGTCAACAAAAACAAGAAAAGGCTCTTTTTTTCTCATCGGGCCAGATCAAGAACATCATTTTAGGTCCGTTTTTTGTCGAATCCGCTCTAGTTCAGAATCTCAAGAAGCCCGAATCTAACTTTTGGCATCTTCAAACTCGAACCTCGGTGCCAAATTCAGAAACTTCACTATCACGAAACAGTTTATCTTAAAACTAAATATGCCATTGGGTTACTGTAGTTTCAGTTAAAAGTTGATGGAACCATTTCTTGGGTACTGTACTCAATGCTATCTGAAATTCCTTGAAAAGACATTGGGTTACTGTAGTTTCAGTTTTTTCCGACAGTTGCAAAAACTTGTATTTTAGGTAAGTGAACATGTCAAAACCGATTATGGCGTTGAAAACTTGATCTGATTGTCAATAGAGCGCACTTTACCAATCAGTAGTTGGGTTACTGTAGTTTCAGTTTTTTTTTTGAAAATTGAACCAAACTTTTTTAAAGGTAAATGAATCTGTGAAAACTGATTCTGTCATTGAAAACTTGATCTAATTATCAAGAGAGCGCATATTACCTATCAATAATATTATTCACTTAAAGGGAATTTACTTCAAAATGTGCTCTTTGATAATTGGCTTTCTAAGATCGTCCAAATCAAAAAGTTCAAAACATGACCAGATGTCCTAAAACTTTCAACGGGTGTTGTCGTTGGAATCTGGTAAAAAATTCAGGTTCACAGAAGTGTCTAATTGGGCCTAACTGGACTTCATTAGGACCTTCTTGAGGTTCGTTAGGTTCTTGAGGTGCAGTTCTGATCATAATCTCTTGATCAATATCCAAATCATAGAAATCAGCCAAAAAATTCATTTTCAAAAGTTTCAAAACTATATTTTCAGTAGCTTGAATCTGGAATTCGGATAGTGTCCGATTCTGAAAGCCATGTTCGAAATTGAGTTTAGGGTTGTGACAAGAGGTTTTTCAGCTCAAATTTTAGAGATTTATAGTCTCAAACTCACCGAAACTACAGTAACCCTAACCTATCTCCTTCAAACTATAACCTAATCAAATTTCCACACGAACATGTTTTAAAATCAGTAGACAAAGCAAGCCAAAAATAAAAATAAAAAAGCAGCGAAAAAAAGGCATATTGATCGATTGATTTTGGTCGTTTTCGTCCGGTTGGTTGGTTGGTTGGTCTATCTCCTCTATACGAGCACAAGGTCACACTTATTTTAGAAATCTATTTGAACAACACAAACAAATGAACAAGCACATCAAATTGGATACCAAAAAAAAAAAAAATAAACTTTTATACCGTATTAGGAAAAAGTATTTAAAACATACTACAGTATCTCATAGAAGGGGGCGTGGCCTAAATGCAAAGACCGCATAGTTTTATTGCTAATTAATTTGTGTGGGTGGTCTCTATGTCAATCAAAAAGTATATTTGTAAATATGACTATCTGCCTTTGACAGGTGCAAAAATGATTTTGCCAATTTTTTTTTTTTGGAAAAATTAATTGGCTCAAATTTTAGGGGAACATGGAATATGGATATTGATTTTTTGATGTTGGGGGCGGAGCGAAGGAATTGCAGAAAGGAAGTTGATCTTTTGATAAATTGAAGGTTTTTTGGAGAGTTAAAGAAACCTAGGTAATTGGGAAAAAAAGCTTGTTCGCTCTATTGAGGAAAAACAATTTTTTTGGACTACGTACGGTATGTGAACATTTTCGTCAAATTGTGTGTTTGTGTGCAAACACAATGAAAATGTGAGCGACTTTGAAACAAAAAGTTTTTTTTCGGGAAATTCACAAAACTTTTGAAAAAGTGAAAACTCATGGAAAATGAACAAAAATGTTGTAAAAACTAAAAAAATGGTTTTCAACTGTCTCTTAAAGGGATTTTTAGTGAATTTTGGATTCTAGGGTGCTGAAAATGTTGAGCTAAAAGGAAAAATCGGTCAAAAATTAAATCCTACTTTTAAATTCAAGAAAAATGTCAAACAAAATGAAGCCTTTAATTTATGATTAATTCTTAATCGGCCTTTTTTTCTTCGGAAAATTGAAAATTTTAGGTCTTATACTTCATTTTCGGGTTCCTTCTGTGTTCTGGACTCTTTTTCAGGACCTTTAGGGTTCCATTTTCAACCAAAAAACAGTGAATTTAATAGGTATAGACTAGTTTGTGGTTTTGAAAATTTTAGACTAGAAATTTTCCGCAGTTGCTAGAGGGTTATAAAGTTCAAATTACACTATTCTCACTGACACCTACAGTAAACTACAGTAACCTACGTCCTAATACAATTCTGACTTAAGTTACTGTAGTTTCCAAAAATCCAGAAAAGAAGAGACAATGAGATTTTTTGACGTGAAATATGTCAATCGATAGATTTTCAGAAGCTTATCAACATCTCGTATTCAATTTTTCAAAATCTGGATTTTTAGTGCGCGAAATTCAGAGTATAGAGTATTAAGGTATGCAAATTGAACCCCAGAATTATTATTTTCAGCGAAATCTTAAAATGGAGACGTATATCTTGCTGAAAGTGCTGAAATTCTTTAATTTACTGGATACCAAATATTCTAAAAATGTTCAAGAGGAACGAAAAAATCTCAAATTTTGATTCTAAAGCTATTCTCGTATCAAGGGTGAGCTTCAAAGCTGAAATTTCAGCATTAGAAATTGCGATTCTCAAAAAACTGAATACAAGATGTTGTTCAGCGTTCAAAAATCTATGGAAAAACTTCAACTTTTTCTATTTTAGATTGAACCTATAAGTTTGTAAGGTCGCTTTTTCAACAGTAGCAAAAAAACAATAGTTATCAGTAGAGCGCATTTGAATATTTCCCCCAATTTTCAAAATTACAAAGAAAAACGCAATAAAAGTGTCAAAAAGTTGTATGAAAAACCGGTAGAGAAATGATGGGGTCAAAAATTCTTTTTCTTTTTCGTTTTTTTTCTTTTCTCCCAATCTATCTACGCGAAAAAAGAACAGAACAGAAAGAAAAAAAAGGAATCAGCCGATCGAGAAAAATGCGTGCATCTCACTCAGAGAAGAGTGTGTCTTGTCTTTCGCGTTTTTTCTCACCCGAAGCAAGAAAAAAAGCGAACGAGAAGAAAAAAGAGAAGATAGAGCAAAAAATCGAATACATACAACACAATCGTTCTTCTTCTTCTTCTTCTTTTTCTCCTTTTTTTGGTCGCCGGCGGAAGAGACGCAGACGACGAAAGGGGGCGCAGTTGAAGAGGACGCAGAGAAAGAGAACGAGGGGAGGTCTCGATGCGATCTCGTATGGCATTGGAATTGGAGAAAAAGAAGAAAACAGTCGACATGGAAAATCGGATGATGATGATGAAGAAAAAAAAAGAAGAGTGTAACTACTAAAGATGGAAAATGTGTAAAAAATTCGTTGAAGGTTGATATGTATGTTCGAAAAAGAGAGAGAGGGAATGTCAATGTGTTGGTAGACATGTATAGTTTAACAATAAATCGTATGTTCGAAGGTGGAAATATTGTCTGCGCGGAACCGATAAAGTACTACCAGTACTGTTAGGAATGAAAAAGTTGGAAATGATGGATTGGCGGTTCTTTTGTACCCAAAATGTTGATTTTCGGCATGTTTTTTTTGAAGATTTTCGAGAAAATTTGTCGGATATAGATTTGGGTGCCAGAAATCTGACAATTTCCAATTATATAGGACCAAAAGATGAGTTTTAAAGACCTATTTTAGGATTTCAGGAAAAATCAGACATTTAAGGGTGGTTTCTAAAATGGGCCTGATCAAACGGGACCTAATACTGTCTTATTCCTGTGCGACAGCTGAAGAGACTTTCTGATTCTGAAATTCATGATTTTTCAAATGGAAATATGTTCCTGAATCGCAAAAAATTCACTGTTTCAAAGTTTTTAGATATTGAAGAAACAGATACATAGACAATATACATGAAGTTTCAAACATTCTGATTAAGTCGATCAAGTAGGCTCAAAAACGAGCATTTTTGGTCCAAACATCAAACATGAGATTTGGATTAGGTACGCCAAAAAATCAGACCTAAATTCATCAAATTTGGAAACTTTCAACGTGTAAAGTTCTCAAATTTCAGTTTTACAATAAAATTGTCTAGACTTTTTGGTGAAAAGTCCCTCGACGGTTTTATTATGAAAAAAGTACTTTTTTTTAAATAAGCAAGTTGACAACACCCTGTACTCCAACTTTAGCTAAAAATAACCAAACACAAAGAAATGTTCTAGAATCGCAAAATCTTACTATTTCAAAAACGTTAAATACTGAAAATAATATTTCCCAGCGACGGTAAATTAAATGAATCCTATAAGGAAAAGTTGATCAGGTCAAAAATGACATTTTGGAAATTCTGACTATGTCCGATAAAATCTAGTCAAATACTGTCTTTGGTCTGTTTTAGGCCCAGAACATCACAAATGAAATCTAGAACCCATGAAACTGCCAGTTCTCTTTAGTTAAGTATAACAAGTAATTTTTAAAGTCACAAATGGCTTTTTTTATCTCAGGTTTGAGAAGTTCTAGGCTAAATATCAGCTCGCTCACGACGGCTCAAATCAGAATTTTCATTAATATTTCGAGAAAAAATTTCAAAAAAGGTGGAGAGCTCGATTATTTATGGAGTTTTCCAGATGTTCGGAAAAGCTTGTTTGAAAAATTACAGTTATCGAACCTTCCCAGAATCAACAGTTCTGTTCTTGGTTTCCCATTAGAACAAGCTAGCATGTGGCTATTAAGGTTAGATCCTCAAACTTACCATCAGAACAAAACTTAGAAGTGTTTTTTTAATTCTGGTGCTTCACGCCTGAAGTTTCTAGAATCAGGGTTACGTGAAGTTTTTAATATATTCTTTCAAGCTTAAAAATTCTTACTTTTTTTCGAAAAAAAAAATGGAACTCGAACTCATTTTTAGCTGCTAATTTTTTTGGTTCATATCAGTGAGATCAGTATCAGATTATCACTAGAATTTCAGAATTTTTTTTGCATTGAACTAGACTTTTTGACGAAGCAAGAAAAATAAGTTCTACCGTACTTATATATTATGATATAATATGCTTTCTATCATATGAATATTTCCGTGTTGACTCACAAATGAATGACTAATCTGCATATTTTTGCTCACACATGTTATGGTCTTTAAAAACATAACAATGTCGGTCAAAAGGAAACTATTCCGATTTATGCAATAAATATTTTCAATTAAAAACCTTTCTATTATTCTGAATTCCGAATCGATGAATGGCGACAAGTTTCTGATAAACTCCTTGTGAACATCGGCGAACCAAAGGACATGGGTAGATGTTGGTCGACCAGAAATGGACCGCTTTTACAGTTTTGACAGCTCTCGCCATTTCTCCCATTTGAGCATCAGCTAGAGCTGTATAAAGATAACATCGAGCAAGGATTGAGGGATCTCCAAACTTTCGAGCTAGCCGAATTTGATGTTCGGTGATTTTTGCAGCAGTTTCAGCCTGGAGCAGTCAATAAATTTGTTGTTTTTAAAATAATAACATGAAAAACATACAAATTTGACGTCAAAGTCTCCCATCGCTGAATAAGCGCCACCCAATGTTGCCAAATTCCACATCAATTTCTCCAAATCCAACATTCCTCGATACAAAGTCTTGATTTTTCGCTCCCATAAATAATCGGGATTTTGTGTTATTTTGCCAACTTTCAGATATACTCGGAGTTGCTGAAAATGATCAGGATGATACTGAAATACTCTCAAAAAACTCACTTTGTCATTTGGTATGTTATAATGTCCTCTAACGTCTGATAGAACTTCGTTTTCCTGTTTCTCTAAAAACCCATATAATTGTGAAGTTGTGGCCAAATCAAACTGTATATTACACTTATCTGGAACAATTTTATGTGTTCTATCATTTTGTAAGCAATAAACTCACCAATTTTGACGTCTTTATCGAAAATTCGGATCATTTCAAAATTTTGTGGTGAAAAAAATAAAAGTAAATATTCTCAAGTAAGTATGTGCGCTCCAATGACAAACCGCGAAAAAATATTTGTTTGAAAGATAAAGTTTTTTCTTTTTTTCGTTTCTGTTCCCCGTAAGTAAAAAGGGTTCCAGATGTCGTCACATCCCTATAATTCTTCACGATTTGAATACGATTTGACGTCATATTATAAAAACTATTTCCCATTCAAACCTTTCGTAAAATGGATGCAATACGGACAAAGTAAGATTATTTTTCGAAAATCGAAAAAAAAAATCTATTTTCAGAACCATCCGAGTATTTTTGTCGCCGTGAATTTGCTTTCATTCTCGCCGATGACGTGCATTTACGTTACAAATCATTCAAAAACACATTATCATTTCAACAAGCTTTGTGTAGCACTAATCCGCACAAATTGGATTTGGGAGCCGTTTATAACTATATGCCAAGTGAAAATAAGAAACACTCGGATTTTTCGGCAGTTGAGAGGGAACTTGTTTTTGATATTGATTTGACAGATTATGACACAGTTCGAACATGTTGCCAGTAAGATTTGCAATCCTGAGAGATCTATGAAAATTATATTTTTTTTCAGAGATGCAAAAGTTTGTCCGAAATGCTGGAAATTTGTGGTGATGGCTGTCAAGATTTTGGATAATTTGCTAGAGGAAATGTTCGATTTCAAAGCCAGAATGTGGGTATTTTCGGGAAGACGTGGAGTCCATTGCTGGATTGGAGATGAAAAAGCGAGAAAGCTCAATAATTCGGGAAGAGCTGCTATTGCCTCGTTTTTAAATCGGTTCAAAAAAGAAAACACCTTTGAAGTAACCGATGGTCGGCGAAAAATCACTACTGTTCCACCAGTTGTCAAAAGATCCTATAAAACAGCGATGAAAGGAGATGTATTCGAGAAAATGTTAGCGGAACAAGAATGGTTGAAAACATCGGATCCCCTCTTCGATTTCCCATACATGTCTGATTGGACCAAGTCTATGTTCAAGGAAAACCTAGAACAGTGAGTTTCAGAAGTTTTTCAAGCTGAAAATATTGATTTTGTGCAGATACAACACTCCGGAAGCTCGTTGGGAGCTTATCAAAAAGATTTTCGACCCAGAAACTCGTGCAAAATGTGGGGAGAATGCGCCACAACCGCCACAGGGAAGAGATCGACACTTTTTGAAGTACTTTGTGTTAAAAAGAGTTTACCCAAGATTGGATGTTAATGTGTCGACGGGAACGAATCACTTGTTGAAATCGCCATTTTGTGTGCATCCGAAGACGGGAAATGTGGCGGTTCCATTGGATGTTGATGATATTGAAAATTTTGATGTGGAGAATTGCCCAAGAATTGAGTGAGTTTTGTTTTTTTGCGGGAGATTTGTAAAAAAAATGATGAAAAAATTGTAAATTTGTTTATATATTTTATATTGAATCATTTATTGAGAAAGAAAATCCAACATTAAAAAAAGATTCATACTTGAAATTCTTTTCATCGATTGAATTTTGAAATAATGTAACCGGAAAACAATTTTAAAATAGTTTAAAATTAACGGAACAAATTTTATTTATTTTTTCCCATCTCCATTTTTATGATTTGAAAACTGAATATAATTTATTTAGAAAAAACAACTTATTAATCTGGTAAACCTAAATAGAGACCACCATTTCAGCAAAAATCAAGAAGTTAAAGCAGGAAAATCAGATAAAAACTGAATAAGGTCTCACCAAACTCAAAAAGAGTCCTCAATAAACTGGAACTAGACTCAATTTAGTTGAAAATAGAAACTCCAACTGTATTCTGGAAAAAGTCGAAAAATTTTGAAAATAGCTCAAAGCTGTAATTTTCCAACTGCCTACCTAGTTTTTTAAAAGATTTTGACCGCACAAAACATTTCATAGTTTCCAAAAAACTTTTTTTTTTTCTTGAATTTGTAAACCATTTTTTTATGAGCGCGGCTACTCCATTTCATCACATTACGATGAAAAATGATATTTTTACGTTATCAAACTTTTTTTTTGCATAACTTGAAGTGAAACTTTTAAATGGATTGGAAGTGAATTGTCTGCTATTCAACCCTATGTTCATCAATTACTCACAAATGACAACAATTCTCGATAAGTTAATTTTATTTTTAGAAAATATGTTTCAAGTTTTTAAACCTAAAAGTTTTGAAAAGTTAGTTTTCAAACGGGATTTCCCGAAGCTCAACACCAATAAATATTCCAAATTTTTCCAGCCATGTAATCAACGAAGCGCGAATGGAAACCAACCAAGACGACAACGACGAAAACTCGGAAAGTCAAGAGAATCGCAAAGTTTTGGCATATAGACACGGCATTTTGGCACCATATGTAAGAAACTTTGAGAAATTTGTTGAATTGGCCATTGTATCATGATTTTTATTATTTTTTGAATTTTCATAAATCTTACCCTTTTTTCTCTGACTCTTTCGCGCATTTGGTTTCCATGGAAACCGACATAAAATTTTAGGGAAGGTGAAAAATCATCGATTGTTTTATTTTTGTTTCTCCGAAATGGAGGAGAGTAACCAGGATGAAATAATTGGTGGAAGTCCGAATGATCGAATTGAAGAGGAAGATATTAAGGAGAATGAATCGAATGAAGTCGTGAGTTTTTTTCGTTGATATTTTTGCCCGTTTTTAACGGGCCAAGTCAAATATGTTTTTTAACAGATATGCTGGTTAATGATAATGGTTCAATTTTTCCCTAACAGAAAAAATCGAAATTTCAAAAAGTTGGGAATCAGTTTGAAATGATGAGCCAGATTAAAAAATTGAACCGCAATGTCTTTATTCACTGCAAAATGAATTTCTGAAACAGTAAACTTACAAGAGGGAAATGTGGATTTTTTTCAATCAAAATTTTTCATGAAAAATTGGAATTTGTGAAAAAAATGAGCTTTAGTCTTCGATTTTTTTTTATTTAAGTGCGGATTCTTGTTCAGTGCTTCAAGATCTACAAAATGATATTTATCTTTCGTCTAACAATTTCATATTTTTCTGAAAACCATCCCGTTTACAATATACTGTAGACTTCACAATATCATTTGTTATATTGGATTTTTGAAACAGAAAACTCACAGGTTTTGGGAAATCTTTTTTTTTTGTTGAAATATGATAGATTTTTAGAATTGCACAAGAGAACTCGTACTTTGGTTGAGCGAAACATTTCTGTTATTCTCAAAATCGAGCTTCGAAAGTTGCTTCAAAAATTTAGTTTTCACCTTCAGGACACATTTATAGCAGTATACTTTGTCTTTATTAGGCACTATTATCGGATCTGCATAGTTTCAATTTTGACAGAAAGATTCGCAAAATTTTCTGAAGTTTTTGATGTAGTACTACTGCAGACTTCGAAGTTATTTTTGTTTCATTGAACTTTTGAAACAGTAAAAACTAACAGTTTTCATCTTAAAAGAAAGATTTTCAAAAAAAAAGTAGACTTTTTCGATGAAATGTATCAAGATAATATAAAACTTTTGGTTTTCGACTTTTATTCATATTTTGTTTATTATCACGAGTACTATTGCACACCTTGAAATTATATTTATTTTCAAAACTTTCTGAAACAGGAAGTTCACTGGTTTTGATTTGAGCGAAACTTCGTTGGTTTTTGCTGAAATTTAACACGCTCAACAATATTTGAAAGTTAGTTTTGCAAAACATCTACGCTATGCTCAAAATCGAGATTTACTCTGAAAAACTCAATTTTAACCTACAAATGGCACTTTCATGGCTATATATTAGGTATTAATTAGGCACTATTGTCGGATCTGCATAGTTTCAATTTTGACAAAAATATTCGCAAAATTCTCTGAAATTTTTGAAGTAGTCCTACTGCAGACTTCGAAATTATTTTCATTTCATTGCATTTCTGAAACAGTAAAAACGAACAGCTTTTATCTTACAAAGGAAAGTTATCAAAAAATATAGACTTTCTTGATGAAATATATCAAGATGATATAAAACTTCTGATTTCCGACTATTTTTAAAATGTTTTGTTCATTATCACGATATTAAATTGTTACTGAAGACCTTGAAGTTATATTTGTTTTATAGAAATTCTGAAACCGTGAAAATATAAAAAAATTTGTGGACTTTAGATCGCGATTATATGATTTTTATAATTTCTCAGGAATTTAAAATTGAGATTTCTTGATTTTCAAATTTCATCGAAAGCTACACCCCAGAATCACGTTTTAGTTGTTGATAATTTGGAACTTTTCTGTCCAGGAATAATTTTAGGTGTTTTTTAACAACACTATCAGGTTACACGAGTTAAACGACTTTAGTTATTGATTGATAAGTTGTCTGGATCTGGAAGTATCTTATACTAAAAGTTAAAAGTACAGTAATCCAGTGTTAGTTATTTTTATCGGGAAAATTACTGAAGTTTTTCGACTTCGATAATGACAGCAAAATTTTTGCTAATATTAGGTACTATCAATAAAGCGTATATTACTATTTTGAATTCTAGAACGTTTTATCCACTTACGATTTACTTTTATTTCCAGATTTTCAGTTCGAAATATTTCTGAACCTGTTTCATGAACATGTTTTTTTGTGATTGAACCAGTAGAAACCGATTCTATTATATTTGTTTTGTCGAAGTTTTGAAACAGTGAATTTTCATCTGAAAAATATCATTCTTCCTATAATCTATGGTAAGAAAAAACTGTTAGTTTACTGTTTCAAAAGTTCAATAAAACAAATCTAATTTCAAAACATTCATTATGAACATAATATATTAAAAAAATATGAAGAAAACGGACAAATCAGAAATATATACCCTGAATTTTTCAGACAAACGGAGAAGCTGAAACC
Organism: Caenorhabditis sp. 38 MB-2015; assembly: GCA_900536415.3. NCBI lineage: Eukaryota > Metazoa > Nematoda > Chromadorea > Rhabditida > Rhabditidae > Caenorhabditis > Caenorhabditis quiockensis. The sequence continues at coordinate 110,138 of LR548896.1, forward strand.
GAGCAAGCAGAACGAGCCCCAATTGAACTGCGCAGAGTGGAATTGCTCGATTGTAATGCGATGAATGCTCTCATGTATCATTATTATAGTCAGGAAGAATACGTCGAATGCAAATCTTTAATTGGAGTACGTTATTGTATATATATATATATATATTATTTTTTAAGTTTTAGAACTCTTGAAAAAGTAAATATATTTAGGAAATCCTTTCAAAATACAACGGTCGAAATGAATTTGCATTGCATACTCGTGGATGTATTGCTAGAATTGAGGGAGAACTGGATGAGGCCCTCGATTGGTTCACACAAGCATTTGAGCAATCGGGAAAAAATCACAAGTATTTCTATGATATTGGAAGAGTTAACTTTTTATTGGGGAGACATTCAATTGCAGTTGAACAATTGGAAAAGGCGGCAAAGGCGATTACTCACAATCCGGTGGGTTACTGTACCTTTTTAGTATTTTGACAAGGAGTTCTGAAATATTGATAAACTGAACACTAGGCTACTCTGGGCCCGATGTTTGATCATTTGTCTACAGACCAAAACATAACTTGAATGAACTTTAATGTGCTCAAAAAAACTATCTGTATAACTGTGGGTTCATATAGTCCCAAACAAGTCGATCATGACCGGGATATCCAGTACATCTAAACGTCTCCATGAGATTGTAACGAGGCCAAAATAAGACCTATAAAAACTTAAAAATCTAGCATCTGTTTGAGACCATAACAGGATCAAAATAGCCCGATATTATCCCAAATAATCGGTATATATAGGGCCGAAACAGCACCAACAACTTCCTAAATTTGGGCCCAAAAACACAGTATCATCCAAGACCAAATAGCACCGATAGAGGGTTCATTTATAGCCCATGAAAAGCCTATACAGGACAAATATACGAGTCATATTCAAGGTCTAAACCAGGCCCTATATCAGGCCGAATCAAGAGCTATACAAAATCCATAAAACATGGCCCCTATACATACCGTATTTACTCTAATATAAGGGCACCTCTTATAGAAGGGCACTCGGGACAGTTCTGATTTGAGCATTTGAAAAAAATAATTATTCATTTTTTATATGTTGATTTTGTTACTAAAGCCCATTTAAAGTGTTAACTCATTCGGTGCATCATTAAAAACGGAAAGGGAAACTTCTAGGTAAAGAGTTTTTCTATAATCAAAGTACTAGAAAAGATGGGTTGAAAAATAGAAGGGCATGCCCTTATATTAGAGTAAATATGGTAAGTTAAATTCAAAGTCTATCCTTCATTGGGCTTTATCGGGTTTTCATAATTTGATGCAGAACATTTTTTAATTCGTTAAAGGTGGGGTAAAGGGACTCGGCAAGTTGCTCTTAAAAGAAAGAGCACATTTTTTTAGGTAAGACCCTCGAGGGATTTTTTACGGAAAAGTCTGGTATTCGAGAAAATTTCATTTGAAAGAAGAAATTTGGAAACTTTCCACGTACAGCTATACGTTGAAAGTTTCCAAATTTTCATCTTTGAACATTTTTTTCTCGAATACCAGACTTTGCCGAAAAATCCCTCGAGGGTCTTACCTAAAAAAAATAAAACCAACAAGGGAATTTTTGCCAAACAGCCTGGTATTCGAGAAATTTTAGGTCAAAGTTGAAAATTCCTCGTACACGTTCTAAAAATGAAATCGTATGTGACCACGTGTGGAATTTTCAACTTTGATATGAAGTTTCTCGAATACCAGGCTTTTCGATAAAAATTCCCTTTGGGGTTTACTATTTCGAGGGTGCTCTTTCTTTTAAGATCCACTTATTTTTTCCCTCTACCCCTCTGAGATCTAGTTTTTGAGTTGAACCCAAAATTAGCTCACCCGAATTTCAAATTGTCAATTAGCTTTTTATCCATTTCAGAAAGTGGTCTACTGGCTAGCACGTGCCATCTACCATTTACCTGCCAGAAAAGTTGAGGGTAAAACAATCAATCCGGTATCAATGGCTGCAGAACTTTTGAAATCCTCCTCAGCTATTGCAACGGATGTTCAATTAGTCAGTTTCCTTGGAAAATTACTCGAAGAACTCGATGATGTTGAAGGAGCAATTGCAGCGTATAGAAAAGGAATCGAAATACAACCGGATAATACGGATACTATGTGTAGATTAGGTAAGTCATAGGGGATCAAAGGACCTGGTTCCTGGATTTACTGAAATTCCACAGAAAAAGGGACACATTTTCAGGTCTTCTCTATCTCCGTAACAACCGAGTCGATGACGGTTTCACAATTCTTGGTCAATGTTTGGCATATGATCCGGCGAATAGTGATGCGATTCTTGCAATTGGTTCGATAATGCAAAAATATGGGGATCATGATGTTGCGCTGAACAAATATCGAGTTGCTTCGGAAGTTTGTGATTATAATGGATGTTTGTGGAATAATATTGGAGTTGGTTTGATGGCAAGGGATAAAATGGCGGCGGCGCATTCGGCACTGAAGAAGGCATCGTTTATTAATCCACTGAATTATAAGTTAGTCATGGGGTTTTTTTTCCAAATCCAGTTTAAAACATTTTAAAAACCAGAGCGACCCAAACTTCGAAAGTGGGCCCACTTCAGAGATCCGTTTTGGAACCGAAAATTCATGATGTCAGGTCAAAATAGACCGCTTCGAAAACCAAAATTTTACACCTTGAGCTGGATTACTAAAAATGAAGATCTCTCGATAATTTAATCTTTTTTCTTGTGAGTAACTTCAAATATTATAATCTTGAAAATTTTAGTTGACCGATTCAAAATAAATATAGAACCGGTTCGAACCAGACCCTAATTAAAAGTTTGATCCAGTTCAGGAAATGTTGGCCCCTATTGGAACTTCCGACTTTTTTTCGAATAGTTTTTCGAATAAGACCAGGGCGAACCAGAGAATTCTAAAATTTGCAAATTTGAAGCAAAACTGAAAATTATTAGATTTTTTTTTACAAATCCCGCTGAATCAGGTCCAAAAATGTTTTTTTTCAACGTTTGAAAATCATGGTTGTTTACCTAAAAATTTCAAAAATGAACTTTTGGAGGTTCGGACTCATTTCAAGTGTTTTAATTTCTCGTCCAATATTATTCAATCAGGTTTAAACCAATCTAGACTCCACCTAGAAAAAACAGAAATTACATATGAAATTTTAAAATTTATAACTTCAAGAAGATATGTCTCACCTTAGAAAACTAAAAATTCAACCAACCATGGTCAAATTCAGGAGCTAGCTCCAGTTCTGATTCAGGCCCCAAAATGGATTTTACGATTTCTTGTTTTTGGACCCAATTAACTGAAACGAACAACCTGAATTGGACCTAATCCTAATTTTGAATCAACTTATGCCTCAAAATCAGAATTTTATATCTGAAAAAAGTTTTTTCTGCGTTTTGTCCCGATTTTGAGTCCGAAAAATAGGACCAAGCCTGTTTCAGGCGACTTTTTCAGTCGTGTGGCCCAACCCTGTTTCATAATTTTTTATTGTCGATTTCATCGACTCTGGTTGAATTCCGGATTTCCTTTGGCATATCATAATATAATTTCCAGAATCAGTTACAATCTCGCTGTTCTTCACGACAAAATGCAACTCTACGCTTCGGCTCTTCATTACATGAAACAAACCGTCGACTTGGCACCTAAAAATGCCAAAGCAATTGGTGCATTAGCAAGTTTGTTTGAATCTGAATGAGCCGTTTTAAAATCTCGAATTTCAGCGATTCTATCCAAATTGAAAGACCCAAAAAATGCGCGACGATCCTATATCAAATCACTTGAAATGAAGAAATCAAGGGATGTTTTGTTGAATTTTGCAATTTTCGAATATCATCAAAAAAATCCGCAGGAAGCATGGGCGTATCTTCAGGAATTCAAGAAAATGAACGATGATGGCAAACAGACAGTGAGTAGTGAATTAATCAGGGGATGAGTGGAAGGGCTGAAAATCAACATTTTCAGAATATGACATCGACGGCTGAAATTCTGGAGAAGGTGTTAGCTTCATCGCAAGAAACGACGTGATTCTGGAACTGGAGCATGATTAAGATGTTATTTTTAATGAAAATGTTCTGTTCTGGTGTCTAGCAATAAGTAGTTTTGTATCAGGTTAGTTCGAATCTAGACCTGATTTGAAGTGTAGGGTTGAAAAAAAACTTTGGACCCAAAAAAGGCAAAACGATCAATTTGGACTCAAAACAGTGAGTAGTCTCTGAATATTCAAACATCCTAAAGAAGATCCCTTTGTTTGACTTCTAGCTGATTTGAAATAAGACCCAAAAAATGCATTTTGAGATTTTGACTACTATGAATTTTGAAGATTCCTCATGAGTTGAGCATATATAAAACTGGAACTTATATGCTCATTTTTCTAATTAGCATAATGAAAATAATGTAAAAGTTGATTTGGCTGCGTAGCATGAAAAAAAAAGAGAAAATAATTTAAAAATCTCGTGCACACAGATTTGCGCGTCAAGTGGGGTGTTTGTTGTCAGCTACAGTAGTTCCAATTTTATATAACTTTCTTTGGCACAACCTTTTAACATCCATGATGTTGTACAAATACTATTTCTAGTTTTCAAGCCGATTCAATGGAGCCCTGAAAAAAAATTCACTTGCATTGGAGCTACTTTGCACATGTGGGCTAGAAATATAGCTAGGCCACACAAAATCAAATTTCTAGGCAAGCAAACCGTTTTTCCTCAACTCAGAAGAAGCCCGAAGTTGTAAAAAAAAAAATATATATATATATAACATACAAGCTAACGATTTCTTGTTTTTTTTCAAGCTTTCAATTTCCTGCCTCTGTCTAGAAAACATGTCTAGAAAACAGGATCTAACCAAATTATGGTAATTTTTTTTCCTAAATTTTCAGTCTGTTTTTAAATTAAACCCTTTTCCCAATTCTTTGAAGTAGTTTTTCCGTGATTTCGCAAAGCTATAAGCTATAATTTATTTTGCAAGCAATTGGATTCTGATTTTCGTTAGTTGACCGGTCAATGTTTTATGTCTAGTGAGAAGAGACATCATTAGCACATTTTTTTTTTTGAGCAGCAGATGTGAAATGTTCAAATGTTCAGTGGGATGAATAACAATTAAAAATCACTGGATATACAGACCATGCCAGAATTTTTTGAAGGGTTGAATATGTTTTTTAAAATTAAAGATATTATTTGCAAATTCAGGAATCAGAAGTTTTTGATTCTTTTCAAAGGAAAATTTTGTGTCATAAAATCAGGAACCCGATTTTATGGGATTCTGTTGATTTCAGATGGTTGGGCATAGAATCCGACCTTTTTTTAAAATGAATTTCCTGAATCTGGTAAATTGAAAAATCAGGCAGTGATTTTTGGAATGTTGGTCCCAATAAATGGACCGAAACGGATCGGTAAATTATCAAATTCCAGATTTAATCTTTTTTTATCCGATTTTCGAGAAATGGACCGGATCGAAATTCTTCGTGAAATTTTGCTGAAACAGACTCGACAATCTAAAATTTAAAAAAAAAAATGAATTTTGGTACTTTTCATGAATCAGAATTGAAAATTCTTTAATCTTGTGACTTGCAGAGTAAGATGAAATCCGTTTCAGAAGGTCTAGTCGGTTTTGCTCTAATGTTTGGGTCCAATTCGGAAAAGCTTCGAAAATAAGTCCGGTTACTTTTCTGCATACTCGATTTAGAAAAAAAAACCTGAAAGGATTTTTTATTTTTTTATAATTAATGAGTTTGAATTATTAATGAGGATTTTGCATAATTGATGAAGCAAAAAACAGCATTGTGGTAAATTATTAATGAGTTAAAAAAACACCTGTAATGAGAGAGTGTGTGATTGTGAGAGAGTGCTAGTGATAGGTTGTTTTTTAACTAATTAATTATTAAAATTTCTCATTAATTAAGCATATCATTGTTTTTTTCTAATTAAAAATGTTGTTAATTATTCATACAAGTGTTTTTTGAGGTTGTATATCATTTTATCACTTTTTTATCTCAGGTAAGTTTTTATCAGGATATCATGTCTGACTATCATTTTATCATTTTTTGTCTCAGGTATGTTTTTATCAGGATATCATGTCTTGTGTTTGATGATAACGATCATATGTGGATATTATATCAATTATGCAAAATCCTCATTAATAATTCAAACTCATTAATTATTTAAAAGGGGGCGTGGTTTGTAAATCTGTCCCGCTATACTACTTATAGGGTAATCGAAAATGAAAAAAAAAACACAAATATTTATTTTCTTCAAAAACCTCAAAATCAGGCTGATAATTTCAGAGTATATAAATCCGTTGCAGAAAAAAAAACAGAAAAACAAAATGAAAACAATCCCACGTAATATTTTCACGTGTTTTATTTTTTTTTTTGTCTGTCAGTTTTTCATTTCTTTTTGTCGTAGAAGAGAAATGCTGTAATTTTTCATTTTTATGCAGAACAAACTGTCTAGATATATTCAGGACAAAAAGTTATCTTGCAGTTTAGTATACCATCCTATTTTTGTTAGTTTTTCATGATTTTTTGAGCATGTTTTGCATTTTCAGCGTAAATTTCAAGGCTAAAAATTGGCAAAAACTGACAACAGATTCGTTTTCAGCGTTTCAAGATCTACAAAATGATATATGTTTCGCCGCAAAATCCTGAAACCATTCCCTTGTCAGTCCTGGACTTGTTCAGGATCCAAGTCTACCCTATTCCCTATTACCCCATACTTCAACACGAAAACATCAAAAAGCATATCATAATTTTATTAATTTGTCCGCAGACAATTATCAATCACAATTTTTTGTTGTTTTTGTCATTAAAATTTAATTATTCTTTTGCTTTTCTTCTTTTTGCACATCTGATTTTTGATGCTCAAAAAATGCTCAGACTTTTCTTTTTTTTTGCTAAATACATGTATATAAAATAAAAGATGAAGAGGAATACATATGTGATTGTGGTCCATAAATCATTGCTAGACAGCCTTCGTTTTTTGATCTTTTCTTTTTTTGGAATGAGAAGATTATTTTCGCTCTTCATTTTTTGCAAGATTTTGAGCACAAAAATGTGGAAATATTTTATCAATTTAGAACACTGAACATGCCAATATTATACTTTTTCTTATCAGCTGCAAAAATGTCAAAAAATGTATAAAGCCAGAAAATGAAATGTTGTTTACCCTTATACTCTTTGAGCTTGTACTCTTTGAGCTCACATGATGATGATGATCTCCAGTGCGGTTACTGTAGTTTGTTCAGCTGGATGACTGGCTGGCTGAAAAGATCTTTTCCAAATGTTTTCTGAAATTTGTGGCACATTTGAGTGGGTGAAAAATATCGAATTACGTTGGTCCAGAAATAGACGAATATATTTTTTTTTTGGTCGTTGCTATGTTTTTTGAAGCTTGAGAACTCTTCTATGTTCTCAAATTAGCGGGACGATCTGGTAAAGGCCCGTAGAGCCTATATCAACTTCCAAGCTCAATTATGAACCTCATGAAGGATAATCATAAAAACTAACTTTTGGATCTTGTTCAGCGTTTCAAGATCTATAAAATGATATATACTTTAATGGGAAATTCCGCCTTCAACCTTATAAATCGGGTCATTTTAAATTCCACTATAGCTGAAAAATAGTATCATTTCGCCAGAAGATAGCCAACTTCCAAGCTTAAATGTGAGCTGCATAAATGAATTTTATAAAAACTCATCACTGGATCTTGTTCAGCGTTTCAAGGTCTATAAAATGATACAGACTTTATTGAAAAAAAACCGCCTTGAACCTCATAAGCCGGGCCATTGAAAAAGTCCACTACACCTAGAAAACAGTGAAATTTCGCCAGAAGAGGGTCAACTTCCATGCCCGATTCTGAGCCTCACAGAAGAGCTTCATAAAAATTGAATAATGGATCTTTTTCAGCTTTTCAAGATCTACAAGACGATATAGCCTTCAATGAAAAACTCCTAATTGTCTTGAAGCATAATCATCCTAAAAACCTTTACATATTTTCATAAGTGGTTAAAATTGGACAAAAAATTAGGCATGAAAAGCCCGGCCTCCCTAAATACCATATTATTCCAACTATTTTTCCGAGAAAATTCAAGTAATGATCTCTCCCCAGTGGACCGTCTAGACAAGCCGGAAGACAACAACAATTATACAATTCTAACTATATCAAATTTCCCTGCGAATGATCTACAGATCAAAATTTGTTTTCAAACATTTTTATTTTTAAATGACCCGGCCAGGATTGAAACACATGTATGTAATCTGATAGTACTTAATATTCTAAGGTATAGTGAAACCATAAAAACTTGTAAAAAACGTTCTTATATGAAAAAGACGTGAAAAAAGGACATAAATAAAATATGGAAATGCAGCTCGAAATGGAAGAGAAGAGGTGGCCTAGAAACCGACAACGTGCAATCGCGCTCCATTGAAGTTTTTGAATTCAAATTTTTGTTTTTTTTTTGACAGTTTTATCAATTTTTTGAGAAACCAACGTTTTTACTACATGAAAACACTTATTTATTTGTTTTCATAATATACTTTCATTAAAATGCGTTCGAAAAACAAAAATTTGAATTCAAAAACTTCAATGGAACGAGATTGCACGTTGTCGGTTTCTAGGCCACCCTTTTCTCTTCCATTTCTATATTTTATTTGTGTCCTTTTGTTTACGTCTTTTTCATATAAGAGCGTTTTTTACAAGTTTTTATGGTTTCACTATACCTTAGAATATTGAGTACTATCAGATTACATACATATGTTCCAATCCTGGCCGGGTCATTTAAGTATGACACACAATGTATATATTTATATATGGTTTTGATTATTAACATTTGAAAAGAAAAAAGGCAAAATTGGGCTCTCTGTATGTATGGGGTCTACGTCATTTGGCCATCCCGACATTTCGCCACTTTTCGTTTTATGTAATTTGTAAATAAGTCACGAAAAGTGGCGAAGTGTCTGGGTGGACAAGTGACGTAGACCCTATGTATGTGCGCCTTTAAAAATGACAAGCATGAATAAATATACCACGTAAGAATAAAACGAGACTAATTGTAAGAAAATCGGTGCATAATGGATTGGATTTGAATGGAATGAATGGGATTAACTACGGATCAATCGATAAGTCAATTAGAGGGAACCCGTTGATTCGGAATGTTCGAATGCTTCGTTGTCTCGATATTGTTTTCTTCCTTCTGATAGAATTTGCCATCCATAATCTCTTAGGCTCACTGAATGCTCAACACCATCTTCATTCTCATCATCACTCGAAATGATAATATCATCAACATTCTCCTTGGTCTCCTCCTCCTCTTCATCTCGAGCCTTCCTCCATCTGGTGAACGCGTCGATCAATTTATAGCATTGTGTGCAAATCACAGTTTGATAAGCCGGATAGCCGGAGGATTTCAACATCTCGTATGCGCAATATTTACAAACTCGACCATGTGTGCAAGGGTCGCAACGAATTGAAGCGTAACGCTTGAAGCAGATGGAGCATGGCTCAGAATTGCGAATACTGTCAAACAGGTGATCGCGGTGGAGGTAGACTTTCTGAAAATAAATATTTATAACTTGTTATTGAATGAAGTCATTTTTGACTAGACATACTAAGCCCCCCTAATATGCAGATTAATCAAAAATCAACAACAAGCAAGTTAACTTCCCTTCCTCTCTAGACATGCACTTTACTTTACGACAGTACTTTTAAACATAATGATGTTTTTTGGCTAGTATGGGGGAGGAGATCTGTCTAGACTGGAGCTCTTGGAGGTTTTCAGTGAAAAATATGTGTAATTTGGTAGGTTTTCACAAATTTTGGTCCAGATCTTTTGCAGAAAACAAATGAAGAAATATGGTGGGAAACTTGATTTATGATTTCTTTTGGTTTGGATAGACCAGATTTGTCGTTTTGGGTCGGCCCGCGAAACGTTTTCAGATGAAGGTCAGCTCCAACCGCCAGTCTGGTCTAAACTGTCCACTGGGGAAAGTTTACTGTTCTCTGGGTTTGGTGTATTTTTCTGGGACTTTACGAAAATCAAGGCGGTGTTTTCCATCAGGGCCGAAATCTGGGTTTGGAATTTCAAGCCGGAAAAATTCTGAAAATTATGGACTGAAGCAACATTCGGACTTGGTCTGAGCTCAAAAATCTGAAACTGAGCATTTTTCTGGACATTGACTCCCAAAAGTTGTTCAGAATGTGCAGGTGGTAGACTAATGGGGCTATTCAGAAAAATTTCTCCGCTTTTCTCAACGCTGAGAAAAGCGGAGAAAGGCGGAGAAAAACAACCCAGGAACCGCGAAAATATTGGCGGAGAAATGTATTTCACCTCCTAGATCGTTGCGAGACCAATCGCACTAAATCGACGCGCCTTTAAGTGAATTTATTTTTGTTTTTTTTTTCTTGATTCAAAATGGTTACAAGAGCTATAAACTTTCTTCTTCTTTTTTTTTGTGTCTCATTAATCTCACTAGACATCTGGAATACTGATTATCTTGTTTCTGCATCTCAAATTTCCAAAAAAAAAAAAATTTCTAAATAAATTCACTTAAAGGCGCGTCGATTTAGTGCGATTGGTCTCGCAACGATCTAGGAGGTGAAATACATTTCTCCGCCAATATTTTCGCGGTTTCTGGGTTGTTTTTCTCCGCCTTTCTCCGCTTTTCTCAGCGTTGAGAAAAGCGGAGAAATTTTTCTGCCCCATAAGGATTTTAAGGGCCGACCAGAGAGACATTCAGGTCTGAAATTCGGCTTTTAGCCTCTGGGCTATGATCTGATCACAAAATTCAAAGCCGCAATCTCCCTTAAAAACCGAGAATAAGGTTTGGTCGTTCCGGGCCCGTTCATGTCGGACCAGAAAAGCCCGAAAACTAGATTGGAAAGGCTTCTATGCATAGTCCGGAAAACTCAGAGAACCCCTCCGTTACCGACTAAAACCTGCCAGACACTAGACTGACCCTAGACAAAAACCGATCACAAGATCTTTATCTTCAAAACCTTGCCTTGTTGACTATTTTCCTCTCCCTGTAGACATGTACTACAGTACTTTCAAATACAATGATGTCAATTGCACTTCCAGATTTAGACCTGTCTGTCTGTCTGTCTAGACAGGTCTAGACATCCCCCAAGAGCAGGCAGGAAAAGAGCACATCTTCAAGTGTCTAGAGTTACTGTACTTGATTCTCCCTTGACCTTTGATCATTTCATGATCGAATGTTTCACACATGTATGTATGTAGCTTCTGTCACTAGAGTACAAAAAGTGCTGTGTTCACTCACTCATTCATTCACTATCAGACAGACATGTTTGCTTTGCCAACATCAAACATCAGATGTTTCGTTTCTAGAATGTGCCCTTTTAAGTGCTGAATTCTATATTAATGATGTCTACAACATCTTCTTTCATTTGATGTTTGTCGAAAAAAAAAACATATCGCATTACAAAAGTAGACAACTAGACTGGAACTGAACTCGATTTCTGAACAAATAAACAAATCATATGACCTTCGAAACGAGGCGCGAAGCGAAAAGATCTATGATGTTTGACACCTTTTTCGAAAATATCACGATTTTGAATTGAAATGCACACTACAGTGTTCGGTTCATTCGGATCATATTTGATGAATATCAAAACTAGGCCAGGTGTGTGCCGATTTGATCAAATAAACAAACAAATAAAGAGCTTTCTCTGTGCTCACTGTTAATATGATCGGAGCTCATTTCTATGATCTTGAAACGGTGAACTAGGCTATGTAGTCAAGTGAGCTTTGAGAATTGCTCCAAAATCTGATTTTTTAAACATAAAAACCCTAATTGACATGACAAAATCTTGGAAAATCCTTGAAAAACACAAAATAATAAAATAAAGTACCGTTGAAAATTTAAAGGTGCAGAACACAAACCGCCTCTTCGCTGCAAGACTCAAGCTGCGAAGTTGTGCGCCTTCAATTCTTCTACAGTACATGAATAAATTTTTCTTTTGTTTTTTTTTGTTTCCCGATAGTTTTCCCACTTTTTCTTCATGTTCAAGGTTATTTTTGTCAAAGATCAATATTCCAGGGGTTCTCCACATGCCAAAAAACTGGTTAGAATACTAATATCCTAGAAAAACCAAAAATTGGCAGAGAAAATTGAAGTTTTCGCGAGGAAGCGAGTTTTGGAGCTGAAATTGCGAAAAATATCATCAATTGTAAGTTGTTCCGAATTTTCAGCCACCCCAGATATCTCATAGTTGCGATAAAATATTTCACCTGGTTGCACCGAAAATCTCACGTCAACATATAATTTATGTAAACAACATGGCTAGACATGATCACCAGGTGCAAATTATAAATGAACTTTCGAAATAAAAACCAAGAGTTCAACGATAATTCGATTTGCAGTGAAATTGCTGCCTCAAACGACCAAACTACATTCTAGTTGTGTGTGTGTGTCTCGTCTTGTCTCTCTTCCCATTTCCATTTTTTTGTTTACATCTGACTGACTCATTTCATCATTTTGTATAGTTTATTTTGCAAAAGCGACGACATGTGATTGAGGAGACAGCGTCTAGACGGCCTGTCCCTGTTTTTTTTTTCATTTCATTCCATACGATCGACCAGCGATGAGAAAATGGTCGATTTGGATTCGTGTTTTGATGGCGAATATTGACATATTCGAAGAGAGGTTAGACATAGCAATTATAGAGAAAAGAAGGAAAAAAAGATATTTGTGAACACGTCTGAACTACAAATTATTGTGAATGCTATGTTGCGAAGAAAAGAGCTATTGTGAAAAAAATTGCTATTGGAAAGCTCCTATGGGATTTGAGAAGATTTGTTAGATTTGGAGCAAATCAGGTAGGTCAAATTCCGGAAAAAAGCTCTCAGAACTGTCCGAACTAGAATACTTTCCATCCGACAGTGTCGATCCCTTTAGGTCCCCCATAGGTTCCCAATGACCCCGTGTGATACTCACCATTCTTTCAGTGATCAAATATTGAACATAAGCAGCGGATGATTCTGTCATTCCACATTCCGTCAGTTTTTCACGCTTCACTTTGATTGTCTGCTCCTTTACTTTTTGCTCAGCCGGCTTGTTTCTTTCCGACGGTCCTTGTGGTTGCTCATTTCGATGACAAAAACGAGACAATTTCTGGGTGAGCGTTTGAATCATGTTTGTTTTTCGCTGAAATGAACTACTAATCAATGTTTTGACAATGTAGAAGACAGAAGACAGAAGAAAGGAAAAATCAAAAAATGTCAGATTTTGTAGCTCGGTAACTACAAAGGAAGAAGAAAAAGAAAAAAGATCAAAGTAGAGACAACCAGGAAGCAGACATGACTTGGAAAAAAATAGAAAATCGACAACAATGAAAACAAATAAACAAATAAATAGAGACGACGAAGACGAAAATATTTGGCTTCTGCAATTTCTCACCAGACTTCTTTCTTTTTTTGCATTCAGTCATTCAGTCAGTCAAAAAAGGGGGCGGAGTCAGCGATCTGGACACAGACAGAAGAGATGAACAACTAGAAAGAAAAAGAGGCGGAGGAGGAAAGTAGACTGCCTGGTCTAGACATTTTTTGCTTTCCTCCTCGGGGTTTTTTTTTGCTACACACACACACACACACACATTTTTTCTCTGGGTCTCGTTGGGTTTGTCGTTGGCGGCCTCAATGTTACGATGTTTGAGACATCAATCTACATACGATTTGATGAGAAGAGGAAAAAGAGAGCGATGCTTGAATGAACACAACAAAAAACTGAAGAGTGAGACAGACAATGTTGCGAAAATGCACGCAAAAAAAGGTTCAACACGAGATGTGTTATTTTGTGTTGCAAAAGGGGATTTTTTTTGGGTTGGAAATATTTTTTGGAAGACCTAGATATGTGTTATCTTCTGGCTAGTCAGTCAAAACAACTTTCACTTATCGCCATGAACGCGATGAATGACTTAAATCATCGGCTTTCAGTCCAGTTTTATACCTTTTATGATAGAAAAACGTTGCCTTAAAAGGGCGAGGGGTCTACTGAAAATAGGATTGGTTTGGAAAGAAACAGATACAGTAACAACTTGGAGGAACATGTCGACTTTTCACAAAAACTTTACTTGCATTGTAAGTAATTTTTTTTTGGAAAAATCGACATGTTCCTTCAAATCGTTACTGTATCTGTGCTGATTGGACGTAGAAAACGTGAATTCGCCTATGACTATGATTTTGTTGTTTTTGATCTTGATCTTTTGCAACGTTATTGTGTGAATTTTGGCAATGCTAACTAGACTATTATGCAAGATTTTCCTACTCGGTGTTAAACCAAGAAAAGTACTAAAAATGAATATGGTTTCATGTGAAAAAGCATAGTAAATGTGACTTTGCGAAGAGCAACAAAAGAGTATCAAAGAAGTTATCCTGTGTAAGAGACGACGTCGTCCGATCTGGTAAGTTAAGCAATGTTGACTCTGGTTAGTCGAGAGTTCTACACCGAGTGGTGAAACTTCTTGAAAATATTTCGGTATAATTTTGCGCGTTCAAAATGCACGAATGATGCATTCACTGCCCGCTCACGGCAACATTGCTGCATTATTGAGCGCACAATCGAGAAATATTGAACAAGAGTGAAGCTTATCATGTTAAAATTCACACAGTAAAATCCCGGAAGATGAAAGGCTAGAAAATCAAAATTTGAATCATTGTCTAGCTAGCTGGGTTTCAGCAGAAGTTACTGCAGAAAATCTTAAACAAAAACAAAGACAGACAATATTCTGGAGTGTATGTGGTTGACAAATGTCGAAAACAAGGAAAGAAAGGTAAACAAATCTTGCAAATGGAAATACAACCAAAGGTCATAATAAACCTATTTTAGGCTGGACAGAATCTTTTTGCTCGATTTTCTATTACATTTTGCTTCACGAAAATTGATTTCTAGAACTTTAGTTATATATGAAAATAAAGAATTATAGTATTTTCAGAGATTTTCGCGATTTTCTGATAATTCACAAAAACATTTGAGGCTCTTTTCCCTACTTGATTATTTTGTCTACAGTTTGTCTCAATATTTAGCGGAAAACTTTGGAGCTGAAATTCGCGTTTGGCAAAAACAGAATACAAGCTGTTGATCAGCGTTCAAAAATCTATCAAATGACATGTTTTTCACAGAAAATTTCCATTTTTTCAAATCATCCCCTCGTGATAAAGCTTGTCTGGTTCATTCGCAGATAATCTGTTGCGATTAGAAATATTCGAAAAAATAGGACCAGGTACCTAAGTTCTCGAGATTCATAAAAATTTCGAGCCGGAGAATACCAATCTATAGATCTCGTTCAAAAAGTGCAACTTCTCAATGATAAGACAATGAATAGTTCAGGATTTCTTTTTTCCGCCACCAAACACCGTATCAATACATGAACACTGTCTCCCAATGTTCATACATCAAGAATCTTCTTTGATATCATTTTTCGATCACACTTGATAGTTTCAGTTCAGAGTTGGGCGGAAGTCATTTTTTGAAAAGCCGGAATGCGGAAGTCGGAATTAAAATTTATTTTCCGGAATTCGGAAGTCGGAATAAGTTTTAATTTTTTCGGAAGTCGGAATTCGGAAGTCGGAAGTAGATTTTATTTTTTCGGAATTCGGAAGTCGGAAGTGCTTTTGGTGTTTATTTTTCCGTCCGAAACACATTTTTGTTTGTAAAAATTAGATAAACCAAACAAAAAATGAGAAAAAGATGCGGAATACTGATTTTGCGAATTAAAAATAGTGTTTTTTTACTATAAGATGAGCCGACATCCGATCATCGGACTGAACAAAAAAAGTCGGAATCAAATTTTTCACTTCCGGAAGTCGGAAGTCGGAAACTCTAAAAACGTGCGGAAGTCGGAATTCGGAAGTCGGAATTCCGCCCAACTCTGTTTCAGTTCTTATAAAGTACGGAAGACATGTGACCTTTAAATTGTTATTGTTTTCTGAAGAAAGAAAATAAAAATAAAAACTGAGATGTACTAGTTGTGCACTTTGTTCCGAAAAAATGAAAACAACTTCCAGGAGGTCATGAATAACATGATATTCTTACAAAGGGATGATTTCAAAGAGAAAATAGAGATTTTCGATGAGAAATATGTGATTTGAAAGAATTTCAAACGCTGATCAACATCCCTTGTTCGTTTTTTACCAAACGCGAATTCCAGCTCCAAAGTTTTTCAGCTAGAAAGTTCGAGATTCTTGGAAAAACTAGGAAAAAACTAAAAACAGAATGAAAACATAAAACTCTTGTAACATTTTATTAAAATTATTGTTTTTCGCGTGATTTTTTCAATCGTTTTGTAGACCAGAAAAATGTGAAAATTTCCGGAAATACTATAACTTTTAATTTTCATATAAAATAAATATGCTAAAAATGATCAGAATGAAAAGTAACACTAAAGGCTTCAAGCATTTTTTCTTTTCTCAATGTCAACTTCAAGGCTGAAATTCGTGCATTGAAAATCGAATTTGACAAAAACTGAATACGGGATGCTGTTCAGCGTTCAGAAATAAATCGAATTTGAATATTTTTTTCACTTTCTTAGAGGGAAACATGTGATCTTTTTAGTTTTTGCACTTTTCGCACACAGCAGACAACGGCGCATGGAATCATTTGAACACACATCAAAGTACGAAGAAAATGGTGGAAATGGATAGGGTTTTTGTACTATTTTCTCAAGTTTTATTTTATTTTTTTGGGGGGGGGGGGGGNGGGGGGGGGGGGGGAAAGCAATAAAATGGTACTGAACGGTGGGAAAATATTTGAATATTTTGAAAATGTTTGTGAATACAATTTATATGGAAAATTTTATTCTTGGCAAGTGAAAGTTTCAGAATAACATTTGTTTCCGATTGTTGTGTGAATCTTAAACATCATCTCGAGACTTGCAGTGATAAGCCTAACCACAGAGGAATCTAGCGTGAAAAGTATTCATAGAAAAATATTTCCCGCTGAAAGTGTCAAAATAAGCTGATAAATCTCTAGTTTTTTTTTTAGTTTTAGTGAATCTCGATCATGAACTTCTTTGAATCGGAATATCTTTTTGAAAATTGAAATCTTCTGGAAACTCTAATTATTATCTACTGACAAGTGAATGGTTTGAAATTTTTAAGAATTTGATGATATATATGTCAGTCGATAGATTTTTGAACACTGAATAACATCCCGTATCCAGTTTATGTTGAGCGCGATTCTAAACTTACTAATTTTAACTCCAAAGTTTTCAGCTAAAAAACGAAAAAAAAACCTGGTATGTTGATTTTGAAGGATAGGACATAACTGTAGGGTAATCAAGTATGAGAAAAAGTCCGTATAATGTTCTTCAAATTGATACATTCTAGAAATGATTGGATTCAAAAGTTACCCTAAAGCTTTTTTAATTTGTTGATCATTTTCAAGCATTTTCATTTCAATAAACTGAAAACTGAACAATATCCCAATGAAATTGTAACATTTTCAGAAAAATGAGTGTATATTTTCATCTTTGTTGCACTTTTTAAACTTGTTTTTTTTCAAACGGTCGAGCCGTTTCCGAGAAAAAAATATTTTCCCATCGTTTTTTTAATGGCAAAATACTCTTTAATAATTCAGATCTACTGAAAACATATGAGTTTGAAGATATTACGCTCAATTTTCAGCTCATTGCGCGGATCTAAATAATGAAAAGTTAGAGGCGAGTTGTTGATCAAAAACTTTATCCTTAAAAATAGTACAAATTTCACTGATTATATTTTATCGAAAATTTGAAAGATATAATTTTCAACAAAAAAAAAGTTTTGAGCACAAAAATCTCGTCGATTCGTCTGTCTATCTTAATATAAATCACCATGGAAATAATTCGTCTTTCTTGTTTTTTTTTTTTTTTCGAAAATCTCTCCGATCGAACTACACAATATGCATCATTCCCCTTTCATTTATTCGAAAAGTTCCGTGTTTTTGTTCTATGTGAGATAGATTTGTTGTTATCTTATCATAAACAAGAAAGAAAAAATAACATGTTCCAAAAACGTTGGTAGATCCACATCAACCAGACAGAAATAGAACAATAACACAAAAACCGCCCGAAAAAACTGAAATAAATAAGAAAAACTGTTATCTTTGTGTGATGAGACCGTAAAAAAGTGTATGATTCGCTTACGTAAAACGTAAGCAAAACAATTTAGCCCGGTTTTTTTTTGTTGAAACCCTAAGGGACAATATTCGGTCAACAAACACAGACAACAACACGTCTAGACAACAACAACCCATGTACTTTTCCCTTTTTAGTAACAGTTTTCTGTGACTGGTGCTTGTTATCTTTAGCAAATTGTGGATCGTATGATCTTTTTCAAATGACAAAGTACTTTGTTTATTATCGGTTTCATATCAATCCCCCCTTCTCCTTCTCCCATCACATTGTTTTATCAATACGTCAATGAAGACCACCCACGAAGAAAAAGGAAGCAATTGAAAGAGAACTGTGATGTTGTTAGTGGCTTGAGGATGGAAAAATTAAAGGCTAATTAATATGATAAATAGTGTTCCGTCTGTAATGTTAAGGTGGTAAACCTGGCATTGTACACTTTTGAAGTTTGATCATTGAATTTTCGAAATATTGAACCTATACACCCAAATAAACAGAATTTGTATGTGTTTTTTTTTTTAATATTTATATCTCGAAATAATCTGATGAATTGGTAGTATTTATTTCAGCAGTTTTTCAAGAAAAAAACAAAAATGGGCCGAACAAGTTCAAATTACGCGCCGCTATGCATGTTCGCTCTAATGCAAATATTCTGATTTTATTTTTGTTTTGTCTTGTTTTTATTTCTTTCCTATTTCCGCCTATAGATTTTTGAGTAGACTACGAATTTTGATGTTTTTTGACTACGAACTTTGATGTTTATGAGAAAAATTCTGGTATCATTAAAAATTGAATTTTATATAATTTTAGACATTTTTGAATGTTGATCAATCTAGAATGTATTTTCAAACGCTTTTCAGCATCAATTCCAGATCGAATCAATTTTATTTTTGAAATTTTCAATAATCTACAAATTTTGATATATCTTTAGTTGGTTTTTCATTGGTTCATTGATAAAAATGAAGATAGGACGGGCTATCCAATAAGATAGTTATATAAATCTTCTGTGTGTGTTGACCGAATATTGTCCATTGGGGTTTCAACAAAAAAAAACCGGGCTAAATTGTTTTTCTTTTTTCCATGCAAATTATAATTATTAAATAGAAATTGCTTCATACATTAACATGGGACCCGTACGAAATAGAGGAAGCGACCACAAGAATGAAGTTCGTTTATAATGTCGCTTGTGTTCGATCTGGCAAGTTAAGCAACATTGACTCCTGTTAGCTCGATCTCGGGGGATGTAATTTCTCGAAAGTTTTTAAACGGTTGTTTCACAGATTTTGAAAAGATAAAATATATAGTGAGAGCTTACAAGAGAGGTTTAAAATGTTTTTTTCTCTGTTTCTTTTTCATCGGAGCCTTCTGTGAAAAACGTTCATATTTTCACTGGACTCCAGGACATTTCACAGCCATATGAAACTTTTTTAAAACTGTTTGAATTTTGTTACCAAAGATTTTCGGGTACGCAAAACGTGATAGCGATGTTCATTTTTCACCAAAAAAAGCTGAACCTGAGTTTTCACCTATTTTAGGTCCAAAATTGACTGACCCAGATTTCGATGAAATTTTCAGACAAACGGTATTTGAGTATGGCGAACGTCATGATAATGCTTATTCCGCACCAAAAAGAAATTGCGCTTGAGTTTGTACCTGTTTTAAGTCCCAAACTGACTGACGTGGGTTTTTTTCGTTCAATTTCGGACCCAAGCAAGTACAAACTCAAACACAATTTCATTTTGGTGCGAATTAAACATTATCATGACGTTCGTCATACTCAAATACTCTTTGTCTGAAAATTTCATCGAAATCTGGGTCCGTCAATTTTGGACCTAAAATAGGTGAAAACTAAGGCTCTTTTTTTGGTGAAAAATGAACATCGCTATCACGTTTTGCGTACCCGAAAATCTTTGGTAACAAAATTCAAACAGTTTAAAAAAAGTTTCATATGACTGCGAAATGTTTCGGAGCCGTCAAATTAAAACAAATCCAAATAAGTGACTACTTGAACCTCCCTTGTTAGTACTAATGCTCCAATGTGGAACATCAGCAAAACCCCAACTTTTTTCGTGTTTGAAGTTTAAATTCTGGGTTCCACACACGTAAAATCTAGTTTTCTAACATTTTCACCACTCGGGTTTGAGCCCTCAACTAACCGATGTCAATGTTTCTAATCTTGCCAGATAGAACGACAACGCCGCTTACACACTACGGAGCGGATAACTTCTTTGCCGCTATTCCGTTTCTCCCCCCGCGAAGTCACATTTACAAAATCGACTACGCTCTTTCACATGAAACAAACCTCTCTTTACGTATTCATGGAATTTATACCTGTTTCTACGATCCTGTCTCACCAGAGATTTGATATTTTCCAACTGACCACAAATTACTGGAAAATAACAATTATCCAAAGATAAATAACAATTTGCAGAAATATATTACGATGTGTGTACATGTGTGCACAAAAACTGTCAATTTGTGGAAAATGCATAAATTTCCACATTAGCAAAATAAAAATAATCAATATTTTATTGTTTTTTTTCTGCCCTAAACTATCATTCTCCAAGTCGGAGCACATGTCACTCTCAGACATGAGAATAAAACATCATTAGTTTCACATTTGAAAGAGGAGAGGGGAAAAAGTGCATTTTGAGCACAAGTTTGAGTAGACAGACAAGGACATCGAAGATCAGAAACCAACACAATTTATGTGAGAATTTGAGTTTTGCTGTTGAAAGTGAACATTAAGGTAACAGAAAATGATGTTTAGGAAGATAAACTCGGTGGGATCCGAAAATAGGCTGTGGACCTGATTTTCGAGAGGTAACTTAAATTCGGCCATCGGAACACATGACCTGAGAGCCCGTCACAAGAATCTGATTGTGAGGACCTGAAAACCCGGAACTAGAACCTGTAATCTCAGAACAAGAACATAAGGCCTGAAATTCCGACACAAAGAATCCGGTCCGGTACAAAACCCGAGCACCTGACAGCTCTGCTGAAAGGTCTGAGGACCTAAGAATCTAAATTTTGGTCCGAAAAGCCAGGCTTTGCGAGTCCGGATCATGCTTTCTCCTTTTTCTTAAAAATATCCCCGATACAACTAGGCTTCCAGACTTTTTTGGATTAAAGAAAGAATACCTTTTTCAAAAACCGAAATTTTTTGAGATATCCTTGAAAATAAGCCTGGCTTGGTCCGAACCAGTCAAAATGTACCATTTCAAAAAATCATAGTTCATGTGTGAGTTTGGTTATTGAACTCTAGACACTTTTCAACTGAACATAGCAACCTTTGAATCCTTAATTAAAAAAAAAAAATGTTTTTGTAAAGCTGTTTTCACCTATTTTAGGTCCACAATTGACTGACCCAGATTTCGATAAAATTTTCAGACAAACGGTATTTGAGTATGGCGAACGTCATGATAATGTTTATTTCGCACCAAAATGAAATTGTGCTTGAGTTTGTACTTGTTTAAAGTCCAAAAATGACCGACACAGACTTTCTTCAACTTTTTTCGTTCAATTTCGGACCTAAAACAGGTACAATCTCAAGTGTATTTTCATTTTGGGCCAAAATAAACATAATTCAATTGTTCACCAAACTCAAATACCCTTTGTCTGAAAATTTCATCGAAATCTGGACCTAAAATAGGTGAAAACTCAACTACAGCTCTTTTTTTGGCGAAAAATGAACATCACCATCATGAGCCAGAACCTCAACTCAAATCCATTCCATCATCATTTTTCGTTTCCCAGAATAAATTTTTCAATGAAACGCGGAAATTATTCGTATAATATGCACATAAATGTCTAGACAACCCAAAACCGGCCAATTTGATAATACCAAAGGGCAACTATGTATGAAAAGAAGAAGAAAAGGATGATTATTTGTATTATTTTTAGTTAGAATAAGCTCAATAAACCACAAAAAATGAGTCATTTTAACGAAAAAAGAAAAAACAACAAAAATCATGATATTTTTATTTTTTTTGGTTGAGATTAGTGATCGAGAAGGAGAGGAAAACAAAAAAAAATAGACAGACTAGACTCTATTATTCGAATAATGTACTTTGGGTGGCTTATTTTTTGCGAGTGGATGAATTCAATAATAATGAGAAGGAAACTACAATTAGCTTGATTGGATACAAAGAGAATATAGTGTAGTTTGGACTGGGATATTAGGAGTTGTTTCAAGCCGATTTGGGCCAAAATGGTTGAAAATTAATCCCACCATGATGATCAGCATAAAATTCCGGTCAAACCAAACATGATCCATGTTGGAGCATTCCGAAAACCGCCGGGACATCGCCGGGACACTTTCGGACATCTCATAAATGAGTCATGTTTATACTCATACTGATCCGAATTTCATGCTGGTTCTCATCATGTCAATATATTGGCTAAAAAGTGTACCCGAGAGGTCCCCCGAAGTTCTCAACAATTTTTATTTTAAGCCTAAAATCTAAACTTTGCGAGCTTTTTGGCTCGAAATCAATAACATCATGAGAATCTGCGTAAAATTCCGGTCAGTTTGAAATCAAACATAGCCCACTTTGAAGGATCTGCAAAAACGCCGGGACACTTTCAGACACCTCAAAAATGGGTAGTAATTATAACCAAACTGATCGAAATTTTATGCTGGTTGTTATCACGATAATGGATTGGCCAGAAAGTGTCCTCAAGAGGTCTCACCTTGAAATTAAGGGTTAAAAAAAATTATGTGCTAGGTCTGTTCAAATACCTACAATTGTAGACCAAAAGCCAGTTCAGCTGGAAAAAATGAACACATCCGATGTTATTTGGATGTTGATCTCAAGTCCAAAATCCGTTGAGCATCGAACCACAGAAAAAAGATTATCCTAATTAAATTGAAAAGGGTATATACATATCCGTTTATTCGCTTCGAAATTGAAAATGTCACAAACACTCTGATCCTTTTCGGACGTCAGCACTGGAATAAACAATTTCGAGATAAAATATGGTTGTTTTTTGAAGAGGGGGTTCGAATAGAGACCTCAAGATCTTTTCAGAGTCCGGGGCCTACCTCTAGGCCTGGGCTCACCAAGTCTCAAAGAGAAGAAGGAAGTCACATATAACTTCATATGAAACTACCTAGAACTGGACAATTCTAGTTCCAGTTCCAGTGTGACCTAGTCTTCAAGGCCAGAATTAAACTGAGAGTACAGTAATCCAATGACAGCATGGTTCCCATTTTAAGACTAAGAAGTCACAATTCGTCCACCAGACAATGATATTTAATTTCTTACTTTTGAAACATGATCATTCTAATCCAGTTTAATTCCATTTAATCGCAGACATAGTTGTTCTGTCTGATATCTAAACATGTTAATATATCTATTTCCAGCTGTCTTTTTTTTGATTTATGTTCTCTGGAGTAATGAGATTAAACGACTAGACACTTATATGTTTGGTACGTGAGAACTAGACTAATTTGAAAAAAAAGAAAGAAGAAACAACTACATTTAATACGTATGTGCGCATGTATTTCGAAAAGCCACAGTTCGTTCATGATGAGCAAAAATCATAGAGGATGACTCCGCTTAACATTTTCTGGATAGATCCATATGAGCTCTAGATCTTAGAGCTCAGGTAACATAACGAGGTTATTCAACAGTTTCCTTGACTCTGACAAAGAACACTCATAAGATTTGACAATTAGCTTTTGATGAAAGTTGATGCATTTACCAAGTTGACCAGCCTGAGCACAATCCCAGTGTTAAAATTTCTCAGAGACTCCACAGAAAAAAGTTATGAGTCTTTCAAAATGCTTGTTAGTTTGTTTTCAATGTTTTATCAAATATGACTTCTGTACAATTATCTAAGTTTTTCAGCCTATGTGACCGTTCTCCGTTTTTTAATGTTGCGAGTGAGGTAAAAGTTCATTCTAGATTTCAAAATGTGCGGAATCGATTGTCCATCAAATTTCCTACTGATTAAAGTGAGTTTGAGGAAAAAATGCTCAAAATAAAACACTTTGAAGGCTTATAACTTTTTTCTGGGAAGTCTCTTGGATAATTGAACTGCGGGATCGTGATTAGGAGGTAAAATCCCTTCACACATCAATTTTTGGGATTCTCCCATTTTTCCCATGTGAGCAAGAATCAGAGGTTGACCAAGACGGGCTCCGCGAGCATTTTTCTCACAGGGAGGTTTAGACTTTTGCACCTGCAAAAATGCGATCAACGAAAGCATTTTCATATTTCCAGACACATGTTTTTCATTCTCGAAACACCTGCATTTTTTAATTATTTTTACTGAATACAAAAAGGTTTTAGACAAGATAGGGGATTATCTCGAACTACAAATTACTACTTTTCGTGCTAGTTACTGATATAACTTGAAAAACTAAAATATGTACTAGGGGACCAGGTTCAAGTTGAAGGGGTGTCTGATATCCGGGTTGATCTGGGGGTTATCATGAATCACTGATGAATGATCAACTGAATTGTGTTGATCGGGATCTGGAACAATCAGGTAACTATACAGAAATAGAACCTGGGCTCAACACATCTAGACCAAAACGAGTTCTGCAAATCTTAATGAATTTCAAAAAACAAACGAGACCGTATAATCCCTGAAGTGGTCTATGGATTTCTTCAAAACGGTCTAGACAACAACAACCCGTTCATGTATTTGTACTTTTCCCTTTTTAGTAACAGTTTTCTGTGACTGGTGCTTGTTATCTTTGCAAATTGTGGATCGTATGATCTTTTTCAAATGACAAAGTATTTTGTTTATTATCGGTTTCATATCAATCCCCCCTTCTCCTTCTCCCATCACATTGTTTTATCATTACGTCAATGAAGACCACCCACGAAGAAAAACGAAAGGAATTGAGATGGAACTGTGATGTTGTTTTTTTTTTTGAGGTTGAGAGAATTTGATGTGCTGAATCGGGATGTTGATCAGCGTCCAAAAATCTATATTGAGCCACTTCTATGCTCAGTAGCGATCAAAAATCTACACCCTATTGGTTAAACCGTCATAACTCGGCTCAAAATAATTCGTTCGACCTCATATTTTGCACAGTTGTGCTTCAATACATGAGCGATGTGTTCAAGGCAAAATTTTAAAAGTTTCTATGAATTTGGGAGTCGATTAAGACTTCATTGGTATCACTTATAACCAAACTTTGAGACGATTTGTCAATTCCGAGCAAGGGTGGCATTTGGATCGTCGCTTTTCCAAAATAAAACTGAATTTTTCGAAATAGAAGAAAACGAAAAACCGTGATTTTTTCATAAAAAAGAGCAAACTTCTTGAAAACAAAATCGGGATAGAGTATTTTGGAACATTTTCTGAAAAACTTTTTTATAAGAATTTTAACAAAAATTCAGAAAGCCGATTTTTATGAAGAAACCCGGTAAAAACAGGCCAGGCTCTCGGGCCTTTCTGTTATCGAGAAACCCTACAAGTTCTTTCGAAATTTCACTGTATTTTAAGAACAAAAAGCATTTCGGAAAATTCATGTTTTATCATCCCAGGAGGATTGCCAAAGTCTCCAGGACAATTTTTTTTCAAAAACTGAAAAAATCCAGATTCCTGATTTTCACATAATGTCTTACAAAACCTAAAGCACATTACTCATACATTTGAGCACAACTGTGCAAAACATGAGGCCAAACTGACCATTTTGAGCCGAATTATGACGATTTTGCCAACCATATATTTGTCAAAATTCGATCGGTAACATGTGCTCTATTGATAATGTCATATTATTTCTTATCAAATATAATTTCCGACTAATTTTGATGTCAGAATCGAATTCTATGGGTAAAACTACTCCATAAAATTCTGATTCTTGAAATGTTTCATGGCGAAAACCGAAACTACAGTAACCCGCGATTTGTGAACGACTAAAAATATACACATTTATATGTCTGATAGGAATTTGTCAAAGATTCATGAAGTTTGACCTGTCCGAAATTAACTGGTCAAAACAGAAACTGTTTTCATTAAAAAGATCAGTCACACTATGCATCAATTTTTCCGGTGGAACCGTTTCGGGAAACCGGAAAACTGGAAAAATCAAAAATTGAAACAAAAATGGAACCTGAACTTCATACATCACATTCAAAGTGTTTCTATAAATGTCTCACGCCCACGAAGTAAACAAAAAAAAATTAGGCCTAACAAGAAGGAATGTCACGTATCAAAACTTGATCTATGTAGATCCAGGTTTATCGATTTTTAATCTCAAAATCGGAACCTATGGACCAGACATGAAAAACACGAAAAAATTTTTGACCAAAATATATCAGAAATGTTCCAACTACAGTAACCCGACATGTAATTGATTTGGCCTTGAGATTGTCCTTCTCTTTTTTTTCTAAAAAATAAATAAAAGTGTAAATATTTTTGTAATCAATCAGGGGTGAAACCATGTATAGACCGAGGGATCGAGGACCTGATCGATCTTTTCCGGGCCTATTTTGGACCTGACCGGGTGTGGCAGGGCTTCTGAGCCAGATTCAGAAGGCTCATTCTAGACCGGTGATCACAACAAACATGAGTTTAGACATCCAGTAATTTCACCAGCTCCATGAAGTTGCTTACAAAAACAAATACACAATGTGAAGATAGGGATTTAGCTTCAGTGGAACCTTAGGCTAAAACTGGGCAAATTCAGAATCGGTCCCTCTGAATAGTCCGACAACCTGATCCGATAAAAAAAGGACCGGAAATAGATGTTCCTGAATTCAGCTGAAGTGGATTCGATCAGAAATAACCTTTTCGAGTTTTTTAACATCGGACTAGATGTTCAGTCGTTGTTCAGTTCTATTTTGGTCCAAATAGATCCAATTCAGGAAAAAATAAAACCAGGTCGGTTTCAGAGAGGTCGAATCCTGGTACAGACCGGATCTAACCCTGTTTTTCTCGAATTTTGTTGAATTGCACCCAAAAGTGGGATCAAGTCTGTTTCAGTGAATACTGTCCATTTCGGTCCTAACACAATTCACGGGCACAATTCAGTAAAACTCGAAAAATAAGGTCGAGTCCGTCTTTTGTGAACAGGTCCATTTCAGGAGGTTCACTTCAGGAACCTCTGGGTTTCATTTAGGGATGAATCATTCCCTTTGACCCAGACATGTCCTCCATTTTTTCCTTTTTGCAACAATGTGTAAAAACAAACTAAAAGTTCTCGTTTCGTTTGTCCCAAAATCAATCTAGCAGTGCACCAGAAAACGTGCAGGAAAAAAACAGCGAAAAAGATGGAAAGAGCCATTACAATTTGTGTCTGTCTAGACATCTTCCTCCTTCTTGCTTTTGTTTATAGGTCTCTTTTGGATGGCTCAAAATAAAGAGAAAAAACGAGAGGAAAAAAACGAGAAGAGCAAACTTTGTAGTCTGCACAATTTTTTTCTTGTTCCCTGCGATATTGAAAAAAAAAACATTGAAAGGGGGGAACAAGGGACCGATTAGATACGGAGTTCAGTTCATGCTCTTTCAGGTCGGAAAGCAATAAATTTGGAATCTAGAAGGATCCGAGACTGAGGGATAATCAAGTTGCTCATTAAAAAAAAGAGCACATTTTAAGGTATAAACCTCGAAGGATTTGTCACCTTAACGTCTAGTTTCCAAGAAAATTTTATTTGAAAAAAAGAAATTTGTAATATTTCTACGTTTGATACAAAAAAACTTCCGAGGATTATACCTTTAAAAAATGTACTCTTCAATTTAAAAGCAACTTTTCAGCTCCATTTACCCCACCTTTAAGACAATCCCTGTTTTTTCTAAATGGATATTTCTTTAATTAGACCTAAAAATCGGTTCAAAACAAACTTCACGATGTCGGCTTTGTTTCAGGATTTTCAGTTCCTTTTTGATTTTTTGGACAAGTATGTACCAAAAAAAAAAGAATTGAAATTTTCAGAAAAATTTCCAGTTTTTGTCGTACAAAAATTGGAGCACTTTGTTGATATCCTTGAGCACAAATTCGCAAAATATGGAGCCAAACGGACAATTTTGAGCCGAGTTATGACGATTTAACCGTAAAATGTTTTGAAACTTTTGAGCAATAATGAAAACTTTTTTTTCAAAAAATAACAAAATCTCAATTCGTTCGTTTTTCTTCGTGGGTGGTCTTCATTGACGTAATGATAAAACAATGTGATGGGAGAAGTAGAAGGGGGATTGATATGAAACCGATAATAAACAAAGTACTATGTCATTCGAAAAAGATCATACGATCCACAGTTTGCAAAGATAACAAGCACCAGTCACAGAGAAACTGTTTCTAAGAAGGGGAAAGTACAAATACATGAACGGGTTGTTGTTGTCTAGACCGTTTTGAAGATACATGGAACTCTATGGATCACTTTAGGGATTATTTGTTTTTGAAATATGTACATTACGATTCTCAGAACTTGTTTTGGTCTTGATGTGTTGGTCTACCTCAGGTTCTATTTTTGTCGAATTTTATAAAACAGCTGGAGCCAAATTGGGTGTTCAAGATAAACAAAGTTCAGTTTAGAACTTGGTGTATAAAGTTCAGACTTGAGTACTCCTTGAAAAGTGAGGCTATATTTGTCTGTTTGGTGTCTGGGACCAAGGTTCTCCAAGTTCACGTGATGCACTGAAAATGGCACTTCTTTGTTACTATCCTCTTGTACATAGTTCTCAAACTAGTTCTTTAACTACATCGGTAACTAGCACGAAAAATAGTAATTTGTAGTTCAAGACAATTCCCTTTTTGTATTCAGTAAAGTTTTGAAAAATATTTTTTTGTATTCAGTAAAGTTTTGTTAGTTTTTGAAATAGGCTGCAGGTGGAAAAGTCTAGACCTCCCTGTGAACTCATAGGAATCTTGCTCGCGGAGCCCATCTTGATCAACCTCTGAATCTTCCTAATATGGGATAAATGGGAGAACTCTATACATCAAAAAACTGAGAACCGTCACATAGGCTAAAAAAACTTAGACAATATTACAAAAGTCACATTTGATAAAACATTAAAAACAAGCTAATAAGCATTTTCAAAGACTCATAACTTTTTTGTGTGGGGTCTGTAAGAAATTTGAACACCGGGAGGGACAACTTGATGAATGCACCAACTTTCATCAAAAGTTAATTGTCAAATCTTATGAGTGTTCTTTGTCAGAGTCAAGGAAACTTTTCACTAACCCTGTAATGTCACCTGAGCTCTAAGATATAGAGGGATCTATCCAGAAAATGTTAAGCTCATCCTCATGATTCTCGCTCATCATAAACGAACTTTGGCTTTTCGAAATACATGCGCATATACGTATTAAATGTAGTTGTTTCTTCTTCATTTTTTTTCTCAAATTGGTCTAGTTCTCACGTACCAAACATATAAGTGTCTAGTCGTTTAATCTCATTACTCCAGAGAACATAAATCAAAAAAGACAGCTGGAAATAGATATATTAACATGTTTAGATATCAGACAGAACAACTATGTCTGCGATTAAATGGAATTAAATCTGATGGAATATTTTTTTGGTACTGGGAAAAACAGAGGAAGCTATGAATGATGATTTTTCTAAACTTCGGAGTATTGTTTTTGTAGACCTTCTCTTTCAGATGATATTTTCGGATTCTCAATCTTGTTCTCGAAATTGGATTTTTTCAAACAAAGCAATATTTTTCACCTGGATATGAAATGTTGCGTGCAACATTTTTGATTTCTGACGCCCAGTTCAAAAAAAAACCCATGATAAGCATATTTTTCACCTGTTGTATAAAGTTTAGGCTATTTGAAAAAAAAAATGGAGCCGAACATCAAGTACGAATGAACTAACAAAATAAGAAAAGTACAGGGTTTTTTGTAACTGAGGGTTCCAGAATAAGGATCTATTGATTTTATAAAATCTCTAGGATCACTAAAAATAACTAACAATACGAGGCATCTCAAAAAAAACCAGGAAGGTCAGAAATAAGAATTACAAAAAAATATGAGTGGGACCTGAAAGAATGTATTACATTCAAATAAACTCACAAGGAGATGGTTTTGAGAAAATCTGGATTTTTTCAATGAATTATAGATTTTGATACGCTGAAAAATATCCCATGATCAGTTTTTGCGAAACACTTCTGAGAAGCTTAGAATCTAGCTCCAAAGTTTGAACTGGAAACAATTTTTTCCTCCAAATTAAAACTTTTCATCAGAAAGGAGGTACTAAAGGGTTCAAATTTTAGACAAAAAAAAATGCTAGTTTACCAAGTTAACCTGTAGTCCAAGATAGCTACATGATATTTGTAAGGTTTTGATCATTTTTCAAGAATTTTTTCTCATTCCAGTGTTAACTTCAAGGGTGGAAACTGTGCATTGAGGATTGCATTTGGTAAAAACTGATCACGAGATGTTGATCAGCGTCCAAAAACCTATCGGATGACATTTTTAATTTCAAGATAAAACCCAAAAATCACAGAATAGGTTTGTTTTCAAAAAATGAAAATACAATTTATATAAACTTCAAAAAAATAATAAAAATTGAACAACTAAAGTCTTGTTGTTATATTGTGAAACAACGGGAAACAAACTAATACAGAAGACGGAAAAAGAAAAATCATCGCGAAAAAAACTGTTCATTTTTATCATTATTTCATTTTTCCCCCACACAATAAACCAACCAACTAAAAATAACAAAAAAGTGCTGAAAATGTCAATAACGCGAAAATGTCGAAATTCCAAAATTCGACAAATGTCAAATTTTGCGATGCTTTCAGCGTGAACAATTCGGGTTTAGCAGATGTTGCCAGTTTCAGCGAATATTGTAGAGCCGCGTATTTTTGAGTTGACACTTTTTCGTTGAGCATCAAGGAGAGCTTTTTGGCATTTGAGGTGTATGTTGGGTCAATGAGGGCGGTGTTGATAGCGGTGTAGACTTTATCAACAGTGAGATCCAATTTGTCGAGAACAGTGGCCATTCCGTATCGTTGAGCACGTTTTGCATTGATTTTCTGGTCGGCGAAAAGAGGCATCAGGACTGCTGGAATTCCAGCCTGAGCAGCTTCGAGGAAAGAGTTATAGCCACCATGAGCAATCATTAGACGCATTTTTGGATGTTCTGGAAAAGGGAGATATATGGGTTAGGTTTTTTACTTTTTGAGCTAATTTTGAGTCAAAATGATAGGTTTTGTTCACTTTTCATCAAAAACAGATTTTTCTTTTGTTCTCTTGAAATTTGCTCATTTGCTCCAGGAAAAGTTTGCTGAAACGGGAAGGTTGTTGAAACGGGCCAGGAGACCTGATAAAAACCCTACACCGGACTTGACCTATTTTTTCGAGTTTTTCTGAATAGTGCCCAGACCAAAACAGACCCAAACACGTACATTGTTCACTAGAACGGACCTCTAAACGTGTCGGAAAATTTCGATTTGGTCCGATTTTTGGGTCCAATTAAGAAAAATCCGAAAAATACAACCTGATAGGCCTGTTTTGTTTGATATGGTCCGTTTTAGCGAATCACTTGAGCCATGGAAATTATTCAACAAATATTTATGTTTTCAATTTTTAAAAAACTTTCTGAAACCAAGAGGATTACAAAAGTCGTGAAATTGAACTGATTTTTGAAAAAAAAAGCATAATGTTGAAGTTTTCGATCAAAGTTGAGATTTGGGCCGTTTCCGGCTTGCCACTTGACCAGATCTTTTTTCAAAGCCTCAAAAATCGGTGTTTTTTTCGGCCGGCATAGAGATTCAATAAAAACGTGATCAAATTTTTTCGAGCATTTTTTGAAAAAAAAAACTTATTTATCAGGAGTAGGGTTTCAAAAAAAAAACACTCACTCATAATATCCTTCTGTGGAAGCCACTTGACCAAATGCACATTGTGCAGTTTCTCAGCTCCCGCCACATTTTTCTCCATTCTCCATAAAATTGTAAACTTGTCCAGTTTTGCGAATGCTCCCAAAAATGAGTCCTACAATTCAAAAAAAAGCATTTTACCTAAATTTTTTTGCGAATAACTTACAATCATTTGAGTCGGCATATTTGTCGTATTCGATACAGTACCCAATGAGAACACAATCAGACCATCCGATGGTTTTTCGATGATATCTTCCAACCATTTTTCCATCACAACTTTTCCGCCTTTTTTGGGAACTCCAAGTTCTCCCGAAAATGCGATATGAAGAGGAAGAGGTCGAGGGAAATCAAGCATCCGATCTCCGTTGATAAGAAGGGAGGGTACTGTAGACTGGGACAGCTCCCAGAGATCGTCTGCATCTTTACCCATTAGTTTTTGATAGAAAATGTTTTCGTCAGCGAGAAGATTTTGGGGCAAATTGACGAAATCGAGGAGAGACATATGCCAAAGACTGTTGCATACACGATCCATGAATGATTGAGAGAAACCGGCTGGAAGAAATCTAGGGTTTTTTTCCAGAAGTCCGTTAGCATTGGCCTATTTTCAATTTTTTGATCCATTCTCTTGTCTGCCAAAGGTTTCTCAAGCGATGGAACAGACATCTTGTGGAAACATGATGTTTTGATCAGAAGACAGTTTTCAAAAACTCGGCCTGGGCTGAGAAAAAGGACCTGAATTCGACCAGATCAGTTCTTCAAGTTTGGATCCATTTCAGGAAGATTTTTCCGACTCGCAGGAGACACGGTTTTGGGGCTAATTATTTTTAAAAATATTTTTTAAAGGTAGTAGATTCAGAAATCAAGTCCACTAATTGTAAGGATGTTGAGATTGGGGCTGTTTTGGGACGTTCACAAGCCCGTAGTTGCTCTTAAATGAAAGAGCACTTTTTTTTAGGTAAGGGGATTGTTTACTGAAAAGTCTAGTACTCGAGAAAAAAAGATCAAAGTCAAACATTTTGAAACTTTCAACGTATGTATACGTATATAGTATGTATACGTTGAAGATTTTCAAATTTCTTTTTCCAAATTAAATTTTCTCGAAAATTAGACTTTTCGATAAAAAATCCCTCGAGGGTCTTACCTAAATGAATGTGATCTTTCATTTAAGAGCAACTTGCTGAATTCCTGTACCCCATCTTTAAGTTTGGGTCAATTTCAGGAGAATATTTGGAATTATTCATGAGGATCCACAGTTTTGGGCCTGATTGTATCAGGGTGGGTCCAATTGAGATCTAATTTGAGAAAAAGCACTTTTTCTGGGTACTATATTGTTCATAAGTATCTGGAGGCTCAAATCTAAAATAGAAAATCGGGCCGATAGTTACAACATTAAGCCCAGTTCAGACACTAATCTCCTTTTTGTTCAGCACTTGGCTGCTTCGAGGAGAAGCCCAGTTGACGAGCCTAAATTGGTTTGTACTGTGTAAAATAACTGCGATAGATCCCCTTTTTAGGTCCCTTTTGTTTGTGTTTCTTATTTTCTTGGACAACTATACACAACCCCAACACATGTCTTCTACAGTACCCTTTTTCTCGTCAAGACTCATATTTATCAGCCTCTGGGAACTGACTTAGCGTCGTTACCTATACAAAACCCTAACACACGTCTCAACGCCTCCTACCGTACCCGTTCTTCTTGTCAAGACCCTTATTATTTGCCTCTGGGAAAAAAGTTAGCGTCGCGCTACCTGGATTGTTCCTAGTTTTCTACCTACTTGTTATTATTCATTAATAATTTTCAACAATCACAAAATGTCTGCTGTTTCTGAGAAAAGCCCAGCTTGTTTTGAGCATTATCTCAATTTTCCAACAGAGCTTCGATTTATGATCAACGAGGAAATGGAACCGGAAGATAGGTAATTCCTTTTTTCACTAATTTTTAGTCATGAAAACAAGAAAATGTTTTGTTTGTAGGTGCCGGTTCAGACGATGTTCACAATTGAGTAACTGGGAAGCGAAGGCTTCCAGAAACTATATCTACTCGCTAGAACTCATTGGAACATCTGAAACTGAGCTGAGCATTGATGTCGCGCACAAAGAATCGGGTCCTGAGGAGGATGCCAGTTACACGCTGAAGTTTGAGAAGAAAAATGAGAAAAAGCTGATGAGATGGTGAGTTCCAAAATTCTCTTCATTTGGGAGAAAAAAATCGCAAAAAGAAACAAGTAGCCAAAATTGTAGAAAATTTTAATTTCCACTTGATTTTTCAGTTGTATGCAAATCAAAATAATAGGTCCTCATATAAATTGAAAATTTTTGAATCCTTGATCTTTGTGCGTTCTTTGAAACAGGAAAAAATGCACAAGAATAGTAAAAACGACTAGAAAAGTGACAAGTTTCTAGGTACTCAGTTTTTTTTTTCGAAAAAACCCTACAAAACTTTACCCTATTGGTTAAATTGTCATAAGGGTCCCATATTTGGCATACTTATGCTCAAAGTTATGGGCGAAAAAGTTACAGTTTCCGAGAAACGATCGCTAGAAAAATAAAAAACCTAGAATTTTTTGAAAAAATAGATTTTTCATAGAGACATTTGCAAATGTTTTTTTATTGCCAAAATGTCCTCTTCAGATCGCTGAAAAGTTTTCCAATTCCAGAAAAATTCCAATTTTAAGGGTATTTTCTGTGAATACAGAATTTTGAAAAAATTTCAATCGATCAAATTCACTTCCAATGTTAATTTTAGACATGCCGATTCGATGATAATTAATCCCCTCTCTAGAAAAAAGTTATCAAAATTCTAAGAATATCCAGATTTTTATTTTCTCATTCAGGTTTTAGAGAAATGGCAGTTTGCTGATAAATTTTGGCTTAAAGGAAGTCTTTCTCTTTAAATTTTAGTCTTCAAAATGAAAAAATCGAAAAAATCATTTTAAAATGCTGCGTGTTGACACTGCATACACTTTGACGCACAATCACGTCAAACATGAATTGTACGCGGCAAAAAAAGAATTAAATTCTGAAATCGAAAATAATAGTATTTTTTTCTTTTTCATCCGAAATTTTTTGAGAATTGGAAAAGTGGGGATTTAGGCGATGAACTTCAGTTTAATGAAAGAAAAATAAGGGTAATTTAAAGGAATTGATTTCATTTTTTCAGCATTGTCTCCGAAGACAAAGAGCTATGGAGTGATGAACTAGACAGTTCAATTGATCTGGTTCAATATGCAGCAGAACACTTCAAACAACTGCTGAAAGCTCATCAAAACAAAATTAAACACTTGTGCTTATACGGAGCACTCTTCAACACTATATTGAAGGATTATGACTTTGAAATTAAAAAGTTGTTTAATCTGGAAGAATTAACAATCAATGGACATATGGATTATCTATCATATTTTGCGAAATTACGGCGACCATTGAAGGCATTTTCACTCAGCGGGAAAGTGAATAGCAAGATTTTGGCGGAAGGAAATGAGGTATGTAGGATGGTTACTAGATGGAACCTAAACGGGGCAAGATTTAAAAAAACGGAACTGGGCCTAGTTTTCCTAAATCGAACCCAAAAATCGGGCCGAAATAAACCTGGCAACTGATAAAACAATGACAGACTTTTGATTGTGAGGGGTATTAACTTCAAAAGGTTATTTAATTTCTGAAAATCGCGATATTGATCCAATCAAGGTTCAGTTGAGTTTTTGTTCAATTCAGGAAATCTCGAAAAAAAATATAGAACCATTTCAGTTTTTCACTGATCGTGGTCCTTCTGAAACGGACTTCTGGAACTGGATCAGATTGATTCAAATCGGTTTTTAGCCATTCAAGCTCTTCAAGGTTTGAGCCTTCAAATCATAAATCATACATTTCGAATATGTATTTTTCCACCTTTGGTTCATTTTTCTGAAATATTACCTTTTAAAACCTCGGGAGCCAGGATCAGAAAAATTTCCCGTTTTTTGATGAGGTCCATTTTCATTTCCTGTCCGTGTTTTATCGAACCAAGATTTTTTGAATTATCCCCTAATTTATTCAACGTTTCCAGATTTATCACATTCCCGACTACCTCTATATGGCTGAAACAAAATTCACAAATGAGCAATTTCTCCGACTCAAAGCATCAAAAGCCGTTTTACACATTGGAGACCTAACTGGAACCGACATTTTCCAATTCATAAAATCATGGCAAAAAGGAACCCTTGGGAGGGAAGTGAGAAGTTACAAATGGACATATTTGAAAAAAGCGAAGTTCGATATTGCCAAATTGTTTCAACGCTTTGGAATGGAATTTGATGAAAATGAGGAGAGGTTTGTAAAAGAGAGAAAAAGACTTGAATGAAAAGAATTTTGATGATTTCAGGAGAAAACAAGAATTCGAGATCAAACATGAGAAGGAAAATGGGAGTACTGCGAAGATTGTGTATGTGGATAATCGATTTCTCTTATTTCAAACCAGAAATAAGAAAAACTGAACATTTTTTGCCAGTACCGTCTGTTAAATAAAGTTAGAATATTCCATTTTTTAAAAAAATACATTTTCAATATTTTGTTCAACATACCTGAACTCAATGGATGTGGAATACTTGATGGAATTGTTCTGAGCCCGAGTTGCACCGCAGCAAAATCATAAATCGATGTCCCATGGGTTATCCAAATAACCCGCTTTACATTCATCTTTTTCGCAATCGCCAATGGACAAAGATCATGGAAGTGAGCAATAGCAACATCGAAACCATCCTTTTGAAAATCTTCATAAACTTTTGGGTCGTGTTGGAGCATTTGTTCGCATGCTTCTACTCTCATGTCCTTGAATTCTTGACCAGTCCACCAGAGATCATAAGGACCTCCAGCGGAGAACATCATTGATTGAAACACCTGGAAATTTCATGAAGTTCGGTTTTTTGATAGGATGTTCACCTCATCTTGTTTGAGATTTGTATTCTAATAACGATCTAGTAAGTGGAAGTCGAACTAAGTAAATGGAAATCGAACGAAAAAAAAATAGTGTCAGGTAAGTTTTTTTCTGAATCTCATTAAAAACTCACCTTCAATCCCTCTGTCTTCAATGCGTCTTTAAAATGTATAGGTATCCTATACTCGCTCACCCCTTGTGGCAATTTATTATTCCCTGTATCCAACATAGCCATCTCCATTTGCGTCCACATCTTGACATCATGCCCAAGAAACCTACAAAACCATGATATCACTTGATATCTTCAAATAGATCTCACCTTAAAGTCTCAGCCAATCGATAATTAAAAAGAACATGCGAATTAGTGAAACCAGGAACAATTTGAAGAACACGAAGGGATGATGAAGACTGGATTAGAGTTAAGAATAATGTAAAAATAAAAATGGAGGACATAGTTAGTTTTTGATATAAATGTATTAAAAGTTCATGTGAAGAATGAGAATACAAAGATGACAAAATAGAGATAAGATCGCGCGAGAAAGGTGATAAATGGTACTGATAGGACCTAGGTATATAGAGACACAGACATCGAAAAATGTACTTTGTGTTTTTTATGGAACAAGTAATACTTTATTTATTTTCATACATAAATATAAACCCGTGTACAATTTCTAAGAACTCATTGAGCTCTTCTAAGCTTCTGGATATGAAACTGAGTTACTGATTGTTGCTGTTGTTTCGAATCGTTTTCGCTTCACACTCTTCATCCATAATTTGAACTTGTTTGGTTTTTTACCGGCGTCGATCATTTTCTTCTCTTCGGTTTTTAGGAATGAGATTTCCTCCATCCTGGAAAAATATTATTGAAATTATGTTTGGGCTGATGAGTGTTATGTAGAGGAGGTCAGATTTGAAAAAAAAATTATAAAGAACAAAAATCATGTGATAGATTTTTGGAAGCTTATCAACATCCCGTATTCAGTTTTTGCCAAACGCGATTCTCGATACACAATTTTCAGCCTTGAAGTTTACACTGGAGAAAGAAAAAAGGCCCTGAAAAATTATCAAAAACTTAATGTTCATGAATAATTTTTAAAGATTTTCACATTCGTCTGAAAGTGCACAAAAATATTTCAAAAAATTGATGTAACAAATAATAATAATAAAATGTAACATGAGTTCTAGTTTTTCGCTGTTGAAGTTTTAAGCAAAACTGAATAGTCTACGGTTCTCTTCATACTTTATTATCCTATAGTTAGGCCCCTACAAGTTTACTCACTTTCTAGCTGAAAAAAAAAGTTTCTATTGAATGACATATTTCAATCTCCACAATCTCCACATTTCAACAAAGGTTTTGGTTCGATTTTGGTTCGAATTTGAGTCCAATTCAGGAACAATAAGAAATGATAGGACTAGGTCCGTTCGGTTGATTTTTCATAATAAGAGTTTTTCAGCATTTTTCATCATGTCAGGAGTACGGTTTTTCCTGGCGTTGATGAAATTTACGGTTCAATTTTTTGGTCCGAACAGCTTTAATGAAACAATTTGAGGTTTTTGACGAGATATGTGTCAATCTGGTCTTCTGACAAACGACTCGCACCTTCTTAAATTATTTTCAAGCATAAATCCATATGTGCCGGGCTCTCACTTGAGAAGTCCCAAATAATAATAGGTGCCGCGGCTCCAAAACTCACAACCTTATATTTTAAGGTTCTCAATAAAAATAAATATTCAAGGTTTTTTTTCGTATTTAATTAGGTTGTAGCCAGGCCTAAAGTTTTCGAAACGGTGCTCACAAACTTTCGAGGTTAAATTCGCAAAAAAATTTAACAAATGCGTCCAGAAATCTATCAAACGATCGTCAAAAAACTCCAGATTTGTTTGACTCGAGCGTTAGAGCCAAATCCGATTTCTCTGACTTCAAATCTCACCCCCCTCACCCTCCAACAAATCCCTAACTCTGCACTACCCACAAACTAACATAGCAACACTACCCAAATGATATTTCAAACTTCTCGAATCTTCTGAATCCAACGGTTTCACCGATCTCCCCGTGAATACATCCGGTTTGACTTCGGGTAATTGATCATATGCCTCATCAACAGAAGTGAGTCCAATAGCCAGATTCCGATCGATAAGTAAATTACAGTCAAAGTCATCAGCATCCTCACCAAAAGGATTGAGAAGTTCCATAGCCACCTGAAGGAATCTCAAATATTTGTGAAATGGTTTCCGGCTTGTACTTTTTTGTTATCTTTGGGTAAAAAAGGTACTTTTTGTGTACTGGTGAGTCATTCAAACAGCAAAGAATAGGTCTAAAATAGCACAAAACGGATCCTAATTTGGAATTAAATTAACTCAAAAAAATCTAAACTTGCTCAAAACGGGTCTAAATCGACACAAAACGAGTCTCAGTGTGGAAACAATGGATCCAACTTGAAATTGAAAACCGATACTGGCTCAAAACGGGCCAACATTAAATCAGAACGGCCCTAAATAGGCAAAAACAGGTCTGAAATAGAACAAAAAGGGCCTCAATTTGAGTCTTAATTAACTCAAAAAACTCTAAACTGTCATAAAACGGGCCTACATTGACGAAATCCGGCCTGAAATAGCACAAAACGAGCCTCAATTAGAGTCCAACTTAACTCAAAAATACCTAAATTGGCACAAAACCGACTTGGTTTGGAACAAAGCAGGTTGCTCCTGGAGCTCTCTTCTTCCCAAACTCACCTTAAGCCACCCCATGTAGAAAACAAACTCGATCATCGTCATGAACGGAATATACAAGTCAACCTGCAAAAATGTTTTTGATTTGATAATTTCCCTTTCCTTTTACCTCTGTTTTATTATGAGCATCCGCACTGATGAAGAATTGTCTTGTAAAAATGCACAAAAAGAAATATGTATGAACAGCCATATTGACAAGTTGTGGATACATCAATGGGATTGGTATCCAGTCATACATTGATACTGTTGTGAGAGCTGCGCGGAATTTGCTAATCTCTTGAGCTATTGCATTTCGAGCATTGTCTCCGTCGATCATTTTCTCGTTTTTGGCGACGTTGAGGAGTTCGAGAGCCCAATTGAAACTGACCCAGTATTTTTGGTATCTGAAATCATATGGAAAAAATATATGAAAAATTATAAAATAAACTTTACTTTCGCGTTGAAACATCAAAATTTTAGAGAAATTTTCAGGTTTTTTGATGTTTTTCAAAGAGATTGTTTCAAAACATTTCGGAGATTTTTGATGAAAAATATGTCATTTGATAGATTATTGAAAACTGATCAACATCCCGTTTTCAGTTTTTGCCAAACGCGATCCTCAATACACAATTTTCAACCTTGAAGTTGTCACTGGGAAAAAGAAAAATGCGTTAAAAATTATAAAAAAAACTCAGAAATATCGTGCAGTTCTTTTGGACCACAAGAGAACTTTTCCTACTGATCATTTCTAGGTTGTTAGTTTTAAATGAAAATGAAAAATTATGGTACTTCAATAATTTTTACAATTTTCAGAAAATTCACAAAATAATTCAAAAATATCCCCTTTCAAAAAATGAAATTTTACGTCAATTTTAGTTTTTTATTTCCTTTTCAGTTTTTTTTCTAGTGTTTCCAAAACTTGAAGTGTAAAATTCATATTTTTTTTAGTGAAGATGAAGGTTTTCGGGTTGTTTTTCATACTTAATTATCCTATAGCCCGTAATTATTCTCATTTTTCAGCTAAATTTTGCGCATTGAGAATCGTGTTTCGCAAAAACTGAACACAAGATGTTGATCAGCGCCCAAAAATCTATCGAGAACATTAAATAAAAAATCTAAATTTTTAAATTTGCGTGAAAACTTCTGAATTTCGAGGAAATTTTTTACATTTGTGAATTGACCTTGTTTTTCTTTTTTTTTGAAATTCTGTCAATTCAAATCCTTAAAATCACACAGCTTCAATGAACTTCGCTGTATTTTCATGGATTTCAGAGTTTTTATGATTTTTTATATGTTTTCGGCCAAAACTGGAAATTTAGATTCTAAGCGTTCTGCGCAGCGAATTTTAACAGAAGTTATGAGCGGACTGTTGATCAGCATTAAAAACTTCATTGGATGATATAGAAATATCATGTGATGACCCTGATGTAATTTTTTTTTTCAAAAACTGATCACGTGATCTTTTCGTCTCAAGATCTACAAAATGATATTTAATTCATTGTAAATTTTCTAAGATTGTGTATTTCTCCCGGACAACTCCTGGCTCCCCAATGGTTTCTTCAAATCCTATTTCATACCTCGATTTAATCTGATTGAACTTATCCAATTCATGTGGCAACAATATCCCCGCATGCGCAATTGATTCCAATGACGGAAACCTTCTCCTCACTCCCACGTGTATATCACGAAAAACCAAACATTGTGAGACGACACAGTATCTTAAATTGATAATACATATAACACCCCCCCCTCCTCATTAAAAAAAACAAACCTGATAATATTTCGTCTGATTTGTAGAGCACGTTCACCGTTTCCTCGAACGTAGGCGGACACAAATAATGCGATACTAAAACATGGAAAAGGTTCCTGAAGTAGATTCAAAATTGGTCAGAAGCGAATATTTAAGCTTGAATTTGGGACCCTTGATAACATTTTTCTGAATCAGGGCTGGAAAATAGAAAATTCCAAGTAAAATCCAGAAAGAATTGTTGATTTTTAAATGAAGAGCTTTCTATGGACCGGGTCCTTTTCAAGAACAAAATTTTTGAGGGCAGTTTTGAAAAATTTCTACACTT
Source organism: Caenorhabditis sp. 38 MB-2015 (assembly GCA_900536415.3). Classification (NCBI taxonomy): domain Eukaryota; kingdom Metazoa; phylum Nematoda; class Chromadorea; order Rhabditida; family Rhabditidae; genus Caenorhabditis; species Caenorhabditis quiockensis. Next base: position 151,727 of record LR548896.1, read on the forward strand.
TTTGAATAAATCCGGCGGGTTTTAATTAACTTGAGACCGTTTCGGACAAGCCCGGCCCATTTTGAACAAGTCAGGCCCGTTTGTAATAATTTGGCCGGTTTTAAACCAGTCTGGCCCTTTTTGAATATTTCTGACTAGTTTTAAACGAGTCCGGGCACTTTTGAACAAATCAGGCCCGTTTTTAACACGCTTGATATATTTTTTTAACAATGTCGGCCCGTTTCGAACAAGTTTTTTTTCGTTTTGATCAAGTCCAGCCCTTTTCAACAAGCCCTACTTGATTCAAACAAGTCCGGCCTGTTTTTAACGAGCTCGGCCCGTTTTGAACAAGTCCGGCTTGTTTATAATAATTTTGGTCAGTTTTAAACCAGTCTGGTCCTTTTTGAATAACTATGGCTCCTTTTGTACGAGTCCGGGTACTTTTGAACAATTCCGGGCCGTTTCGGCCTATTTTGTAGAAGTCCGGCCTGTTTTGAACCAACTTGGCCCGTTTAAAAAAAACCCAGAAAGCCCTACAGAAGGCCCCTTGTTAGTATTTCTTGAATTGGGCCCAAAAATCCGGCGAAAACGGATCCGGTCCGACTTTTTGTATTCTTGGAAAGGTTATCTGGTCCATTTAGGGTCAGGCCCGTTGATTATCAGGCTTGGCAGGTCTTTAAGACAACACTCACTTATCAATATTTCCTAAACTTGTGAATAGTTTCAGCCATCTTCGAATAATAATATTACAGAAGAAACCGAGCACAAAATTCAAGGGAAGATATCCCATTCGAGCATCACAATATTCACCAAATCTCTCGAATGTGCTGCAAAAATCATGTTTTGTGCATTTTGAGCCAGAATGGTGGAGCTCACTCACTCTTTCTGCGGTTTGGTTAAAGCGAATCGATAAATCAAAGAGACAACTGCATAGGCACTGATCCACACAAGGAGGTCCCTGGAAAAATGAGCATTTTTTGTGCTTCGCGGGGTTCTGAAAACAGCCCGAGCAAATTTAGTACTTTTTTGATTGCTTCTGTTTTTTTGAATTCTTTTGGTGATAAGCTTTTTTGATTTTTCATTATCACGTTGTCGTTAAAATGATCATAAAAAACAGAGGGAAAATTAATAATCAGATCATGATGTTTGTTTACGGGTAGTATCTAGAAGGGGGTGTGGACGATTACAGAAAATGTTGATGAAATGATGTCAGATGGTTCATGGGTGTTCCCCGGAGCAGTAAAAAATATGATTGGCGTGTGGGATGATTTTTGAGCTCAAACCCGGCGGAGCCCGTTGATGTGAGCTTGAGAAGCACATTGTTCAAAAGGACAACACAAAAAATGCAACATCTAAGTTTAAATTAAAGAATGGGCCCGAAACTAACTATAGCTACATGCTCAATCGAATTCAGGTTTTTCTGAGATTCATATTTTTTGGGACCAAGAACATCTAGAACCTTTACGAGTTGTTTTGATCTAGATTTCACCAAGACTGTAGCCAATTGAGCCATTCAAATCGGACTCGAGATCCATCGAAACCTCGCTGGATGATTTTAAGGACTTTAATCAAACTTTATGTTCTATATGAAGAAAGCTGACCGGCCTACGAGGCCAAAAAGACCACCCCTCATTGACCTGTATGCTGTCAATACTCCCTCCTACCATGTACACATAAACAAACATCTTGGTCTAGTTTTCCTACTGTTTTTTATTGCAATTTTAACGACAAACGTGGTAATAATGATCATTAAAACGTTACGAGCAATTAACCAAGCACAAAGTTTTACAATATGATTTCTGATAGAGGGTTACTTTTCTGACAACTTTTGGCCTACGATGTCAAAATTTTGAAGTTTTTATTCTCTCTTGAAAAAAATGAGATACAAGGAACTTTCCTAGGTTTGTGGATGTTTCAATGGATATCCGAAATTTTCATTTTGAAATCACTTTTCAAAATACCTTGTAACATAACTCTTCCAATTAATTGGAATTAATTCAGATTTCTAGAAAAAATCCAATAGACAATCATGAAAATGCTGAGGCTGACTTAACCTCTGGCTCGATTATATTCTGGCTTTCTTGAAAACGACGGAAACCATCTCAGTTTAAAAATCTACTTTAAATTCAAATGTTCAAACTTTTAGAACCAACCCGTTTTCACCAATGAACAACGAACTTCGTTCCAAAATTTTCCCCTAATTCTCAGAAAAGTTGATTTTTTATCAAACAACTGTGTAGTTTGTTTGATTGTGGTTTATCACTTGCTTCATTTTTTGAACGAGTTGGTTTTTTTTTTCAACAAACGTGTTGAGTCGATTTCCGGTCCCATTATTTTTGTATAAACCTTTCGAGTGTCCCATTTCAAGATCTGCCTCGATTTATAAAAAAAATCACTCCAGACCACATAGTTTTGCTAAAAATGCACCAAATTAGGGTCGAGAAAAAATCTAGGATCATTTTCGGGAACTAGGTCCTTTACCTTTTAAAACTTCCTAAAAAAACTGAATTCTTCTAGTTAACATACTCGGGGAAAAATCGGCAAGCTTGCGACAGTTTGTCGCAAACTTGCGGCAATTTGTCGCAAACTTGCGACATTCGGCTGTCGCAAGGCTTGCGGTGTTCTTGCGACAAACTGCCGCAAGCTTGCGACAAGGAAAAAGCCTTGCGACACGCTTGCCGTTTTTTCCCCGAGATACCACTTCCAAATCCTGAAACAGACCACCTGGCCATTTTTTGGAGATTCTCAGGTATCTGACGAGTGTTCCGACGGAACCTACACCTTCAGATATCCCTTATTTTTTCCGGTTCTGAATCCCTAGTGCACGAAAACAAGAACGAGAACTTCAAAAAAAAAAAATAGTAACTCACATATACACAGCCTGCCACAGGGATCCTCTCCATTTGAACAACAATTTGAACACAACTGCACTTTTCGACGTCGCCAGATCATAATTATAGTTATAGGAAAGTAATTTTCTCTGGAACCCAATTATTTACATAACCAAATGCTCAAAAATAATCATACTTACCTTAAAAACATCGGGAAGTGGAAAAGGCCACTCGGCAAAATTGAAATATCTCGAAGCTTCTGATGGTTTTTGCATGGGTTCCGGTTCAAAGCCCACATTTTTCGTTGCCGTCGTTTCATTTTCCATTGTTTCAACAAAAAAAAACGATTGTTTTATGGATGTGCTGATTGATAAATAGGCGGTTTAAATATTCAAATTGTTATCAGTTACGGCGTGTTTTTCAAATTGAGGCGGAGCTGTGAATAAGTATGGGCTTATTAATTTTGGGGGGAAAAGTGAAATGATGCTTTTGTACTGAACTTTCATGATTTTTTGGAGAGGAAAATGAATTTGTTGAATAATTTTTTGGGATCTGATTTTTTTTGAATTTGATTGAGAAAGTAACAAAAGAAAAAACCAAGAGGCAAGGTGTCATTAAATGTTGATCTCATTGATTTATTCCTCTTTTTTTTTTTGGAAATTCCTTGTTCAATATCAAGAGGTTCTTCAGACTGGGCCCACATGAGGCTATTTCTCACTGCTCTGAGCTCATTTTCAGGTCCAGATCGATATAGTTTTTGATGCTGTTCAACATCCCGCTTCTAAGTTTCGCTGAACTGCACTCAAAAATCTGAAAATTGAGCTCTTTAAAAATAAGCCTGAAAAAAAATCTGAACATTTTGCTATGCGAGCACCAAACAAGGAAATCAAAAATATCATATGCGCTCTATCGAAACTGTTGTTTTCTTTTCTTTCACTCTATTTTTAACACACACTCACAATTGATCGTAAAGTTCGGTGTGTGCAGCTTTCAAAAAATTTACAACCGACGCAACTTTGCAAGTTTTTGGTCATTTTTCTATTCACCTTCAAGAAATTTTAGATTTTCGCATTTTTTCGAACATATATTATTTAGATGGTGTAAATCACACCAGATCCAATGAAAAATTGTTATAGTTTATTCTGTTTCAGCGGTTTCAGAAATGTCCATTTATTTTTTGTTGACTCTGGAAGTTTTAATTTTCAGCTTTCCCATCGGATCAAACGAAATTTATAAAACCTTTCATTTAAAAATTTAATTTTTATTGCAACATCTTTGATCTTTTTTATTATTACGATAATTATCACGTTGTCGTTAAAATGGTAATAAAAAAACGGAAGGCAATTCAGGTCATGATGTTTGTTTACGTAAAGTGGGTGGGAATTTCCGGTCGGAGAAATGATGTCAAATTAATTGGAAAATGGTTTATGGGAGTTCCTTCGAGCAGTAAAATTTGATTGACATGTGGGTTCAGAACTGTTTTTATATATTATAGTAAGAGCTGCTGAAACCAAAATCTGAGTGTTAAGTTTGAGTCTAACAACAAGTAACAACCTAGGAGCCTTGGGTAAGTACCGATGTGCTGAAAAACTATTGTCGGAACTGAACTTGATGGCTCTTTAGAAGTTGATTTCAAATTAAAAGCCCGCATTGAACTCACATTTTCCGTAGTGAAGAGATAATTTGACACAAAAATGCTGAAAACATCAACTTTTTACAACACAGCTCAAAATCTGAATTCAGAAGTTGTCTGCCAAAATATGAAAACTGATTCACTGTTCGTTTCAGAAACGAATGAAACTGGAAAACATTATGGACTCAAAATTTAATTTAAAAGTGACCTCCCTCCCAATTTTAGACAAAAAAATCAGAACATCAATTATTTTTTGTTTGGAATTGATATTTTCAGTTCAAAATTCATAATCCAACAATTATCATTATTTCGTTTGAAGCTTCGCAAATTTCACAATACCCATGTTGATAATATGTAAAACTTCTCAAAAGACCCTTCACTTCCTAATTTTAATTATATGTAAATAAAAAGTAAAAACCATATAGTAAAAAAAAATAAAAATTAAACAAACAAACCAAAAAAAAAAAAACAAAAACTCCGCCAAAATACAGTACCCTGATTCTGGAACTGATCAGTCTTCTCTGAATGACCCATAATTCTTGTCAATTGTGTGATCTGAATGCTGAACGTGTCCTGTTTTTTCTCGGGCGTTGTTGGCGGATTAGCGTGTTATCTGTATGTACATTTCTATTTTTAGGTTACTCGTTATCATAAAGTGTTCATCTATCTAACGCTGTAAACTTGGAAAAAATACTGACAAATTGTTATTATGGCCACATGCTTCGAACCAGTTGTTCCAAATCGTTGTTCGCGTTTTCGAGTTGCGATTCGGTTTCCAGCATTTGTTCGATTATTCTGGAAAAAAATCACGGTTTACGTTACGAAAAAATGGTGAATTATTTCAATTTATCGTAATAAATCAGAGATCCGGTCAACTATTAATGTATTTTTATCAGAAAAAGCATTTTGTGCATCAAACATCGTATTTTTGTTCGTAAATGCGATGTGCAAAGTAGACAAAAATGCAAAAAATTTACAAAAAAAATGTGCATTGTGTGAATTATTTTTGCAGAAAATTTGCAAGTTTTCAAACAGCGCGGGGGTTACTGTTGCAGCCTGTCATGCATATCAAACAACCCCGCGAACTTAAATTGTTTGAATTCCAATGTATTTCTTTTTAAACTTATTTCGCGGGGTTGTTAGATACGCATGACATCTGCAACAGTAACCCCCGCGCTGTTTGAAAACTTGCAAATTTTCTACAAAAATAATTCACACATTGCACATTTTTTTTTGTAAATTTTTTGCATTTTTTCCTACTTTGCACATCGCAAAAGTGTCAAAGAAACACGAATTTATCTCGAAATTTCCGTTTGAAACGTTCGATATGATGCAAATTACCACATGTCAAGTAATTTCGGCTTTAAAAATTATAAAATCAAAGTCCACATGATGCAAAGTGTTCTAACTATAATTTCAAAAGGTTCACGTAAAAATAAAAGGACTTTTTTCTAACTTCACTAATTCTAATTTTGCTTTTCGTCAATTTCAAGCCTAGTCTGAATTTGTTTTCTTTTTGTCATTCCAAAAAACAATTCTGATTTTTTAAATAAATCATTTCACGTGACCCTAGCTCTCATTCTCTATTTTGTAAACTTTCGCACAGAAAAAATTCTCGAAGTTTTTTAGGCCAAAAAAACTTGGTAATTTCGAATAAAACTTACTGGGAAGCTGGATGTTGATCTGCATACAACGTATGTAGTATTTGATATACTGTGAAAACCAGGTCTTTTTTCACATTCTTCGACATTTCCAAATAATTATTCGACTCTTTCAGAAGAATTATTCGCTCCAAAAATGGTCGGACTGAAAAAAAAATCCATTCAGGTTGAGAAGCATTGGATTCAATGAAAATTGTCGTTTTTTCAAATATGTTCATGTTGGAGATTGCTTTTTAGGATAAAATACTTCTAAACTCACCTAGATACTCGTCGAATACAATACCCCTAACATTGGCATTTTCAACAAATTTCGACCAGAGCTCGAATACTTTCTTTGGATTTTCTGGAAAAAACACATTCTCTGAATTCAATCAATATCCTTTCATACCTTTAGCATCTGGTTTAGTTACAAACAACTTGATCAATGTTTCAACATCCTTATTCCCATTTTCAATATAATTCAGATACCCGTCAATATCATTTATACCATTGGCAAGATTCGCAATTTCCTGAGGATCTTTGATACTCGAAACAAGATACTGGCTCAAGCTCTGCTGATTCACACACTTCTCACAATTACAGTTGAATCCGGATACTTGGGATAAGAATTCGCGTCTTTTCTCCAGGGAGTTTTGATAATAAGTCACACCATAACTATCCACCAATTCTTCGCCAGCACGGACACCTCGACTGACAAATATGAAGCGATTTTCGATAAAACTGAAAATTTTCAGATTGGCTACCATAATAGTGGTTAGAACTTCTTACTTACAATGCAAAGACGTTGGGAGTACACGAATGGTTGAAAATACTTGCAATTGGGAACATTCCAGTGCCTAGTGGTTCCTCTTCAGAACTGCAAATCCAACATTTTCCATCAAAATACCAAAAATTGAAACCTTACGCTCTACAAGTCTGCTCAATGCTGAAAATAACATGCGAATTCTTAGCTGTTCTCTCTGCTATCAATCGCAACGCCTTCGAGAAGAAGAAATATCTCATATCCTCTTCGATTGTTCCCCATTCTGCATGTTTTTCCAGTAATTTGTTCATTTTTCGAATTCCTTTCTGAATATGTTCGTCTTGAAATGCGTCACCGATTTGAGGAAGTGGGCGAAGTTGCATTATTGATGCGAGTTCAGTTGTTGCCAGGTCGGTAGGTGCTTCATCTGGTTCTACTGAAACAAAATTGAATTGTCATCCGGAGATCTATTTACAACTTCTAGTTTTTTTAGTGAAAATTAACATTTGGACGTATTTTGATACCTAAAATTTCATTCGGACAAGAAACTCCAAAAAAATTATTTAAATTTATGATTTTTTCAAATATCAACAAATCCAAAAGCGAATTTAGAAATCACTTTTTTAGTTCGCAACTCTCCGATATATTGACTTCATCAGTTTCTCATATTCTTTTCCAACAAAATGATCCCACAGACGTATCGATTTTCATGAAAATTCCCATTGTTTTTTCATAATCGATTATTCCAAAGACAAAAAAAAAACTTCTTTTTTTTGTTTGATGGTCAAATCTGAGTCAAAGATAAAATGAATCATTTTTCCTCCGAACACATTTTGAGTCGTACGATTTCTCTTTTTTTCAGAAATGTTTCGAGGTCGCTTGTTTCCCAGAATCAACTTCACACCAAGAAATTAGTAAGTTATTTACTATACCTGGATCGGGATTTCTCATAGCTTCCATAACTTGAAAAATCGGGTAGGTTAGGACTATATGCGCGGCTAATTTGAATAAGCCCAACTCATCGAAATCACCGTTCGCCAGTTCTTCAGGCTCATTGAATGGCTCACAAGAGTCACAGTAGTTTGACGAAGATCCTTTGAGTTTTAGGCATCTATAGCAGCAATCTTTTGAGATATTAACCGTTACTCCTTTTTCCACGCAAACTACAGTACCAACAGGTAGATCGCGTAATGCCTAGAATTGTTTTTTAATTGTTATTCTTCATTAAAATTTTAAATACCTTAACATATCTCCCTCTTGATTTATCATAGTCAACTGTTACACCGTCGCATAACTGAGGAAAATAGATATTACTCGATTTCAACATCTGAAAATTTCAATTCTCCCTGTCAGTATTTCGTACAGAAATTCTAATGGAGAGTTGCCATTTTTATGGTAATTAACAAAATAAAACAGATAATAAATATTGGGGAAATTTATGAAAAGAGTTATCCAGAACAACCACGACATCCACAATGTACACATTCGATCACTTTTTCGGCGTCTAGTTTACTCTTTGGTACACGACAAATGCAGTTTGTGCCGAAATTCGAATCGCGAGTTTGTACACACCTGAAAATTCAGAACATTGGTATTTTTTATGCCAAAGATTAGAAAGATAATTTACCTGAGACAACATAAATTCTCGTATCCTTGCTTCTTCCACTTTGCAATCAAACTGGCGTCTGCCAACTTGGCTTGTAGGCAAAACTCGTATAATTCTCTTGAGATCTTTTCTTGTTTGTAGTATATATCGAAAATGTAGCGAGAACGTTGGTGATGGATTCTGAAAAATCGTATTTTATTATTTATGAGTTCTATGGAAAAACAACAAACCTGAAAATTGGCCAGTTAATTTCGGATTTTCTCTTTCCCTCGTGTGGTTCTGTCTCTGCTTCTCTCATTTTTGCTTCAAACTGCTCGAGAGTTGGCTCTATGAGCTCCCATCCCTCTGGCGGTGCTTTTCTCACTCTGCGAAGTTTTGTGGCAAGCGACATTTCTCTGAAAACTGAAGATTTAATGCGATGTCTAAAGCTGGAAAAAACGAGAAAAAAAAGCTCAAAAAATTTCTGAAAAATATTATACACCGGAAAAAACACTTGAGCGTTTTTGAAAATGACTTTTTCGATAAAAACGGTATTTCGTTAAATGTCTGTCAGATTAATTGGTATAAAAATTCACTGAAAAACCGAAAAAACCTGCAAAACTAGACAACTTTTGTTGGGCAAAAAAAAAAAATTCGAAAAATATCCTCAAAAGCGTCAGCGTCCTATGTATCGCGTCAGTGTTGCACCACTAGCGCATTTCTTGCAATTTTTTAATTTCTTCCTTTTTTTCTGAAAACTTGTTTTTCCAAAGTTTTGCAGTTTTTTAGCCTTGGTTATTTACAGATATGGCTAGCAAGGCTGCTGCTCGTGTTAGAAAGAAGGAAATTGTAAAAGTTATCCATGGCGCGCTTCTGAAAACCAACATCAAGTGAGTTCTAGTTTTTGAGATAATAAATCGTTCAAATCAACTTTTAAAAAATGCAGAGCACAAATGGCGTCAGCCGCTCCACCACTTGGACCTCAGCTTGGTCAACGTGGATTGAATGTCGCCAACTTTTGCAAAGAGTTCAACAAGGAAACTGGACATTTCAAACAAGGTGTACCATTGCCAACGAGAATCAGTGTGAAACCAGATCGTACTTATGATTTGGAAATTTGTACGCCAACAACAACTTGGTTATTGAAACAAGCCGCTGGTATTGGACGAGGAAAATCAAGTAGAGATGAAATTGTGGGAAAGTTATCGGTGAAACATTTGTTTGAAATTGCTAAAGTTAAATCGAGAGACAAGGCTTTGCAAGGAGTTCCACTAGAGGTATTTCTTTCTTTTTTCAATATTTAAAACCATCTAATTATTCAGCAAGTTTGCCAAAATCTAGTGAAGACATGTCGAACAATTGGGATTGAAGTTCAAAATGAGGATTTAGATCCAGCTGAGCTCAAAGAGTTTCTAAGCTCCAGGAAAGAGAAAGTCGAGGCTCAACTCAAAGAATTGGCAGACAAGAAAGCGGCTAAAATGCTCCGAACAACGTAATCATTTAGAACTGATTAATTTAGATTTCATAGTTTATTGTTATTTCTTTGTTTTTTTTTTGAATAAAGTGATGTTTTTTTTTCAATGTGTGACTTAGCTGACCATTTTTTTCGTTTCTAAAACGATTCAAAAATATTTTCCAAATGATTTTGCTGTTATTGTTTTATTGTTGGACTTCCCATTTCGACCCTGATATGTTTTAATCATAGAGGTGCAGAAATGTCAGTATTAAAAACGCAATATTTAATATTTTGATACTCCAAAACAATTTTTGGCAATCCAACTTTTCTGTAAGTCATATTTCCGCTCGAAATTTATTGCTAAACCCAAGACCTCAAAAACTACAAATTACTGTTTACCGTCTACATACACTATTTCAAGAATGTTTGAGTATACAATTTACAAAATATTTCGCTCTTTTTGAATGGAAAACAAATACTAATGACTCAGAAATCCGGAACGTGTGAGTTCATAGTGTATATTCGGTATTGCGTATATATTTATTCACATTTTTCATGGTCTAGAGTACATTACTTGTAGTTTTTAACATCGTCATCTGATTCTACGGGTCTAAAAACCGTGGGAAATATTTCATATCTATATCAGAAGCTCTGATTCTGAAAGATTTTCACTCTGAAAATTGAAAGACACTTAGATTTCGGTCGATTAGATGAAAACCGTTCAAAATCAAGTTCGGAGTTCATTTTTTGCTCCGAGCCTGGTCTTTTTCAAAATAGAAAACCCAAGTCGACCAGTATTCGCTCTGCTTGTCTCTGTTGAGCTGGAAACTTGATAAAAATGGATCCAATAAAAAAAACGTCTGAACCCATTGTTTTTCATGTTTCAGTTTCAAAAAATAATGTTTTTTTGTTCTTTGTGGAGAAAGCTTGGATTGATCGTATTTGATGCCCGGAACAACTGAATCTCACCCCTATTTCAATCTCGAGAAGAAAAACCAATTTTAAAGAAAACGATTTTCAAAATTTCGGTATACGCCGAAATTCATTCGCGCTCTATTAAGAACTTCAATTTTTCTCGTCTTGAGTGGAATTTCAGACACATTTTGATGTCAGAATCGTATTCTATAAGTCAAAAAATCCTGAAAAATTTTGGTACTCCACTTTTTCACCCTCTGAACGTTCAAACATTCTTATTTGCATATGCAAAATCGTCGCTTCAATTAACCTGAACAAATAAAAACACTCTTGTAAATACTCACTTTCCTCTCTGACCTGGTCAGTTTATATTCATGAATTACACCTATTTTTCTACTGAAGCTTGTTGGAACAAACGTTCAAAACAATAAAAACCATAAAATCAGTCAAAACGAATGAATACCAATATTTATTGGTCATTTTTTGTTGCGCGCTTCAAATTACAATGTTGGCACATGACTTCTTTGTAGTCTTTTCCTTCTCTTTTTTCCAGTTTTTTTTGCCAATTTCCAAATATTTGCATTTCTACATAGTTTGCATATGTGTGTCTACCAGCTGATAGTCTATGTTTGTAGTTTTTAAGTGTGACTATCATTTTCTTATCTTTTCTACAAGACAACTTTCATTTTTGTTCTTTTGAATGCACTTTTTTCGAATTACGAAAATAAATAATGCAAATTGCACATCTTATCCTTCCAATAAAAATGAAAATAGATAGATAAATTCAATTATTGTTTTCTTTTATGTTTAGCCAATGAGTCACTAGACAAACCGACTGTTGAGATGTGGAGAAAATAGAAAAAAAAAAAAAGAATACTTCGTTGCGAAATGTTTGATTCTTTTCTCTTTTTTGTTGTCAAATGTATATTATTTGTAACTTTTGAAAAACCATGTTCGTTTTAGAATATTTTACATTTATTTATAATATTTCATAGATCATTTTTGAGAACTGAGACATTTTAATCAGTTTTAGGTCGCATTTAATCATGTGTTTTTCTGTTCCTAATGTGAAAATTTTTGAGTCAAGAACAAATTCTTCGCTCTCAAAACAGAAATTCTCTTCAAGTTTTGCCACCATTAGTAGTAATTTTGGTGCGAAAATATGATGTTTGAAAATTTTTTCTATAGAATTGTTGCATTTCAAAAAATCGTGACTAATGATTTTTCTTCAATTTCAATATTAATAAGTTTTTTGTTCAATTCAAACGCCATATTATAGTTCATATGTTTCTTTACACGAATTTTTGCTTCAGAGTTTGAAAATTCGATATTTTACCTAGCCTTTTTTCATTTGATTTCCTCAATTCGCCCGGCGGCAAATTTTTTTCGAAAGTTTTTGTTGTGACTTTTGGTTCGAATTTGTTGAAATTTCGAAAGTATAGCGCTAAAACTCCGATTTTTCAAAAATCACACATTTTTTTTTCGATCCAGATGTTCCTGCATTCTATTCATCATTTTTCCAAATCAGTACTTTACAATTTTCTCGAAATATAAACCTTTGTTATTTGAATCATTGTCAATTTTATTCATTTTTTGCAGCACCCAACTGAACCCGAGAATGGATCGTGCGGCAATGCGCGAGGCATTCATGCGCCAGCAAATCGAAGCGGTTCAAAAGGCGATCAACAAAATCGAGGCGCCTCTCAAACCAAAACACGCCAGAACCATCATTGTTGGAACGCACAAAGAGAAATCTTCGGGTATTTTCTGGCACACAATTGGTCGGGTTCAATTGGAAAAACATCCGGTGCTCACATGGAAGTTTTGCCATATGGTGCATAAATTGTTGAGAGATGGATATCGAAAGGTGCCGGATGAGACATTCAAGTTCGCCGGAAGATTTCAGCAATTATCTCAATTTTGGAAGCATTTAAATACCAGTGGATATGGTCCATGTATAGAGAGCTATTGTAAATTATTGCATGATCGAGTTGTTTTTCATAACAAAGTAAGTTTTTTCAAAGAACTTTGAGAGAAAATATGTTCAATTTATAGTATCCTGTTGTGCCGGGGAAATTGGAGCTAAATGACTCGCAGCTCAAAACTCTTGAAGGTGATTTGGATAATTTGTATGAAATGACAATAGATATGCTGGATCAAATGGATAATTTATTGACACTGGAAGACAAAGGTGAGCTAATTTTGAAAGAAAATAAGATGAACAAGTGAAAACTGGAAAATTTACGATTTTTTTTTTAAGTGGTGTATTTTTTGTTGTGTTGAACTCGCAGTGCAAAAAATTAATCAGAAATTGGAAAAAACATTGTTTCAAAATTTTTACAAATGTCAAATTTAAAAACGTCCTACTAATTCTTTGAGAATGAATTTCAGCGTAATTTCAGAAAAATATTGTCCGAAGTTTTCCATACTTAAAAGAAATTTCTACGTTTTTCGAATTTTGAAGCAATGCTTGATATTTTTCAGTTTTCGAGATGTTGCATTTTCTTCGCTGGAATTCACTTATCCCACAAGGTCAGAGTATGTTAGCTCCGCTCATTTTGGTCATTTTGGACACTTCGAAATTCTACGATTATCTCGTCAAAATGATTTTTAAATTGCACAGCCAAGTACCGCCAGATGCTCTCGAAGGACATCGTCATCGATTTTCGGAGATATTCAGAAGAACCAAAAAGTTCTACGAAGAAGCCGGAAATATGCAATACTTCAAATTCTTGGTGTCAATTCCGAATTTGCCGTCGAACCCGCCTAACTTCCTACAACAATCGGATTTGGAATCGTATCGAACACCGCATGCGTACTTAAGATCGGAAGGTTCGGATGATCAGGAAGGAGAATTGTTGAATTTGGAAGATGAACAGCCGTCACAACAACCGCAACAACCAAGTCCTGTTAGTCAGCCCGATGTCAGGTTAGTTTCTTTCTGATTTTTCTTAAAAAATCGAGATAAAAAACTCAAAAATTGTTCCGAAAAATGTGCTGTTTATGATTTTATGGCTTATATTAATAAAAATCCTGGATTTTTGAAAGACAAGGTTGTTTATTCTCGAGTAGAAAGGAAACAATTGATCCAGAACAAACAGGATATGAAAAGTCAGATTTAAATCCTGAAACAGAGCTTCAAAATGAAAATTCGCTAAATAGATATGTTTAGCCAGAGCGCCAAACTTGAAAGTTTAATTTTCATTTATTCTTCGGCCAAAACTCCATATTTTTCCACAACATTCGTTTATTACCTGCCTTTAATTCGATTATTTTCCACTTCGGTTACAATCCAAAACGAAATAGAAAACTACGTGTATCAATCACAATTTGAATTTTCAGAGAAGAGCAGTTGATCGCTCTTCAACGAGCTGTTGAAGATGAACGATTCGCAAAAGAAAGATTGATTCAAGAAGCGAGAAGTCGTATTGAACAATACGAGAATCGATTGGTACAAATGCAGGGCGAATTCGATCACGCGAAACGGGAAACCGATGAGAATAGAGAGGAATTGCAGAGATTGAAAAGTAAGTCCGTCTTCTTCTTCAATTATCAATAAAATTCTGTAATTATTCAGACGAATTGGCTCTTCGCGATGCTTCACGTATTCAAAGTGATGATTCGCGAGTGAAAGAAGCGGAGCTCAAAGCGAATTCGGCGGAAGAGAGATTCCAGAAAATGAAAGGAGTCTATGAGAAATTCCGAACTGAACATGTGCAAGCATTGACAAAGTTGGCAAATATTCAAAAAGATCTTGAATCGAGCGAAAAGTTGAAAATGGACAAGGACGCGGAAATTGTGGCTCTGAATCGGAAAATTGAAGAAACTCAACGCGAAATTGCGAGAACTATGACGAAAGCGGAAGGAGATGCGAGTGCTGTTGATGAAATGAGAACACAGTTGGCGAAATCAGATGTTGAATTAGAGGAAATGAGAAGAGTGAGTACTTGAATCAGACAGAGTCCGAAAATTTGACCTAAATATTTGCTCTTGAAACCTTTAAACCAGAGCTGTGCCATTTTCCGATTCCGCATATTCCGTTTTCCGCAATTTCCGACTTTTTTGCGAAAAATGAAAATTTCGATTTTCCGAAAAATTGCGGAAAACGGAAAATGACATAAGAGTGACATCAAAATCATGCGCAATTGTCTTGTTTTTGCCACAATGGGACGAATGTTCGTCGATATCACTAATTCATACTTTTATCTCATAGTTATTTCATTTGTGGTTTTCAAAATCACGTTTCTAAAATTCCCAAAAGAAAAATAAATTAGTGTTGAATGTCAATTTAAGCGTTATGAAAAGCTCAAAATGGAGAGAAATGCTAATAAAAAATGTCAGAATTCAGTAGAACACGGCTCTAGATATTCATTATTGAGTTACGTGTGAATGCTTTTCTTGAAACTGCGAAATCTCAAGTTCAAACTATTTTCCGCATTTTCGAAAATGTATTTTCCGGCACAGCTCTGCTTCAAACCCAACTTTCAAGTAACTTTTTTCCCCAAAAAAATCTAACCATGGGTACTTCCCAACATTTGAACTTCTTTTCTGTTCCAGACTCTTGACCACCTTCGAGAACAAAATGCCAATCAATTGGTCCAGTCTAGCGCTAAAGCGGAAAACGATCGTCTTGTGGCTGAAAAGACCATTTCCAGTGAGTTACTCTTGCATCATTTTTTCCCTAAAAACCATATTTCAGAAAATTCTGCTGATGGAATTGTCAAAATGTTCGAAAACTGTGAAGAAGATTTACAGAATGCCACTTCGATCACTTACCCACCACGTGAGTTTTGCTCTTATTTTTAACTTTGAAAATTCTGCTGTTTTCAGACCTTGCTCAATCTGCTATGACACATATTCTGGAATTGGTATCCGATCCGCGAATAAAGGAGATTTTATCGACGAAGGAAAACGTTGTTACTGGGCATTTATTAGCGAAGACATTGTCAGCTTCAGCATCTGCTGCATATACTGCCAGTATTCAGAATTATGAAGGTTGGTATTTCGAAAAATAACTGTTAATAAAATAAAGGCCTCCTTTCAGAAGTGAATGAGCAATGTAAAAAGATTATTCAAGCTGCGAAGGCCGCATTTTCGGAGGAAGAAGCTCATCAAAGATCCACGAAAATGGAGATGCTTAAGAAAGATTGCGAGAAGCTCAATGGGCTTTTGATTAGCTTGCCGTTACAAACAGATATTGACAAGGTAGGTTTTTTAATTGTCTAAAATCAAAAAAAAGATATAGAAGAAACTCGTAGTCTAAAATGAAATCGAAAACCCTGCTCATGACTGTCAAAAATCAGAAAAAACCGATTTCGGTTAAAAAGTTGACAAATTTCAAAAGTTTTCAATGTAGAAATCCATCTCAGAAAACAAAATTAGCTCAGATTATTTATGATATTTGTCAGATACCAGCTTGATATTTCATTTTTTCAAAAACTTCTTTCGTGATTCTTGTGACAATGCCAGCAACACGACTAGTGCAACATTTTCAAATTCCTTATTTACAAAAAAATTGAAAAAGTAAATTTTGAAAATTATTTGCTTTTCATGAACTCGTTTGAAAAAAAAGGAATTCATGTAGGGTGAAAAATACGAAGAAAAACTCCAAATTGGTATGTTGGCAACATAATTTTTACCATGGTTTTAATCATAAAATAACGCAGTAACTGTTTTGAAAATTCAGAAAAAAATTAAATTCGTTTTAAAAATCCAAACAATTATGTTTTACAGGAAGTCGTTGGAAATGAACTGGAGCAAGAAATGCGACGCATGGACGAAGTGATCCGTAGAGCTGTACAAGAGATTGAGAATATCCAAAAGAAAGCTCGCGAAAATTCCGATGGTATTCGTCTCGAAGTGAATGAATCGATTCTGGCCCATTGCCAACAACTCATGTCAGTTATCATGCAACTAGTCGTCGCCTCCAGAGAACTACAAACTGAAATTGTTGCGTCTGGACGAGCCGGTGGATCACCAGCGGAGTTCTATAAGCGGAATCATCAGTGGACCGAAGGGTTATTGTCAGCGGCGAAGGCGGTCGGAGTTGCTGCGAGAGTATTAGTCGAATCAGCTGATGGAGTTGTGACCGGAAAAGGCAAATTCGAACATTTAATTGTGGCTGCGCAGGAGATTGCTGCGTCGACAGCTCAATTATTCGTATCGAGTCGGGTAAAAGCTGACAAAGATTCAGAAAAGCTGAATGCGTTATCGATTGCGTCGAGAGCTGTTAATCAGAACACGGCTCAAGTCGTAGCGGCGGTCAAAAACGGAAAAACAACACTGAATGACGAAGATTCGTTGGACTTCTCTTATTTATCACTTCACGAAGCGAAAAAAGAAGAAATGGAATCGCAAGTTCGAATGTTGGAGCTTGAGCAACAGTTGAATAATGAGAGAGCGAAACTCGCCGCGCTCCGGAAGCAGCATTATCATATGGCACAGGTTGTCGCTAACAAGGTTAGCTTTAAAAAAAATATTATTAGTAATGAAAAGTATTCAGAACTGATAAACTATGTGATAGCCGAAAATAAAACTCAGTATGTTCAAAATCAAGCTTCCCTAATTTCACAATGTTCATTTATGCACAAAAATAACCCTATTTGTAACCCAGTGTTTAGATTTTAGCACCGAATCCAAGAATTTTCAAAAAGAAAATTAAAAAAAAAAAAAACCAAGAATAACTAAAATCTTACCCCTTGTTGCCTCCATCCACATGTCTTTTGTAACCCAGAGTCAAAACCTAGCTTTTATCCATCACACTATCAGAACCTTAAAAATCAAGGTAATATTTTGAAAAGTTAAACTTTCAGCGTATTTTGAACTGAAATTTTGATTGCTCAAGTTGAATTCCTATCTGCACTGATTGATCAGAACCAAATGTGTTTTTTTTCGAAAATGTATCCGACTTCATAATTTTGTACAAGTTCACGTTTGGCCTTTATTGAACTTGGAATTTGGGCCGGTTTTCTGACAAGTTTGTGAGAAAGTTGTAATTCACGAAAAACGTTTGAAATTTAATTTGATCACTGAATCCAAAAATCCCTCACACGACTTACCCAGTGCACTCTTCACTTCATTACTCTGTTATTCCACAATAAATTTCATACATTTTTCCAGGAAGAAGAATCTCAATGAAACTACAGTACCCCTCCTATCTACGCCTTCTCCCTTCCATCCTCCCCGAATGTTTTCATTTTGTAAATTTTGTGTATGTATGTTTATTTTTGTCAATTCCTCATATATTGCACCCCCTTCAAAATGTGTCTGAATTGTACCCGTAATACTTGTTTAGGCTAGTCAACTTATGTATATTAAAGTACTTAACTATGTGAGATAATTATATGTAAACTGTGAAATAAATATTTATTCGATTGAAGAATGGCAAGTATCCAGCTATGTTCAGGCATTATATGCTATTTTATTTTGAAATATGCTATAGTTGTTTCGTTGTGGGACCCGGTTGAGACATTGATATTTTCGAGATGGAAGGATTCATCGAACTTCAAGTTTAGCTGACCATTCTGAAGAAGATAAGAATTTCCATTGATGAGCAGTGAGATGGGATGATCACTTTTCACTGTGATTTCGAGATCGGAAACTTCTAGTGAATCGAAGGAGAATAATCTGGAAAAAAATGTGAGTGGGATGATTTTTGGCGGGATTAAACTAAATTTAAAGACATGAAACTAGCTCAGTTTTTAGCTCTCTGAAAAAGTGAAAAAATATCACATTTCTATAACTAGTACAAAAATATTTTGTATTTAATCGAATTTCGAGACATAATGGAAAATGGTGTTTTATAGATCTTGAAAGACTGTGAAACATAGTTTGAACAACATTTTGTTGATTGGATAACATAATTAACACTTCTGAAACAGTAAAAAATATTGATGTCAGACTCCAAACTTTGAACTGAACATACTTCAGCTTTTTATATAATCGCAGTAGCTTCTTAAACTTTGATAGGAACCTCTAATTTTTTCGTCAAACCAGTTTTTCTTGTTGAAAAATTGTCGCCTACCTGAAAATAGTATTCTCTCCGGTCAAAAGTAGACCTCTTTTTTCGATATCCGGATGACACGTGAAACTAAGATATTGTGGCTGAATCGCGATTTTCGACAATTTGAAGTTCCAATCCTTATCCATACCAGCCGAAAAATTAGTCTCAAACTCAATACTTTGAATTTTCCTTGTTTTCAAGTAAGGAGCCAACTTCCGCCAAAACATGATTCCAAGCAAAATTTGATCCTTCCCCGGATTCGTTTCATGAATCCAACCGGGTGCGAAAAGAGCAATAGACATGTGAAGAAGATGGGCGGTCGAAAAGGATTTCCAGCAATCCATTTTTCCAACACAGCCTCTAGCCCAAACATCGATACCAACGAATATTTTGCTCAATTTTCCAAAGTCTGAGGAATTCAAAAGATGTTGATCAGTCCAGTTGTAGTTTAAGTATATTCCATCACAAGAATCGTAGAATTTTCTAAAAATTTCGATTAGTATTAAAGCAACACGATAAGCTAAAAATCGAAAGACAAAAAAGGAATTCCAAAAATCAAAATTACAATAATTTCAGCGAAGTGAGTTTCAGTCTTTTGAAGATTTTAATTGGTATCTTTATTTGGTTCAGCTGTAAACTTGAGGAGTTGGTATCAAACTTCTTTTTTTTTCAAAACTCGCGTCAATTTTTTCATCTCTCTGTTGTATTCATTTTTATCAGAAAATGGTAGAAAAATGGTTGCTGAGTTTTTCAATTTTTTGGAGAACTTATGTTTTTCTTATAGTCCACGAGAACTACACGAAGATTTCAAAAAATAACTTCACCAATGTAAACTTTGAGGTTTAAATGCGCGTTTTTCGGATTGCTTGTGGTAAAAATCGAATACGGGATAATGATAATGTGTTTAAAAATAATATAATCATATATCTTTCATAGGGTCCAAATGAGACTTACCTATTTTTGTGGTTCAGTTCATTTTGCCATTTCAGTTTTCCATCTTCTGTTACTGAATCATACCAAATAATCCTCGAATTCTCATTAATTTCCTTCATTTTCCTTGTCAATTTCTCCAAAAACACCAAAACCAATTCGATTTTTCCCGGTCTTATCTTATTTTCAATATTGATCAAATATCCATCAAATGAATACCATTTTGCTACAGCAACTAGTCCATCTACCGTATCCTCTACAGTACTCTCATTCTCTAATATTTGATCACATGTTTTTCCACCGGGAATCCATTCGGTGATAAATGTTCCCAATGATAATACACCGTGTTGATGAGCGATTCGAGTATATGATTCGGGTGGAATTGTGACGAAATTATGGGAGAAATAGTTGAAAATGTCGATTTGCCACCAGTTGAGAAATGTGTAGGCGTAGGTGTTTGGAGCACATTGTTTGCCACAAGCTCTGAAAAAAAGTTTGGTTGGAAAATGTTTTGAAAAAAAAGAGGTTCATCAATTTTTGGAATTTTCTCACGTAGGATTGAAACTTCAACTTTGAATTATATTTTGAGAAGAGGTTAAAGGTTGGGTAAAGGGACTCGGCAAGTTGCTCTTAAACGAAAGATCACTTTTTTTTTAGGTAAGACCCTCGAAGGATTTTTTACCGAAAAGTCTGGTATTCGAGAAAATTTAATTTGAAAAAAGAAATTTGGAAACTTTTAACGTATAGCGTAAAGATCTAACACTCGGAATTCTGATGATTGCCGTCAAAAATTCAAAAATCAAGGTCTGTGACACGTTGATTTTTTGTCCGAGATATTTTTTATTTTAAATTTCGAAAAGTGGATTTTTTCAGCTATTGCACCGTAAAGTTTCGCCTAGCACTTGTCGAGATCAAATTTTATTTAATTTTGAAAAATCGATGCTCAATTTTTGAATATTTTTGAGCCATATCGCGAAACGAGACTTTAATCAAGGAAGTTTGTTTGAAATTCAAGCTTTGGAATATGGATTTTAGCGTATCACAAAGTTATAATCGACTTTTTAATAATTTTTATCATACATTGGGAATTGAACTTTATGCATCAAAGTTTACAAATACAAGTTCTGTTCAAGGAAGTAAATTTTTTTTGAATCTAAAAATTAACAATTTTTTTCAAATATTCCACGTCATACTTTGGAAATTGAACTTTATCCATGAAATTTTTAAATTCAAAATTTGAAACGTGGATTCTTTGATCCATTATTCTAGTTTTAGTTTTGGCGAAGAATTTAAAAAAATTTCAAACTCCAGAATACAGAAGCCACAAATGAACACTTGAAAAAAAACTAGCGAAGATTTCAAAGTCAACGTCCCACTTGGAAGTTGGCTTCAATTTTTGTCGAGTTTGAAAGCCCTTTTTGAACAATTTTAAAATTCTGCATTATATTTAAATATTTGGATTTCAGCCGCTGAAGATTCATCTTGAACACACATCTTTGAACATTTTTGAATACAATCCTCCATTATATAAGCTTCAATTATACCATACCTTTCTTCTTCCAAATATCCTCCTTGCATATCATGACACACCAATATTTCAGCTTCATTCTCCTTTTTTTTGAAATTCCTCAATTTTTCGAAATATTTCGGTTCCGAACCTTTTCTGTCCTTCCATTCCCATAATTCATCGATCCCCGAAATCGGTTCAATATCCTCCATTTCTAAGAAGAACTTGATTTTTAGATCACTTAAGTTTGATTAAGAAGAATTCAAACTATGGAATCATGCCATTCAAAAATCCAACAAAGACTTCGAACTATTAAAATAAACTTTATCTGAAATCACAAGTAACAAATCCCCGTGCTTTTTGTTGAATTGAATTAAAACAATAAATAAATAAATAGAAGCGAGTTAAAGTTGTTAATAATTCTAGTATTAAGTTAAAGTTCATCTTCTGGAATATCAGCCAAGGTGAGGGGTTCTTCTGGAACCTCTTCCACTGGTAACGGAGTCACATCCACGGCAGAGCAGACCGCTGAAAATATATTTTCAGATTATTTGAAGAAGTTGCGAATCTGAAATTACCTTGCTGTAATTGGCAGAACTGTTTGATTGGGTCTTCGTGTTCGTCTTTGAGGAATTTAACAATTTCGTCGGTGTGGGAATCGAGGAAGTCGTCGCACTGCAAAATGGAGCTTTATTTTAATACATAGTCCTTGAGGTTTAAATGGTTATGATTCTGATTATTTTTATTCCGAATAACAAGGTTGAAGAATAAAAACGTGATCAATACTTATTAAACATTTTCTGGGAGTTTTTTTTTCAGGTATTTCGGCTTTTCAGGTATCGATTTTTATCAAAAGTGAAAATTCTGAAAAATGAAAAGAGATGTTTCAGCCAGGCAATTTGAGAAGGAACACGTAGGAGCCGGAAAAAGAACTTGTTCTCCGGTTCCTGGGATAGTTTAACACTGTTTCTATGATTTTTTGTACACTTCAGTTTCAGAAACATGATTTAGAATACCATTTTGATTAAATTCAGGTCTGAAAATAGTCTATGTACTCACCGCGTTTCTCAAATCAGCTCTGATTTTCTTTGCTTTTTTGTCAGATGAGGCCAAATTGTAGGTATAAACTAGTTTTCCAGTCGATCTGTTCATCTGAAAATTCCATAATTTATGCAAAAACTGATTATGTCAGGGAAAAACTCACGGTCAAGTAGTAACTCGAGGATTTGGCACATGTATCGTCTAATATTTCGAATAAATATTCGTCCGATCTGGCATATGGAACCTGGAAAAAATTATGAAAAATATTTCTGGAAGTGGATAGAAAACAGAAAACTGATAGCGTTAGAAAAAGAAACTAAACATCTTGATTAAACGAATTCGACTTGGGTTTTTCAGAACAAATAAAGATTTCGCAGCTTCAAAAAGAGTAGAACTAAAAATTGATTAAACGTTTTCAGAAAAATATCGTCTGTGAAACCGGTTTTGATTTTTTTTTTTTTGAGTTTTGGAGGTCCTATTGTTTTTTACCTCTGGGTCCGATTTAAGAGTTAAGTCTTTTTGAGGGAGTACAATTTTTGGCTGGACTCAAAATTAACTTCTCTAACAAAAAAAATAATGCATGAAACAACATCATTTTTACCTGTTTGATTCCTTTTTGCTGTCCATCAGGGCTCACTCGAAAACTTCCCACATCGATTTTCTTGTTTGAATTAACTCCCAGAATCTGTGTCGTTGTCTCGTTGATGATCAAGAAACAGGCTGAAATTTTCAAATTTCACATTTTTCAAAATTTCAAAATCAAGGTTACCTCCACACTCCAAACTTTGTTGTGGCGATGCGTCGATTCCAAAAACTGAAATCAGAGCCAAAACAGCAAACAACATTTCTATAAAAATCGATAAAAATAGGTAAATAAATACAAAAAATGAGAAAAAAAAGAAGTATATTGATTTAGGTCAACTTTGACCTTTTTTGTTTGTTTGGTT
The DNA here is from genome assembly GCA_900536415.3 of Caenorhabditis sp. 38 MB-2015. Lineage (NCBI taxonomy): Eukaryota > Metazoa > Nematoda > Chromadorea > Rhabditida > Rhabditidae > Caenorhabditis > Caenorhabditis quiockensis. Next base: position 174,956 of record LR548896.1, read on the forward strand.
TAAGAAAAACATGGAGATATAGAGAAGGATTTTATCCAAAAGAAGACCCGTGCTTCAAATTATTAATCAGTCATTTTAAGAATCTGACAATGATGTGAAGATCATATGTTCGAAGTTGACCCGATTTTGAATGTTTCCATGGGATGGATCTTCGATTTCGGCTTTCAGCAAGTTTTCATATTGTTTCCAGGTTATTGCAGAACAAACAGGAGCTCGGCCACGCTGGAATGAAAAAGGATTGGAAATTTTTGCAGGATTTCATATTGATCCAAGATGTGAAAAAAGTTTCAGCTTTAACTCACCAATGGAGTTGAAAGATTTCCAGCATCCAGCATATACGGCATCTCACGAATCTCGTTCAAACAATCGGTGATGGCATTTTTGAAAAACTCGATCAAATCATCTCGCGATTGACAAATCCGCCCATAGGCTCCTTCAGGATCTTCTACACCCAATGAAAAGAAGAATCTTTAAAATCAAAAGTGTTAGAACCACTGAAAAAATGGGCTGACTTACGGTTTAGTGTTATTCAATTGTCGAAAAGGTGTGTCGAATCTACCAACTCCACACAAGTCTAATAAAAAGTCTGAAAAAAAACATTTTATGGGAAAAAAATATATTATCGAGATGGTTTTTTAATGAAATTTCTTTAAATTAAGGATCGGTTTTTGTGTTAAAATGAATTGAGCACAAATTCAGCGAACATGCGGTGAATGTTAAAAACAGTGAATATTTCAGAAAATTTTGATAAACGGGGAGTTTTATGAGAATATTTTTGCGCTGTTTGATTACCATATAGATTATCGGAATCTGTTTTTTCCAATTTCTAAAAAGACATTAAAACTAGTAAAAATTGGAAACATGTTAGAGGCTGTAGGATAAGTTTTTATCTTGGACATTTCTTATATTTGGGTTGATTTTATAACTGTTTTTCTCCAAAGTAGCTTTTATAAATATTATTTCGCTATTTTTCTTTTTTCAAACCTGAATTTAACATGAAAAATGATGAAAACTTACCAATAATTGTGTTTAGAATACGCGTAGGTAAATGAGAAATCGTTTTCTTGTGAGTCGCTCCACTTTTTCGAAGAGTATACCTCCAAATAAAACAACGAGGTCGACAAGAAACAACGAAATATGCCTTTAGAAATTGCTTCGTTTTATTAAGTAGCTTCGCATTCTCTCGAAACGTTAACAATCCGAATATGTATGATAGATCAGCGTCCTGAAATGTAACTATCCAAATAAAATTCTAAAAATTTGTCTCGGTGGTTCGGTTGTTAGACTTGGTTATAATATGGTTTATTGGTTAAATAGCAGTTATTAATATGCACTTGTCACAACAACAACACAATTATTCAATATAATGACAGAGAGAGGGAAATGAGGATCGAATGGCCCTTTTATACCACCATAAGTGGGCGGGGCTTGTAGTCCGGAGGGACACTCCCGGCGAGGAAAGGTGGATAAGCAATCAAAGTTGATAAGCATTTTAAAAACAATAATACAGAAGTTTCCAATAGTTAAGCAATTATATATGATTACAAACAATTTTCGGAGACGGTAATTTGATCTGGTAATTTGATCGGTTGCAGCGGGTTAATTAGGATGTTGTTTTGTGTAGATTAGATGATGAGTTGTAGGCGGAGCAAGATGGTAAAGTTCCAAAAGGTGATGGTGGAGTAATTCCATTCACGCTAGGTAAAATAAGCATCAAGCTCATCATAATCAATGATTTCACATTTTTCACTGATATCGTTACATTCTCTGATTTTTGCCTGCTTGGTTTTTGCAGGTTTTCAGCTTCTTGTTTTTCAGGTTCATTCATTACCCTTCGAACTTCTAGAGGTACTAACTGATTAATAGCTCTTCTTAATTCAATTGTTTTGAATGTGTCTTTTTTATTGACAACTACCACCGCAGAGCGGATTGAATCATCTCTAGAGTTTATCAACTCTTTGACTCGCGCTAAACGCCAATCTTCTCTCTTTTTGGTTTCATCTTTTATCAAAACGATCTCCCCAATTTTAGGAATTCTGCTTTTTGTGCAACTTGCACCTTTCAATTGTTGAACTTGTGTGAAGTAGTCATTGTTCAAAAGATATTGCTTTTGCCAAAGCTCCCAAAAACGCTTGACATACTTTTCAGTTTCTCTGCTCATTTTTGTGTATTCAAAATATTCATCTTCATCATTTTTCAGATTATATGCAACACTTTTCCACTTCGGTGAAATGCAATCGACAGGTCTTAAAACTTCTGACTTTTTCAAATTATCAGGATCTTCCCCAATGAATGAGATAGGTCTTGTATTAACAATATGTTCAACTTGACAAATAATGGTTTCGAAAGTTTCTCTTTTAACCTTCTTTGACCCTAACATATGTCGCATTGCGCGTTTCGCAATTCCTACCATTCTCTCATGACAGCCACCTTGCCAGGGTGCGAGAGGGGTAGTAAATTTCCAACGAATATTCTTTCTTGCAGAATCTTCTTCAATTTTTTCCATTGGTGATTGTAATAATTCACTGGATTTCATCATTTTCTCAGCTAACACGAATGTTTTCGCATTGTCTGACAGAATTGTATCCGGTGCACCTCTTCTCGCACAAAAGCGAGTTAAAGCACATAGAAATTCATCTGTTGTCATAGTATAACAGACTTCTAAATGTATCAATCGTGTGGATAGACATGTGAACAAAAGGACCCACGCTTTTTTCTGCTCAGATAGATCATCTTTCATAATTGTAATAGGACCATAATAGTCAATTGAGGTATGACAAAACGCTCTTTGACTCGGTACCACTCTTTCTTTTGGTAGATGCGGAGCTAAGGGCATTTCATACGGTCTACCATTTTCTCTTCTGCATCTTGTGCACTTTTTTAAGATCTGAATGATTTGCTTTCTCATCGCTTTACCAATAACGATTTCTCTCATGTTCGCAACTGTGGTGTTGACACCCATGTGTGCTGATTGCTTGTGAACTTTCATCACCAACATTTCGAAAAATCTTGATTTTGGATTTACTACTGGAATTTTTCTCAATACATTTCCTGATAATGCATTTTCTAGACGTGTCTGTTGTTTTATCAGACCATCTTCTTCATCTTTGACCCACATTTTGTCTTTGCTCACTGTAACACCAAATTGTCTCTGATGCAATCGTAATAAAAGACTTCTGCTAGCCTGTAAATACTCCACTCTTGAGTGTTCATCTTTCTCTATAACTTTCAACTCTGGGATACTTTCCAACAGTTTCATTTTTTGAGCCATGCTCACTTTTTTCACGATTTTCAAGTGAATAAATTTCAGAACAAATGCTGATACACTTTCGATTTTCTCGATTTTATTGCTAAATTGCAACTCTAATATGTTTGACTGATTTGTCACATTTTGGTTGGTTTCAATTTTCATTGAAACAACTGGTTCTTCATTTTGAAGTTCAATTACTTTCACAATTTTGTCAGGCCATTCTGATTTATCTTTCAAAACCCAGTTCGGTCCTGAGAACCATTTTCGCTCTATGAGCTCTTCCATTGTGTCCACACCTCTGGTGGCTAAATCAGCCACATTCTCATGAGTTGGAACATATCTGAATTCGGTAGGTATTTCTACTGTCTCGATGATTTTTCTGATTTCTTTTTGACGATTGTCAACAAAAACTGACTCTTTTTTCTCCTTTGTCAACCAATGGAGAACTATTTCGGAATCCGAGAAAAATGTGACACTCTCAATGTCAATTTCAAGCTCTTCCAATGCTACTTTCGCCATTTTGACTCCTATTAATAATGCTTGAAGCTCCATTTGTGGAATAGTCAGCTTTTTTCGCGACGGCGCCAATTTTGTTTTGGCTGCTAATAACTGATTAGTCACTTTACCATTTTCTTCTGTTCGAATATATATGGCAGCAGCTGCTATTTTCACCGATGCATCAGAGAATACGATCATCGAGTTTTTGGAATTCTCACTAACTCTTGTAACACATCTTGGTATCGATGTTTTCACTTTTCTCATTTTTGCCTCAAAGTTTTTTAACTTTTCTCTGACATTTTCAGATACTTTTCCTTTCCACCCACATTGTTCTTCAAACATAAGTGGTGCTAACAATTTTCCTTCAATANTCTTGAAAGGCTGTTTGAAGTCTGCCTAATCTCAAATGATACTTTTTAAGTTTTTCGAATTCTTCATTGATGCGCTCAAAAATATCCTTTATATCTTTCAGCTCTTTTTCCATTGACTCTTTGGTTGGATTTTCATCAACTTCTTTCTTTTCCTGAGTTTCCGGTTTATCCTGGAATTTCTTCCATAGTACCATCCACTCCAAGACCACTTGAGTTTGTTGGGTGATTGCCTCCCTGACATCGAAGATAACAGATTCAATGTCTGTCATCTTGATGATTTTCTGAACTTTTCTGTTGAGAAATTTAAATTACAGATAGCAATTTATTAGAACTTGTTTGTTCACTTTTTGCCTTGCGGCTAACTGTCGAATATAACGACAATTCACTAAGTCCTTGGACTTATTCTTCAAGTCTTGAGACTTTTCTTTGGCCAGCGGCCTCTCAGTCAACGACTGGTTTACTCGTTTGCAGAACAAACGGCGATCCGAGGATCTAACTGACCTGTAGATCCTTTGTTGAATGAGGGTGATTCAGTAAGGTTTCTCCGAACCTTCTGAATCTGTACTTCAACCTTGAAGTTGTACCAGTTGAAAGTCAGTCCTGAAAAAATTGCAATTTCTCAGCGACTTACCAACACTACTAAATTGACCAATTCCCAGGGTATTGCCAGAACCCTTTATCTTCCGCACGCTAACTAGATTCTCGACTTCTAGAATACGTCCGGTCGATGCACCAAATGTCTCGGTGGATGCACCAAATGTCTCGGTGGATGCACCAAATGTCTCGGTCGATGCACCAAATGTCTCGGTGGATGCACCAAATGTCCCGGTCGATGCACCAAATGTCTCGGTGGTTCGGTTGTTAGACTTGGTTATAATATGGTTTATTGGTTAAATAGCAGTTATTAATATGCACTTGTCACAACAACAACACAATTATTCAATATAATGACAGAGAGAGGGAAATGAGGATCGAATGGCCCTTTTATACCACCATAAGTGGGCGGGGCTTGTAGTCCGGAGGGACAAAATTGAACTCACCACGAACGGATCATCAGCATGCACTTGATATTTGTCTAATTTTGTGTCTCGCAAATTCAAAAGATTGAAGTTGATATTCGTGAACGGGGCGTTCATATCTCTTGTCGATTTCGCGTTCAATGTTGACAACATTGTTTTCAGATTTGTTTTTTGAATGTTCCACTGAAATTATTTATGAATTTTGAAAAAAATTGAATCGAAACTCACACAAAGCGAACTTCCAACCATGCTAAACCTTTGATCAACTGTATTTTCTTGTGCTAGAGCTTTCACCAATTGTTCGATGTTAATTGAGCCAGTTGAATCTTTTCTTGTAGCTTTTTCAATAACTTTGTTATTATCCAAATTTCTATCAACGGTTCCAAGAACAACATTTTTGCCAATATCAATCACATCTAAACTTTCTTTCGCCAATTGATATTTTAAATATGTTTCGCGTGAATATCCACCAGCTGTGAAATCAACTTGAGGCGAATTGCTTCTCGAATCACTTTCAATTGCGGACAAATCAGATTCATCATCTGCAAAAATTTGATTAACACGGTTAAAATTTTGAAAAATCACCTGCCGGCGAAGCATATGGTTCTCCAATAACTACGTGATTTGTCACAGGTATGTCATCATCTCTTATTTCGATGCCAGTTTCATATTTTCGCTTCATTTCTGATGTTTTTGACAAAAAATTAATAAAAAAACCGAGTTTGCGCCAACAAAAAAAAGTGCCCCAGGCCGACGACACTGACGTGTATTAATTTTTAGCTTGATGTAGTTCTCCCGGACAATAATTTTTTTTCGGTTGAATTTTTTTATTGTGAAGGTCTAACCTCAAAAAGTTCAACTATGGACCGTATAATTGAGAAGCTTCTGGAAAAAGGAAGAGAAAGGTATGTGTTCAAATAAGCTTTTGTTCTAGCAAAGTCAACTTCTAAAATTTTGCAGCCCTCCAGAGGATGAAAGCTCTCAAGAAGAAAATCAAAGCGATTTTAGAACCAAATATCGATTTCTAAGAAAAGAAGACATTAAACCAGATGATGAGAATTATGAGGCAAAAAAATTTCAAATCGAGAAAAGGCAGAAATATTTTATAGTGATTTGATTTTCTATTTTTCACTGAAATGTTCTCTTTTTTTCAGAATAAGCAGCATGTTATAGATCAGACTGTAGAAGTTGATCCAATTTATTATCAAAAACCTTTTCCTGAATCCTTTTCCGAAACAAATGATGATGGTCGATTTGGTTCAGCGTTCGATATTCTTGATCAAATGTGCCCTAATCTGTAAGAAAAAGGCAAAATATTTTGAAAAACGCACAAAATTGCAGGGAAAATCAAAAAGTAGATCCATGGGTAGGCTTTCCTGGTACAACGATGGATAAACTTCTTGAAAACGCTAAGAAACGTAAGCTTAACATCATAATTTCCATTTCTTCTTCAAAAAATTGAGTTTTTTCAGATCCTCATAACATGCAGAGCATTGAACAGTTCACGGACCAAATAATCAACGTACTAAAATTTGTACACGGAAAAGGAAAATACACGAAAATGAGTAGTTGGGTAAAAAATACATGTAAAAACGATTTTGACAAAAAAGCTGTACTTGAAAGAGGTATTTAAACCTTAAAAAAAAACAGAAAATGTATTTTTGTTTGTTTCAGACAGTTTGTCATTAATAATTCATGATTCTTCAACCAACCCATGGATGCCAATTTACAAATATCGAAATTATCTGGATCCACTTCTAAGACCTGTTATCATTGATGGAAATGCCTTCCAATGTTCAGTCAAAATAATAACTCAAGTACTAATGCATTTCATATCAACTGGACATCGATGCGTTGCCCTTTTCCCAGAAAACCATTCAATTAACAATGATAAAATCTTCGAAACACTAAAACTCTTCAAACTCATCCAACTCGTCCCAAGCCATCCGAAACTATGTTGGAAGAATAATATTCGATGTATTGTGAGGAAGATTCAAGGAGTTTTGATATCAGACGGAATGCCTACTTTTGATATTATAAAAGAGGACAAGTTTGAAGAAAGTTCGGAAGATTGGCCAATTATGCCGACAGTACTCAAAGGAGCTGATAATGAATTTGAACTGATTTGGCCAGCAGATCGCATGTATTATGAAGGAAAGGGTGTTAAAGAAATTAATCATATAAAGGTAAGTCAAAGACTGACTTTGATATTAAAAAAGAGCTGATAAATTAGTATTATCGAAATAAAAAAAATTATTAATTTCAAAAAACTTAACAAGATTCTCTAAATCAGATTCCGGTGCGGTTTTTCTTTAATTCTGCATCAGGAACCACTGATTATACAAACACGATCGTGTCTTCATAAAAAAGATCAAGTTTTTTTCATACTGAAATTCTCTGCTTTTTCGAGATGTATCTAAGATTATTTCCCGAATTCTCATTATTGAATCGTTTTTTGTCGAACTTTTACACAAATCAGAAAAAAATGCAGATTAATCTGTTTTCCATGTTGTCACAAAAATTGCTTTCTGTAGCAATTACCCTACTTGATATATCAAGCCTTTGATTCATAAACATTTTATACATAGATTCATCATTTTCAGTCAGCCACTCATAGACCCGAGTCAGATTTTTTTTATAGCAGTTTTTTCAGCTTTTTTGGGCTGTTTTTAGTATGAATATGAAAAAAAGCTAGTATTTTTGGTTTTCAAGTAAATTTCAAATGAATTTTTTAGGATATTATCATCAGATTTCGTTTTGAAAAAAAAGATATAATGAGTTTTACTCGAAAATAGAACCAATTTTTTCATAAACATGAACCAGTGAGGAACACAGTTTATTATTTGAATTTCTAGTTCAACAATAAGCATATGCAAAACATAAAAACAATACCATGAAAACTGGAAATCTTAGATTACATGAATAAAAACTCAGGTCATGTATACGCAGATGACCCAAACGAGCCCATCCGGCTACATATTTTTGTTTCAGCTGAAATATTACACTCCAAAATCCATCCCTCTTCCTACAATGATTGGCCAACAATTATACCTCGCCGAACAATCCATGTTCCTCTCAGTTCTTCTACGATGTGGCATTTATTCCGATGTGTTATTATGGCGGATCAAATCCATTCTCTATCTAATCAATTCTCGCTCCTCAAATCCCTCCGATATTTTATGGAAAGGCTATGATCGTCAAAGTTTGTCACATTGGTCAACTAACCCACCAAAAGAATTCATCTGTAACAGTTTTGCACCTGTAACCCGACTCATCCAAAAAAACTGGGAAGCCGAAGCCGAATTACTGGATGACGACTTCTAATATATGTATATTGTTGGAATTGTATATAAAGTTATTTATTCATTGTTTATTCATACCAATTGCAATTATATTTTATAAAAATGCAGAATCCGGTCAGATTCAGGTGGTTTAATAGGTGAGACTGTCGTAAAACGCCGTTTTCATGAAATTATATAGACAAACGTGAAGTTAATCAAAATCTCTAGTCTTATTGATATCGTAAAAAGGGACTTCTGTCTGAAAATATTCTGAAAAAAATATCATTTTTTTAAAGTCGAATGAACGATTTGTTGTTATTAACATTTTCATAGCAATACACATAGAAAGATTATAACATGATATATCTGACAAAATTTGGAAGGCACAACTTGAATCTGACCGGATCCGATTTTTACCGGTTTCAAGCAAATGATCAGAGAGTATTATTTCGAAGCCGACAAAAAAGTTTTGCCAGGATTCGTTTTTTGAAAAAAACGAATCATGGCAAATTTAGGCGGTTTCATAAGCGAGTCTCCCGTATTATTATGAATTCATGAATTTCCATAGGCAACCGTAAAGTTCACTAAAATCTTTAACCAAATTCATATCGCGAAAATCGACTTCTGCCTGAAAATAATTTTCCCTCATTAATAGAAAAGAGAAAAAAAAAAGAATGCAAACTTTTCCCTTAGTAAAAATCTTCAGAAATGTGATCTTGTTAGATTTACTAGGTCCAATTATAGGTATAAATTCAATCGATGACATGATTTTCATTTTTTGAAATACAATTTTCTTCTCTAGAGACAGCTTGCAAATTGGCAAAATCTGATAACGATTCAACTTTCTGAAAGGGCAACATCCAAAAAAGGGTACCATAGTTGAAAACACGATTTGTCTGAAAGGGTAACATTCCAAAAAGGGTAACAGAATCTATAACCCATTTCTCTGAAAGGGTATCAAAATGCTGAAGTTTAGTTTCAACTGGTTATGTAAAAAAGAAACTTATTTGTTCACCAAATTCAATAGCTTGTGAAAATCGATGAGATCGATTGTAGACGGTTAAAAACTGTTAAGGAAAAAATCTAGCATGTCATCAACCCATTTTTTCTTGAAGAAATCCAATATTTTCACAAAAAATTGAGACGATACATTTTTAAATTCTCAAATGTTCTGAAGATAGCGCGAGAAATGTCAGTGCGTCGTGTTTTCAATTTTCAGGGAAATGCTGTAGAGTAATTTTTTAAACCGTTTACAACAGACCTTACTCATTTTGATTGTTTACTTTTTTTAAAGTTACTTTTTATTGAGCGAATGAATTTCAGATTGACTAAGTGTAAGACTAAGTGAAGTGAAGAATTTAACTTCAGCATTTTGATAGCCTTTCAGACTAATGGGTTATAGATTATGTTACCCTTTTTGGAATGTTACCCTTTCAGACAAATCGTGTTTTCAACTATGGTACCCTTTTTGGAATGTTAACCTTTCAGACAAATGAATTGTTACCCTTTTTCGAGAAAAAATACCCTTTCAGAAAAACCCTTTCAGATTTTGCCTGCAAATTCTATGCGAACTCACATTTTCAGCAGTTTGCAGTGTTTCAGGAGATGTAGAAATCAAATGGTATTCACACTCTTCCCCGAATAGTTGTTGGATTCTTTTCATTATATAGACAACCGTCTGCCTGAATTCATCAGATTCTCTAAACATATTGATATCGTAAAAAGGGACTTCTGCCTGAAAATATTCTGAAAAAAATTTTCATAAAAAAAACAAAATGAACGATTCATTAAATAGTAACATTTTTCACAACAATACACATAGAAAGATTATAACATGATAAATCTGACAAAATTTGGATGACACAACCCGATTCTTACCGGTTTCAAGCAGATACTCAGAAAGTGTTTTTTCGAAGCCGTCGAAAAAAAAACGATTCCGGGCAGATTTAGGTGGTTTCATAAGTGTCTGTCGAGAAACTCCATTCTCATGAACGTCCATATGCAACCGTAAAGTTGATTAAAATCTTTCATCAAATTCAAATCGAGAAAAGGGATTGTTTCCTGAAATTTTTTTTTAATAGAGTTTGTTGATTAACTAAAGAACAGCTTGCTAACCCTATATGAACTCACACTTTCAGCCGTTTGCATTGTTTCGGGAAATGTAGAAAACAAATGGTATTCACACTCTTCCCCGAATCGTTGTTTGATTCTCTCAATAACTGAATTCTTCGACAAATTCGCCGTTGAATATATATTTTCAATTGGAACTTGAGATGATAGGTTGGCTACGGTAAGCTGTGCGGCTCCATAAGCAATTCCTTTTCACACAATACAACATTCGTAAAATCCACTCCTTCGTTGACAAATTTCAGACAATCATAGGCTAATGTCCAACGCGTTCGAAGAATTGTTTCATATGTCGCAATGGCGACGCCCAACTCAAGAATACGAGTTTCAAATCCACATCTGGTGATGAGTTCTCGACTAATCATCGATCCATTCCAACCAATCCCTTCAATATTTTCTTCATATATCATTTTCAGAACTTCGTACTTCGCTTTTTTATCGTTTTTAGCATCTTCTATATTAATCACATTGTCCTTGTCAATGTAAGCTGGATTATTGAATCCAGATTTGAAATTTTTTCGACAAGATCGTAAAGTGTCTTAATTTCGGAAGCATACTTGGGAAACTGTAAGATACTAAATTGAGACATGTTTCGTAACTTTCTTCATACATATTTTCAGTTGAACGTTCCGGGTATATGAGACAGAAAACATTAAAAATCAATGGCAAAAACCTTAAAACTTAAATGTGGATTGTCAATTAAAATTTAATCGGAAATCGTGGAAAAATATTAAAAAAATGAACTGACCTCTTTGACGACTGCTTCTACAATATACTCGGATAACAACATTGTCATATCATTGACATCCCAAATGAAAACACATTTATATCCCTCCTTCTTAACTGTGTATGGTTTTGACTTGAATGATTCTGGTCTATCAAACGAAGCAACCCCGGCAACAAGATTTGGGACTAAACCATTATCAAAGTCATATCGAATATTTGCCACTATATGTTGATAATGTGTCGCGAGGTTCTCAGATCTTGTACTTTGTTATGCCTAAAATGTTCGACGACTTTATTCGAAAAAGATTATAGTTGGTACAAGAAAATCAATTTATTCATCTCGGTGCTGAGATATAAGAATACGTAAAACAGAGTCAAATCACTCTATCATAAATAATAAACACTTTAGAAACAATTCTTCGAAATCGCTGGAGAATCTTCAGAGCTGGCCTGATATTGGTCAACACAGAAACGACGAAAACAAAAAGAAATTTCGCGAATGTTGTATTGTGAGAACGGAGCCGCTCAACTTACAGTATCCAACCTATCATCTCAAGTTCCAATTGAGAATATATATTCAACAGCGAATGTGTCGAAGATATCAGTTATTGAGAGAATCAAAAAACGATTCGGGGAAGAGAGTGAATACCATTTGATTTCTTCATTTCCCGAAACACTGAAAACTGCTGAAAGTGTGAGTTCATATAGGATTTGCAAGCTGTTCTTTAGTTAATCAACAAACTCACACAGGAGGCCGTTTTAGCAAAGTCTCTAGGAAACAAATTTGTTTTTCAAAAAATGAAAATCATGTCATCGATTGAATTTATACCTATAATTGGACCTAGTGAATCTAAGATAATATTTTTTATGAGTTTTACTGAGAGAACAGTTTGCGTACTTCATTTTTTCATTTTCTAAAAATGAAAATATTTTCAGGCAAAAATTGGTTATTTCAATATCGATAATGAAAGGGTATTGCATCAACTCTACTAAAAACAACTACAAAAATGCATGCAAAACAGATATCAACTCACTTATGAAACCACCTAAATCTGCACGGAATCGTTTTTTTTTCGACGGCTTCGAAAAAACACTTTCTGAGTGATTGCTTGAAATCGGTAAGAATCGGGTTGTGTCATCCAAATTTTGTCAGATTTATCATGTTATAATCTTTCTATGTGTATTGTTGTGAAAAATGTTACTATTTAATGAATCGTTCATTTTGTTTTTTTTATGAAAATTTTTTTCAGAATATTTTCAGGCAGAAGTCCCTTTTTACGATATCAATATGTTTAGAGAATCTGATGGGAGTTTTTATGTTTTTTTTTTTTGAATTTACGTATGTGTTTTCAGTAGAGTCGAAGTAAAAAAAGGTCATAGCTTGAACATCAACTGTAGACTTTTTCGAGATAGATGAGACAAATTTCAACATTTGCTTGCTAATTTTATGGATTGACGGAGAACCAAGAAACAGTTCTTTTCTTTTGATCTAATAGTATGAACACGCCAACCAACTCAGATTGAGAAAAATGAAAATGTTTTCGTGCAAATTTACGTGGAAAAACATACAGTTTGAGTGGATGAATTGACATCTTTCGATCGAAGAAAGAAGAAAATCGATTTTTGGAAAACTAGTTTGAGAACATCTTCGAAAATCATCGGCCACGGTGTTTTTTTTATATAAACATGAAAAATACTAGCAAAGAATAAGCGGTATTCAGGATGTGTAGATAATAAGGTCCAAAAGATGATAAATTTGCTCGAATAATTCCCGGAGTTTTATTACATCTACTATCCGAATACAAAGACTTAAAACCCCAAATAGGCGCAGTGCAGAGCCCTGTGCCTAAATTATCCACAATCATTATGACATCAAATCTCCGTGAGTTGTGATAACCCCAAACACAAGAAATTTTTTCGAATTTGTCGTATTCTATTTCCATCGTCGAAATTCTCTGTTTCAAAGAAAAACTGAGAAGTTGAAACGGAATTACTTGATGACGACTTCTATTCTATTCTTTGTATATTGTTGGGATTGTATATAAAGTTATTTATTCATTGTAAATAGCACCAATTGAACTTATATTTTATAAAAATGGCAGTGTATACAACATTCGACGAGGGGGAAGGCAGTAAGTATTATTATTAAAAAAGAAAGAAAGATCACACATTGGTCGGGGGTCGAATAATGAATTGGAAATAAAACGAACAAATAAAATAATTGAATAGTTTAGATGATAAATATATTTTTGGGGGAAAAGTGATTATCGATTTTTAAGGCAAACTTGACAACGTGATACACGATCTTTAAGACCTCCGGCCTTGAGAGTTTGAGACATTGGTTTGCGGAATTGTTTGTCCTGAAAAAATGAGTATTTAGTTAATATTGTTAACATTAATTATCTGTTGATAGACTACGTGGATGAATGTAAAATAATTAACGACACTCCGCGTTTACGACTGTTTTGACGTAATTTTTTTTTTTTTGATTTTTTCAAGTTTTTCAGAAAACTTTCGCATTTTTTAAAAATAAGTTTTTGATCATTCGATAGATTTCTGGACGCTGATCATAATGTTGCTTTTCATTTTAGAAGTTTACATTTAAAAATCTTCACTACCTTTTTTCTGAAAATGTCTAGAAAGTAAGTTTTGCAGACAAACGAGGAATTTTAGAACTTTCCGCAAGTTTCACTGTTTTTCATTTGAAAATGAAACAATGTGAAAAATTAGTTAAGTTTGTGATTTTGTTTTTGAATAGGTTTTTTTCTGAAAACTTCTGAAAATCAGTTCTACATTTTGAGATTTCCAGTTGAAATTATTCTAACAGGGTGATACTTAACAAATATGTATAATCAAGACTGATTCAGCAGTTTTTTGTTAGTTATCAGTTGATTTGAATCTGTCTGTCAAATTGCTGAGCTAAAATTTGTATGGAAATGAAGAGTTAGAAATTGATCAGGATTCAAGAATCAAAAATTCGGAAAACGTCAAAATATTCACATTAAATTCCATAAGATTTGAATTTCATCACGATAATTTGGTTTTTTGTCATGATCAGTTTGAAACGTAAACAATTAGTGACAGAAATCTTCGATTTTCAGAGAAATTCGAACGTTTTCATTGAAGCCTTGCGAAAATATCAGATATCCCTTGAAAATCCACTAAAATTTGTTTTTTTTTTCAATTCACACCACTCACTTGATCAACAATCGACAACCAGAAACCGTGATTGGTCGAATAATAATTGCAGGTTCCCCGTCCGTGACATTCCACAAATGGAACAGCTCGGAACTCTTCCAAACACGATCCCGGCGATTGCAAACTTTGTCCAGTTCCTTCGGCTCCAGCCGCTGTGTGCATCACAAACGAATATCCCGACCACATTCCAGACCATCCTTGTGGACAACTTGGAATTGAAGTGTCTTGCGAGTGAACAGCGATGATTTGCGTTGGCACTTCACAAACAGCGCAACGAGAAATGTATGGGCGGATAGCAGTTCCAGAGACCTAAAAAAATCGATAGTGTTCTTGAAACACTCAAGAAGAGATTCTTACTGGATTCATCATTGGTGTCATTGGCTCATCAGTCGACAACCAGAAGGAGTAATCATTTCTACTGGACACGTGGCAGACACTGTTCACATTACAGAACATGAAGGGCATTGTGTTGAACTTCGACAGACATGATCCAGGTTGGCCTGAAACTCAGAATTGAAGGTGAAGTAGAAGGAGTTGGTGAGTTGCTCTTAAAGAAAAGAGCACACCTTTATTCATAGTGGAACCCTTGAGAGGTTTTTTTTAACGGACCGTCTAGTATTTGAGAAAATAAAGTTTAAAGTTAGAAATTTGGATGATCCTAACATATCTGAGAGATCTTGATGTGCAAAATTTTTCAAATTTCAGTTTTTGACTAAAATTTCTCGAAAACTTTTATGAGTCTGTTTTTCGAGTCCGTTTTTCGAATTTTGAGAAATAGTTCGAAAAATGGGTCATGAAAACAACTTTTCTGTCGGTTTCCCGATTTTTTTCCGGTCTTAGGCTTAGGAATTTTTCATGTTGAAAATTCTGCTCAAAAAAATTAGCGCCATTTTTCTACGTTCGAAAAATGAAATCATGTGAAAAATTGTTCAAACTTGTGATAAAGTGAAGTGTGAAAAATTATTATCTGAAAAATAATTGACCTAGTTTAGAAAAAAAATAGTAGAAAACTGAACATTGGGCACTTTCTAACAAATTTCTAACTTTAAACTTTTTTTTCTCAAAAACCAGGATTTTAGTCAATATGCCCTCGAGTCAGGTCACCCACTAAACTTACCCAAATCTTGTCCAGAAGCACGCCCATTTCCTTGAACATAAAGCAATGAATATCCATCCCAAATTTGTGTAGATCCTGGTGGACATTGTGGAACATTGGTGGTTTGCGAGTGCTTGGCGAATGTGAACCCACGACTTGGCGCCCATCCACCCGGTGCTCCTGGGTATCCCAACTGTCCTGGTGGTCCCGGATATCCTTGTCGTCCAATGGTACCCGCCGGTCCTGGTTCTCCCATATGTCCTGGGGTGCCTGGCGCGCCTGGAGTGCCCGGATATCCGTCTTGTCCTGGTGTTCCCGGGTATCCGGCCTTTCCTGGTGGTCCTGGATAGCCGTTCTCTCCTGGTAAACCTGGATAACCCTTCTCTCCTGGGTATCCGTTGTCTCCTTGCTCTCCTGGTGGATTGGTGAGTGGCAATGGTGCAATTCCTGGTGGTCCTGGTGCTCCTTGTCTTCCTGGCAATCCTGGTTTTCCTTCATATCCTGGCAATCCGTCGTCTCCCTTTGGTCCCTTCAATCCTGGCAATCCAGGTTGTCCTGGATATCCCGGCTCTCCCGGATATCCTTGATTTCCCGGATATCCTGGCACACCGCGCTCTCCTGGGTATCCATTAGGACCTGGTGGTCCTGGATATCCTGGAAGACCATCATCTCCACAATCTCCTTCAACTCCTGGCATTCCTTCGATTCCCGGGTTTCCTGGAGCTCCTGGTTGTCCATCATGTCCTCGTTTTCCGTCGAGTCCTGGCAATCCACGTTCTCCCGGTTGTCCTGGATATCCCGGCTCTCCTGGTGCTCCTTGAAGTCCCGGATATCCGAATTGTCCTGGTTGTCCTGGCTCGCCAGCAAGTCCCGGTTGTCCTGGAAGTCCGTCTTGTCCCGGATATCCTGGTTCTCCAGCCTGTCCTGGTTGTCCATAGCTGTCAGCTCCCGGTGTTCCTGGGTATCCGTCATCTCCCGGTGGTCCAACTGGTCCATTCAATCCATCATTGCCATTGATTCCTGGCAAACCTGGTTGTCCAGGCTCACCGCGAAGTCCAGGTCCTCCTTCTCTTCCCGGCAATCCGGCGTCTCCATTCTCTCCCGGTGCTCCTGGATATCCGACATTTCCCATCAATCCCGGCAATCCTGGGGATCCTGGGTATCCTGGAAGTCCATCAAATCCACGCTCTCCCGGTGCTCCCACAAATCCTGGTGTTCCTGGAAATCCTGGCAATCCGTTCTCTCCTGGTTGTCCTGGATACCCTTTCTCGCCTTCGCGTCCTGGCGCACCTGGCACTCCTGGAAGTCCTGGGGCTCCCGGATATCCCTCATCTCCACATTCGCCTTCCAATCCTGGTTGACCTGGTTGGCCGTCATTTCCTTGTCGTCCCGGCAATCCTTGAAGTCCACCGTCGCCCTTCAATCCCGGCATTCCAGTGATTCCTGGATAACCTGGCGGTCCTGGAAGTCCGTCGAGTCCGTCGTATCCGGCATCGCCCGGAGTTCCTGGGAGTCCAGGTGCTCCTGGATAACTGTCTCCGTTCTCTCCGCGTTCGCCATTCAATCCCGGAAGTCCGTCTGGTCCGGCCAATCCAGGTGGTCCATCAGGTCCTGGGTATCCAACCTGAAAGGAAAAAAATGAAGTTAGGTTGTATTTGATTTATGGAATCAAAAAATTAATGTCAGTAAGGACTGGCCGGTGCACGTTTATCTAAAGCCAGGTTCGATCCCAAAAAAAAATAAAAGCCAATGCTGGGTTCGAACCTGGCACCTTGCGGATGATAGGCGCGAGCTTCACCGGCTAGTATTTGCCGACATATTTGTGCTAAAAAAAATTCTTAAAATTCGGATTTGTTTTCACTAATTCCTTCCGTGAAATGTCTTTACCAACTCAGAAGCACATTTCGGCGTTTAAGAACATTTGAAAAAGTCCCCAGGAAAAAAAAAATATTTTTTTGCAGATATCGTCTTACAAAAACTGGAGCATGTTGCTGATACCTTTGAGCATGGCTGTGCAAACTAATCATGGTGATGTTTATTTTGCACCAAAATGGAGCTGCACACAAGTTTTCACTCATTTTAGGTACAAAATTAACTGACAGAGATTTTGATGAAATTTTCAGACAAAGGGGAAATTGAGTATGGCGAACATCATGGTGATGTTCATTATACACCATTGATGAATTTTAAAATTTTCATGGGTCAGATATTAGACCTAAAATAGATGAAAACTCGAGTTCAGCTTCTTTCTGGTCAAAAATGAACATCACCATGATGCGTATAATACTCGAAAACCTTTGTTATGAACGTTTAAGTACATTTTAAAATTTTCAAAAGTTCCTCCGGTTTCAAAAATTGCCCCTTCAAATGTGAGGTTTTCCCGAAAATAATCGGGTTTTTTGAAATTTTCATCAAAAAAACTTAAAATGAAACTCACATCTCCCGGTGTTCCTGGATATGCCAAATTTCCTGGTTCTCCTGGTGCTCCTCGTGTTCCTGGCGATCCACCATCTCCTGGCTCTCCGACAAGTCCTGGCAATCCATCTTGTCCACCCAATCCTGGAAGTCCTTCAGCTCCTGGTTCTCCAGGATATCCTGGTAATCCATCGGGTCCATTGTCTCCCGGCAATCCACATTCTCCATCAGTTCCCGGCAATCCATTGTCTCCATGTGGTCCGTTCAAACCAGGGAATCCAATGAGCCCATCCTCTCCAGGGATTCCTGGAAGTCCTGGTGCTCCGTCAGGTCCTGGGGCTCCTGGGTACCCTTGATCTCCAACAGCTCCCGGATATCCGTCCATTCCATTTTGTCCTGGTGCTCCTGGCTCTCCACGATATCCTTCCACACCTGGGGCTCCTTGCACGCCCGGGAATCCATCGCGACCCTTCTTCCCGTCGATGCCAACCAATCCACGTTCTCCAGCGAATCCTGGTGCACCTGGCAATCCGTCGGCTCCTTGTTGACCGGCTTCTCCCGGATATCCTGGGGTGCCCGGCAAACCATCACGTCCTGGATATCCATCTGGTCCCGGCAGACCAGCATCTCCAGCATCTCCCTTCGGTCCTGGGTATCCGACTTGTCCGAACATTCCATGCCCCGGCTCTCCTGGTGCTCCTGGCAAGCCTGGAAGTCCCGGTTGTCCATCGGGTCCCGGCTCTCCGCAATCGCCATCCCTTCCGTTCAAACCGATATCTCCTTGCTCTCCACGAATTCCTGGCGCTCCGTTCAATCCTGGGAATCCGACAACGCCATCAGGTCCACGTTCTCCTGGTGCTCCTGGGTAGCCATCAGGTCCAAGTGGTCCTGGAAGACCTGGAAGTCCGTCGGCTCCTTTCTCTCCTGGATATCCTGGCAGACCATCGACTCCTGGCTCTCCGGCGACTTGGTTGACGATTTTCAACGGGGCTGGCAATCCTGGCAAACCGGCGGCTCCTGGCAATCCTGGAAGTCCATCAGCTCCTCGCTCTCCTTTGGCTCCTCCCAATCCCGGTTGTCCTGGGAACGAATCTCCCGGTGGACCTTGAAGTCCAGGGTATCCAAGATTTCCATCTCTTCCATGCTTTCCAGGAATTCCGCTCAATCCAACCTCTCCTGGCAGACCTGGGTATCCGTCGGGTCCTGGTGTGCCTGGCAGACCTGGCAAGCCACTGTTTCCTGGCAATCCGGGGAGGCCTGGCAGTCCACGTTCTCCCTTCAATCCAGCGATTCCTGGCGGATTCTCCATTGGGCCGATGATCTCTCCAGATTCTCCTTTGAGTCCTGGGTATCCGGGGATTCCGGGCAAACCGGGTGATCCGGGGTTTCCATCAAGTCCAGGTGCTCCAGCCTTTCCTGGCAGTCCGGGAATTCCGCATTCTCCAAGATCTCCATTTGGACCCGGTGGTCCTGGGTATCCATCCATTCCGGGGCTACCGTACTCTCCCTTGTCTCCTGGTTGTCCATCCGGGCAGAATCCACAATCATCTCCACGATAACCCGGCTCTCCTGGGAGTCCTGGGAATCCGTTGTTTCCAATACGTCCTGGTGGTCCTGGCTCTCCTGGTAGACCTGGCATTCCATCTGGTCCAACTGTGTCGACTCCAGTTCCTGGGAAACCCTTCTCTCCGGAATAACCCGGATCTCCGATAACTCCCGGTGTTCCCGGATATCCATCACGTCCCGATTGCCCGTCCAATCCAGGTGGTCCTTGAATATCATAACCAGGTGTTCCGTCCGCTCCAACATCTCCACAATCTCCCGGCTCTCCGGGTAGACCAATCTCTCCAACGAATCCAGGATGTCCATCCTCTCCGCGATCTCCTTTCTCCGAATAACCTGGCATTCCGTCGATACCTGGTGGACCTGGTAGACCTGGTGGTCCTGGAGGTCCTCGCTGCCCAACTGGTCCAGGCATTCCATTGAGACCGGCCAAACCTTTCGGTCCTTCCACACCATCATATCCTTGCGATCCTCTTGGTCCGGCGTCTCCTTTTCCTTCACCGAATGGCCCTTCCGGTCCACAATCTCCTTCTTCTCCTTGTCGTCCTGGATATCCTGGCTCTCCGGCTTCTCCCTTTGGACCATTGTATCCTGGTAGTCCAGGAACTCCTTGCTCTCCAGATGATCCCTTTTCTCCATGAGGTCCTTGGGCGCCATCCTTTCCACGCTTTCCCTGAAATAATCATTTTTATAATAAAGTTAGGGGTTATAGTGAAAAAAGTAAACTTACACGTTGTCCGGCATCTCCTGGATCTCCTTTTTGACCCTTCAATCCTGGATATCCTGGTGCTCCATCCAAACCAACCATACCTGGTGGTCCAAGTGGTCCATCACGACCTTTTTCTCCTTTCACTCCTGGAAAAGTTATGAGTTTTGAAGGGATCAGGACGGTGATAGGGTTCAAATAAATCTGAGAAAATAAGTTTTTGATTCTGATCAACGTCTAGTGATTTATATTTGCTGAAAGTTGCGGGGAAAGTTTTGAAAATTGAGCTTTAAATTATGTTTTCACTCGAAGGTGAATATTTCCACCTACTTTATTCAGATTAACAACTTACAAAAAAAATCATTTTTCTGAAAATATGATGTTTTAAATTTGAAAAAGGCTTTTTTCGGGTTCGTACAACTTTTAGCATTGATCAGTTTTAGATAGTTTTTTCGCTGAGAAGAAACTATCGGTCAAATCAATGCTGAAAGTTGCCAGCTGATGTCACAGTCCAGTTATGAAAATAGATGACGTCAGCCATCAATTAGGAGTTGCTGTGAACAACGTCGTGCACTTGTTTCAAGAATTGCGTGACCTCGCAAAGATCAACTTTTCTCTTGATTTTCTTATCCACCAAAGAAGACTTTAGTAGATAAGAAAATCAAGAGGACAATTGAAAGTTGGTGAGGTTATCTATTTGAAGTTATCGTGTTCAATGAAAAAGTTTTAGTTCGATGAGACTTTGATGTTCAAAGCAAAGTATAACAGATGCCACATTGTTAACGGCAAACAGATTTGGGTGTTTGATATGATTCAGCGCATAACATATGACCATACATACGAATTGAACTTTTTTGATCCCAACGATCCCACAGTGCCATCCACATGCATCATGAGGATGTTCAAACATACACTACCAATATGTAGTGAAGAGGACAAAATACCGAATGTCTCAAAAAGATAAAAAATTATGTAACACTGATGATGAACATCTTTCATTTTTTTTATGATGTGTTTCTTGTGTTTCATAATTTTTCCTGGAAATTCTTTATTTTTCAAAAACCTGATTTTTAAAAATGTAATTTTTTTCTGAAAGTGAAGATTTTTTCCAGACAAAAGAACGATTTTTTTTTCCGAAAAATTGAATTTTTAATTGAGCCTGATTTTTGTGAGGAACCCATAAGAAAAATCCGGGACCCCTTTCTTTGTGAGGGACCCCTTTCTTTTTCAATAAATTTTCTGAGCAAATTGAGTTTTCAGCCCTGAATAAAGTGTTTTCTGTTCTTCGCATTAGTCTTTTTGATAAAATGTTTCTGGTGCAAGCTGATTTCTTTAATTTTTTTTCCAAAAATATAATTTTCATGAAAGAGACACAAAAACACTGTATTTCTTGAGAAACAACATTGGAACACGAAGAACAGCGTGAGCAACATGAGCTTCGAGTGTGAAATTGATTTGGAGAAACCAGTACTATAATTTCAGAATTTATGTACTGTAATATAATCGAAACTTCACTTTCAAACTGAGACGACTCAAAAATGAAATAAAAAGCAAGTCATGCAAATATAATGACTTTTTAAAAATAATGTGAAGCGTTTTTTTCCGACTTGAACCTATTCAACGGTCTGTAGCAAAAAAGGTCCTATCTTTAAATTTTTTTAAACATAGTTTAAAATACGTAAAAAGGTGTGAGGATTCGTTTAAAAATAAAAGCTAGCACTCATCTCTCGTCCTTCTATGAGAAAAATGAATTTTAAGCTCCAAACAAGGTGTTTTCTGTACTTCAAAAAAATTATTATTTTTTGGCCTCAACACAAAAAATGTAGTCCCTGGAAAATGCAGAAAAAAGTTTTTTAATTTTCGAAAAATCTTCACGGAGAGCCGAGTTATGGCCATTTGAAATTTCCGACTATCGCCATTCACCCCGAGGGTGAAAATTTAAAAATCGCGGTTTTAATATGTTTATACATCTATTCAGACGCGGAAGTATCTTTACAAAAAAAAACCAGCCGAATCGGTGACTAAAATTTTTTATTGTGCCGTTGTATTTTGAAAATTAGAAAAAACGTCTCTTAAAACGTTCTCAATTTTATGAATTCCATCTCCGATAGGGTTTTCCAACTTTTTAATACACAAAATATTCAAAGTTTTATTTGTAACTTTACATTACATAACATTAAAATATGGATAGGTCATTAATCATTGTAAGATAATAGGAGTCGGTGTTTGAAGAAATTTTGAAACAGTAATTTTTTGGTTTAGTTAACTTTGAAAATATCATCTAGTCTGTTTCAGGAACATGTTTTTCATGTTATCTTTTCTCAGACCAGGTCCCATTCAGGTGAACAATTACAGGATTTGTCGTAAAAATTGTAGATAATAAAAAACACGAAAATTCCCAATGATGTTATCTTTTTTATCATGGTTTTTTTTTAAATTCAAGTTTGTATAGAGAGAACCTATGATCCGATTTTCGGTCAGACCAGCGATAGAGCTAGGCCCATTTTTCGTGATTCGGTTCTTTTTAAAAGCATCTTTGGGTAGTAATTTCTGAAACGGGCACAAATTTTTCATGAAAATCGGACCTGATTCGATTTTTTGAAGTTTTTTTTGAAACGAAATAATTGAAGATTCGAACTGCATATTCTTTGTTATTCAGGCTTGAAATTCTCACTAGAAAAACATATATCTCTTCTTATTTGTTTATCTCTTCAGTAGGGGTTTTCTATCTAAACCAACCTTCTGGTCCAACAGGTCCTTGCAATACTTCCATCTCAATCGGTTTCGAAGCCCATGGATAACTTCCAGGTGATCCGGGTGGTCCAGGCGGTCCCGACAATCCCTTCTCTCCTTTCACTCCAGGCGTTCTCACACCATTTCGTCCTTTCAAACCAGGTGTTCCAGGGAATCCGGCCAATCCCATCGGTCCGGGGTCTCCTTTGGCTCCCTTCAATCCAGGATAACCAGGATTACCCGGGGTTCCGGGGGTACCCGGTCGCCCAGGTTCTCCCGACTCTCCTTTGCGCCCTGGCGAGTTGATACCGCCCTCTCCGGGTGGTCCGGGAAGACCGGGATGACCGGGAGTTCCGTCTTTCCCGCGGTATCCGGGTGGTCCAGCCAATCCAGGCAAACCGGCGATTCCCTGAAATTATTGATTGATTTGTGCTTTGTTGTGAATTGTGAATATCTTCTCTCTGATGAGTCACAATTATTACACAAAAAATAATCAGAACTTGAGTGAATGTGTGCTCCAATTTGACAGATGAGAGATATAAATCCGAGCAGCAACATTTTATAAAAAGAGCATTTTTTCGAAAATAAAACTCACATCAGTACCATTACATCCAGGAATACCTTCTTCTCCCTTCAAACCGGGTAATCCATCCAAACCGGGTAGACCGGGATGTCCGGGCGAGCCGGGAAGTCCTCGATCTCCACGAGCTCCCTTGGCTCCCACATCTCCAAAATCTCCTTCGGCTCCAAACATTCCTGGTGCTCCAATGGCTCCTTCTGGTCCGTCTTGTCCTGGTGCTCCGGGATGGCCGGGCTCACCGCCGAATCCCGGATTACCGCGTTCTCCTTTTGTTCCGGGGCATACGCATGGTGGAGCACAACCTTTACAAGCGGCTGCGGCTTCTGCTAGGTTTCTGGAAAAAAAAAGTTTTTTTTGAAAGTTACCGAAAATGTTTACTGTTTCGAAATTTCGTAAAATAGCTAAACACGCTCTTATACTGTTTCGTGTCCGTTCTAGTAATGAAAAAGCTTTTCAACTTGAAATCTGGCAAAGTAATAATTATTTTATTAAAAAGTTACGATTTCAAATTTTTTAGAGAAGCACTATAATCGGAAAAACTCCTAATGATTGTCGACCTTCATGACGTCGTAAAGGGAAAAAATAGGTATACTTTTTATTTTTTGAAAAGAAAGAGCACCCTCGGAATAGTAAAACCTCCAAGGGAATTTTCACTGAAAAACCTAGTATCCGAGACATTTGGATTTCAAATTTTTTTTGAACGTATGTGAAAATTTCTCGAATACTAGGCTTTCCGGTGAAAATTCCTTTGGAGGTTATACTATATTGATGGTGCTCTTTCTTTTGAACATAATTAAATTTTTGGTGCACCTCCACTTATTTGTTCCCTTTACCCCCCCCCNCCCCCCCCCTTTAATTATTTGTGTATATTCGGCCTGAAGTGGGCCTAAATTCCGCAGGACCTTACTCTTTTAGTTGTGAGAATTATAATGAAATTTAAAAATTTTTCAAATTCTCATTTTTGAGGTTTGATTGAGGACAACTTCGAAATATTGAGGAAATTCCGATACTTTTTAAGAAAATTATTTACTGTTTCAAAATTTCGTAAAATAGCTAAACATGGAAATTCTTGGATAACGCTCTTATTCTGTTTTAGTAATGAAAAAGATTTTCAACATGAGATCTGCCAAATTTCATTAAATTCTTACGTTTTCAAATTTGTTAGAAAAACTGAACTGAAAAATTTCAATAATCCGTCGACTTCCATATGGTGGTAAGAATCAAATTTAAAAAAAAACATAACTTTTTTGTGTATCTTCGGCCTGAAGTGGACATTTTTGTATTATTTTGAAAATTATCGTGAAATTTAAATATTTTGAGAATGAACGTAATGGAAGTCTGATTCAGTACAACTTTGAAATATTGAGGCAAACTCTGTTCGGTAATTTTTCAAACTTTCAGACTCGAACTAAGTACCATCATTATGAGACAGAAACGAAGTGAAAAAGTGTGAAACCTCAAAGCACATTCGGGGATTTTCAGAAAATATTTACTGTTTCAAAATTTCGTAAAATAATTGAACGTGAAAGTTTTTCGATGAAGCTTTTGTACCGTTTTGTGACCGTTTTAGTAATTAAAAAGATCTATAACGTGAGATTTGCCAAAGTTCATAAAATTTTCACGGTTTCAAATTTGTTAGAAAAACTGGACTGAAAAAAAGTTTCAATGATTCTTCGACTTTCGTATTGTGATAAAAATCGAATTTCAGAAAGAAATATCATAAACTTTGTGTAAATGTTCGGCTCAGGGATTCAGGGTAGTTTTCAAATCCGGTAATTATTTTTGTCCCACTGAACTAAAATTATTTAGGTTTGACATTTTTTAAATATCAAACCGACGATCACCTAATTAAACTTTTTAAAAATATTTTTAATCAAAGACCTTTCCTCTCAGGCCAAGCATTTCTTATCTGACTTATTATTTTGTTTCTCAATGGTAAAGCTAGACTCCAAGTTGAAAATCGACACAAAATTTTCAGCAAAATGAGTTTCAGCCCCGAAATTTGTATAGAAACCACGTAAAAAATAAAAATACTCATCTTTTTGAAACATGTGCTGGAAAATTCGCTGAAAATATTGTGATTTTTTTTTGGATGTTTATATTGACAGTGTTGGATTCAATTTTCAATAGATTTATAGCTAGGTGTGTTGCTTTAAGGGTTAACACCTGCGTTTTCAAAAAAAAGTTCAGAAACTAACCTATTCGAAAACGATGATAGTAATATAACGGCGACTGCCAGAGCGCTATACACATATGGCGACATGTCGTCAATATGCGTTATACGCTCCTACAGTAGTACCCAATCGGACGCCGTTCCTGAAAAAAAAATCACTTTACATAAATTTAAAAAAAAGAAAAGAAGAAGCACGAAATGATAAAGCACATAGACATGATGAATATGTGTCATTTTTTGTGTTGAAGAGTGCAGAAGACGAAATATATTACAAAAATAATATAATCATAAAGGGAGGAGAAGGAGGAGGGAAAAGGCCGGCGCCCATTTTTACTAAACATCTGGGAAGAAAATGATGATGACCACCTGCAAGTTTCTATACAGTTTGAGGGAACGGGGAATGGGGAGAGAGGACCATGTGGATGAACTTCAGAAGTGGAATCAAGGGTGACGAGGACTTGGAGGCCCATAAGACACGGGCCGGTCCGGGATAGTAGAATAAAATCCGAGAGCCCAGTTTGACATACTTTTTGGTTTTTTTTAATATTCACTTATGGTCAAAAATAAAATTTTTCCCATAAACGTCTGGTTTTTCGCACTTATTAATCTGAAGCAAGTGGGTGGCCCGAAAAAGCCCTGATTTTTGGTTGCGTTGGAAAAGCCCGATTTGATATGAGTAGGCCTTTGGCCGTCCCGAAACGGCCCAAATCTGACGTTGTCTCTGGATCGGGTTTTATTGGGTCCAAAACGATATCATCTGAATTGGACGCATCGTACCGAGTCCAGAAAAAAACCAGGCTGGACCCGTTTTTTCAACAAAAAATGTCTTGAATCGGGTTTCCTGAATAGGACTGGGCCCGGTTTTGAAACAGGTCCTTCCCAGAAAAAAATCTGATTCAAGAAATTTTTGTAAATCGCATCCAGCTCGATTTTTTTTTTTGATTTCAAATTATGAAACTGAAACTACAGTAACCCAATGAACAACGGCCAGAATTAAACCTGAACTCAAAAAAAAACTTGTTCCAATTTTTACAAGATCTCATTTATTTCAGAAAATTAACCTGATTTTTATCCATTGATCTTCTAAATCACTTTTTCTATTCAAACAATTTGTGAAACGGTAAATTTTTTTTGATTTTGAACTTGGTGTGGTTTTACATTAAAAAAAGAGCAGAGATCCTGAAGAGTACCAAAAAGAACCTGGTCAGATTTTTCAATTCTGCTCCGGTTTTGGAGGCCCAATTTTTATTGGACCATGCTTGTGAAATTCGGTTCAGAGATGGCCAAGAAAAAATCACAAAAAAAAAAGAAAACTCGCGAAAAAATGCAACAACCGGAAAATTAGACTCGAAAAAGACTATAATACGAAACAGTTCGAAAGTGATACAAAACGGGAATGTTATTTCTGTGTCCTGATTTAAAAAACGTTGTTTTTTATACCCCTATATTAATCTTTATTGACCTCTCAACCCCTTCTCCTACTCATAAAATTTCTGAAACAGTAAAATTTTTCTGCAAAAGTGCAAACTACTCTTTTTTCTCGAAAAAAAAAGAAAAATGATCTGGAAAACATGTGTTGTGCACTTTTGAAACATTTTTTTTTTGAGCGAACGGAATTGTCGTGGATGTTCGCAAAACTATTGTGAGAAAATTATAGGCCAAATTTGACAATTTCGAGTTTTTTAGGCTTAAAGCAACACACTGAGCTGACAATCGAATAAATTAATTGGAAATTGAAGCTAGAAAGTGTTTTCCAGAAGTAAAAAAACCTCGTTTTTTGAAACGTGTGCTGAAAAATTCAATATTCAAATTCGATATCATGTTAACTTCAAATGGCTAAATATAATTTCGTTGAAAATAATGCGATTTCATATTTTTACCTTCATTTTCCACTAGATTTTCTTCTATTTTAAAAATTCTGATTCTGAAGATAATTTATGCTGAAAATCATAAATACAGGCAGTAAGATATAAATCAATACCTTGCAACGTGGAAAAACAATTTGGGCCTTTTTTTAGGTCTAACTCGAAACTAGGACAATGGAGATTTCAGGCTAAGCTCCGCCCAGTTTCAGATAATTCTGGAATCGATTTTTTGGATATTAGTAAGGTGAAAAATTAGATCAAAACGTTTCGTTATTTCAGAAGAAAAATAAAATTCATGACAAAAATGAAAAAAGCTGAAAATGGAATCCCTGAAGTCGGGTAAACACAAGGCAAGTGGGCAAAACTCCGGGTTAAAAAAGAGAACAATTCTGGACCTTTTTCTGCTCCAGACTTGGTTTTAGAAGGTTTCTGTTGTCAGAATCGGTTTCTACGGGTAAAATTACCTCAGGGAACTTGTGTGCAAAAAGCTTTACGGACGAGAAAGCTAGAACTACAGTAACCCAAAATGTTCAAAGACGCATGGGCAACTGAAAATGTAATTTTCTCCAGCCGAAAATTCAAAATCAAACAAACAATCTTGTTCGCTCTATTGAGAAACAGAAATTCGGTCGGATTACGGTATGTGAACATATCCGTAAAGTTGTGTGTTTGTGTGCAAACACCATGAAAATGCGGCAAATTTACGGCGTCTGAGTGACTTTGACAAAATGAATTTTTCTAGGTAAATTTAAAAAATTTTTTAAACGTGTTGCACATATTCAAAAGTCATGAGAAGATGGAAAAAATGTTGGAACAACTGAAAAAAAAAATTTTCCAACAGTCTAGGTGCCTTTAATGTGGAAAACTAGGTAGTGAATGAAAATAATCCGATGGTCCCAAAATCGGGTCAAAACTCCTGTTTATCAGGAGGCCCTTTGGACTGGACTAGGATTACCCTTTGATAATTGAAGGTAGAAGTTAACACAGATAATATTCAAAACATCCAACAATAAAATCAATCCCAAAAATCCCAAGTTCGCACACCAAAAATTATAAATTTTCGTTTTTTTAAAGTTTATAAAAAGTGCAAGGCAGCAGCAGAAGCAGAAGTGAGAAGCAACATAGGCAGCAACAATAATAATAATCTGTTGACCCCCCGCTTCTTCTTCTTCTTCTCCTCTTCTTTCTCCTTACTCCAATATTTTTAACAGCAACTGGCCTGACCTCAGACTCATTCGGACCAGACAACTGTTACGACGAAATAGTGTGTGAAATGAGGAGAGTGGGGATGGAGATGAGACATGAAGTTTTAGCAGAATGAAGAAGATCGATCAATTTATACTCTTATATAGTTTTTAGATTTCCGATGAATGGAAGAGAATGATGGAGTTTGAGATTTGGAATGGGATCTGGATAGTGTTAAAAGTACAGTACCTTAGGTGACTTTGGGTTACTGTAGTTTCAGTTTTAGCAATGGAAAATGATTGGACAGGGTAATTTGACCCTAGAAACTGATTCTGACATTGGAAAACTGGTAAAACTGTGATTATCAATAGAGCGCAATTGAATTTTGACTTTGATGTTTCTTCTCAAAAGTACTGTAGATGGATAAATCTTGAGAATTCAGTTTTTTCACCAAAGAACGACAAAATCGATGAATAAAGCTATTCAAAATGAGATTTTTCTGGAATTTAAGGATTTTCTGAAGATTATACCTGATTTAGACCTATTGAATCACCTGTTAAGGTGCTATTTTGTCCGGTTCTGGGTTCATTTGGAGTCCAAAAACATGATTTTTGAAAAATTCGGGTTCATAACTTAATCAATGGTACATTTATGAACCAGGTTTTAGAAACTCTGCCAATCTTGAACGGTTTATTATTGATTTTTCATTTTAAGATCTGTTCTGTGTGAAAAATCATGAGGTTCATAAAGGTCTGTTTTGGGCCCGATTCACACAGAAATACGGTCTAGTTCATTTCAGAAAATTTTTTAGAAGGCCAGTTTTAGAAACTAAATTTTAGGCCCGTGTTGATCAGGGCTTCTTACAGGCCCAACTCAAAACTAGGACCAGGAAGGTTTCAGGCTAAGCTCCGCCCAGTTTCAGACAACTCTTGAATCGATTTTTTGGATATTAGTAAGGTGAAAAATTAGATTACAATGTTTTATAATTTCAGAAGAAAAATAAAATTCATGACAAAAATGACAAAAGCTGAAAATGGAAGCCCTGAAGTCGGGTAAACACAAGGCAAGTGGGCAAAACTCCGGGTTAAAAAAGAGAACAATTCTGGACCTTTTTCTGCTCCAGACTTGGTTTTAGAAGGTTTCTGTTGTCAGAATCGGTTTCTACGGGTCAAATTACCCCAAAAATTTTGAACAACTACAAAGAAAAAANGGTAAACACAAGGCAAGTGGGCAAAACTCCGGGTTAAAAAAGAGAACAATTCTGGACCTTTTTCTGCTCCAGACTTGGTTTTAGAAGGTTTCTGTTGTCAGAATCGGTTTCTACGGGTCAAATTACCCCAAAAATTTTGAACAACTACAAAGAAAAAAAAACAGAACCCCAAAAATTAATAGAAACTACAGTAACCTCGAGGAATCTCCTCCAAGTTTTAGTTTTAAAAAGCAAAGAAAATAAATAAAAACGCATTTTTTTTTTCTCGAAAAATGCTGAAAGTGTACAAGACGTGGAGGAGAGCAGCAAATGGTGTCCTTCTCCTCTTTTCCCTCGCCTCCCGCTCAAAAAATATTACAACACACAGCAAATCTAAGCGATCTATCGAGGCAGCAAAAAAAAAGAAGAAGAATCTCTTCTTCTTCTCACATCTGTACATAATACTAATGGATCCCAACCAAGCACCGCCCGTTTCTATCTGGTCAAATAGTAGAAAATGTGAAGAGGAACGCAACATTTCAGAGACGAAAAATGGCTGGGACAGTTGTTCGAAATGGGATGGGAGAGAGGTCAAGAGGGGACAATTCAAGGCGGCAAAGAGTTTCATAACTGATTTATTGCCGGACGATGCATGACCCTTGAGTTTACTCAGTTCTTTAATTTATTTTTTATTTTTCTGGAGTAATTTGGGCGGTGTAAACTCATTTATTATAAAATACGCTCCACTCTTTTAAAGTTGGGGTTAAGGTAGTTGACAAGTTGCTTTTCGATGAAAGAGCACATTTATAGAGTAAAACCCTCGAGGAATTTTCTAGTCTTCAAGAAAAAAGAGTTCAAAGTTTTTTTTATAATTTCGTTGACACGCTGAGAACGAATTTGTTATCAATTTTTGCCAAACCATATCCCTAATACTCAATTTTCAGCCTTGAAATTTACACTGAAAACACAAAAAATGCTCGAAAAAACATCAAAAGCTAACAAAATTGGGATGGTATACTATACTATAGGGTAACTTTTTGTCCTGAAAATGTTTAGACAGTTTGTTTTGCATAAAAATGAAAAATTACAGCATTTTCAGCAAAGTTTGCATTTTTTTCTTCTACGACAAAAAGAAATGAAAAACTGACAGACAAAAACCATATCAAAACAAACGTTGTTTTCATCCCGTTTTTCCTGTTTTTTTGCAAAGAATTTCAATGTTCTGAAATTTTCAGCCTTATTTTGAGGTTATTGAAAAATAAATATTCGAGTTTTCTTTTTCATGTTTTATTACCCGATAGTTAAACATGTTTTCTAACTTTTTAGCTGAAAACTTTGGAGCTGAAATTCGCGCATCGAGAATTGCGTTCGACAAAAATTGATGACGGATTTTTGATCAGCGTCTCGAGATCTATAAAATGATTTATCTCTCGTCAAAAAAGTCCATGATTCAATAGATTCTGAACTTTTTCAGTAGATCCATTTCCGAACAATAATCCAAGAAACACAATTTTATGTTGTTTTCACAGAATCAATAGAATTTTCTAAGTTTTCTCGGTCTAAGACGAATTTTCGTTGTATTTTGATATTAAAATCGGAATCTACAGGTCCGATTACCTTGTTTCTAAATAGTTTCTTATGTTTTTTTTTTACAATATATAACTCGTGGATGATCCAAGATAATAGGTGATAAATGTTTTTCAGACAAGCTTGACATGTTCTCAAATTACAGCATCACATAAAACAGAAAAATATGAGTTGAGTGAATAGACGGAGAAAAACAACTGCGAGATATGAACATGTTGAGTTCCTTTGATTGCGTCGCGGTCGCGTAAAATCATAGTATACAGTACCCCTTCGATTACTGTAGTACACCTTGACCACCAAAACATTTTCCAATGTCTGATCATTCGTTCTCTTTCTCTCTTTCCCTTTCAAAATGTTTACATTTTCAGATGACACATCTGTTTTCTTATTTGTTTATTCTTTTCCTTCTCCTTTGTGCTCATTTGCACTTTTTTGCACAAATAAATTCATAATTTTATGAATTCGGCAGGGTTTCAAAATTATTATTACCCGATAAAACAACTGGAAAATTAAAAAAAACATTATAAGAATAAATCAAAATGATAAGAAATTATGGGAGGGATCTGCGTTTTCGTGAATATGCGATAATATTTTGGAGAAGTTGCTCTTCCGATACTTCGGAAGGAGGAAGATAATCATCTTCGTTGAAAAGAGCACGAAGAGCTTCATCGGTGTCATCTATATCTTAAATTAAAATGGTTATTTGAGGAAAAACCGGTGAGAAAGGTGTTACCTGACAAACCTTCGACTTTGATCATTTTTGAAGTCGAGGACGAAGCCGATGTTGAAGCCTGGAACAGAAGAAAATTAAATCATTGAATATTTCACAGTTCCTCTTTTTTAAGAAATCTGGAAAATCAACTATTTGTCGATTTCGTTACAATTAATACATTTTTTTTTATTTTCAGGTTTCTGGCCAGATGAACACAAGCTACAGTAACTAATGACAGAAGTTTGCAGTTTCAAATGATGACCACAAGAAAAAAGTCTGCTGCCTTGTTCACCATCTGGACTAAAAGTACTTTTGAGAACAATTTTCTTATTTCAATTTCCAGTGGGGATTTTCGAAAATATTATTGAGTCGTTGTTTATTAAAAGTGTAGAGAAAAATTGGTCTCTACTGATAGTTCAAAGTTTTCTCGACTTAAAACTAATATTTGGTCGAAGAACCCAATGGATTAATTTGTTACACAAAAAAAAATCTAGCGAACGATCGCTTGATATAATATAGAACAACAATAAAGCTGAAAATACTTCGGAAAGTTTTACAGCCAATGAAAATGCAATGTATATTTGTATATTTAGCTAAAATTCATTCAATTTTCAGAATATATAGCCAAAAAACTTGTCAACCCCTAAAAATCATGCTTTGAGCTTACCGTCATATCAGTATTAACGACTGACGCATTGGGATCCACCCATGGCTCCAGATCTCCGCTCCATTCCAACTCGATATTCTGTATCGCGTTGAGTATTTGGGAATCGGTCGAATCTGATCTATTTTCTTCTCCTTCGGCATTATCCCAACTATTCGATGACCCTTCACCATTTTCTTCAAACGCGTCAGGTATATGATTCGGATTTTCATGATAAAACTGTCGTAAAATTTTCCAATTAGTATAATCAATTCCAAATTTATCATAAGCGACAGAAGTATCGTAATATTCATCGATTGGTGAGAGGAATTTGGACCATATCTGAACAATAAATGTTTTTTCATGATGTCGAATTATGCATAGACACTTACTATAGCTTTCAAAGCATTGTCACAAGATTGCAACATATCGATTATTTGTAGACAATTCTCAAAATCCTGAAAAATGAAGATATAGAATAGGATTTTCAATATTTAGTGACTTACACGGCGTGAAGCAGAATAATCTAGCTTCAGTTTCGCTCTAATAACTTTTTGCTGTAATCGACATTTGGTAGATGCGAAATTCGTTCGACCCTTTGTCGTTATCTGGAGAATAATTGATTTTTATGGTTTCTGGTGCAGTAGATTGTGTCCGGTTTATTTCTGAGTAACGTGAAGAATCAAATTTAAATCAGTTCTTTTTCATCAAACTTTGAATTTTGAATTACCCGATCAATATTTGCGTTTTGAAAAATGAGATGTGATGCTAATTAGCTGAAGTTCAATACAAAATACATTTATTTTATTAAGGATTTTCATTCAAAACAATTCCTCGTTAGATGGGAGCTTCACTCGTGAAATGTGAAAACGTTTGAGAACAAATTTAGAATTATTTTCGAAAAATTCTTCCAGCATTTTCTTATTTATCTGCTAGTTTATCCGGAATAAATCACCCGAGAGTCTCTAGAAGTTCAAAACTCACATAATCTCGTTTATTATATATCAATTGTTGCAAATCTTCTTTCAAATCATCAAATTCTTTCTGAAGAGTATAATCGACCGTTGGCCACGTTAAGGCCTGTATCCCCTTCTTTACTTGATTATAACTTAAGAAACATCTGTCAGTTTCTTCTTTACTTATTTCTCCCTCGCCAAGAATACTCTTCAATATATTCTCAGCTATTCCAATTGTGGTTCTCACATCCTCCTCGAGTTTTGTTCCCAATAACATTTTAATAAATCGGTATTTTTCATCACGGAGTACTTTGTCAGATTTCAATTGTGCTCGATAATATTCAATTTCGTCTCGATTTCGTTTGATATAATTTCTCGAATGCCGTTTATTTTCTTCTTTTCTCTCCTTGTCAGTCATTGGCAAAGATCGTCTGTGACATGATCGACGTTTTCGAGGTTCGAATTTTCTCGACTCTTTCAAAAATTTATCGACACAATTCTCCTTTACAGCTTCATACGCTTTCTCGCTACACTAAAATGATAATTTCTAGATTCCAACAATGCAAATACAACTGACCTCGTCAACTTTAACTTCATCAGCATCATTGTCTTCAAGTTTGATTTCTCCGGTGTTACTGGAACAACCTTCGTTATCGGTCATTATCTGAAACAAAAAAAGTTTAATTTGCTGCAATCAGAGCAAAAAAAGAAGCTTTTAAAGTTTAAAATTGAAAACTTGAAGCTGAAGGTAAGAAAAAGTTTTTCTCGACTCGGTCGATAATCTTTTCGCTGGAATATGAAACGTTCATTTTTAAAATTGACCCAATTGAATGACTAATATGCAAAATTGTGGGAAAATAGAAAAAAAATCGATTTCGCAATGGACGGAAGATTTTAGCCAGAGAATTTCAACAAGAAATGTTGTTTTTTCAAGAAATTCAAGTTTTGCTATAGTCTTCAGGAAATTCATAATCATTTCGCGTTTCATTTAGGCGAATCTCGACCTTTTTCATTTCACTGGAACGCTTCAGAATTCACTAAACTTTGAAAAACTGAAAGAAAAATTCGAAGTTATTTTTCAGATGAGAAAGTTCGCTCCAACGGAGATGCGCAATGGAGCAAACTTTCTCAACAAAGAAGAATTTTGAAATT
Source organism: Caenorhabditis sp. 38 MB-2015 (assembly GCA_900536415.3). NCBI lineage: Eukaryota > Metazoa > Nematoda > Chromadorea > Rhabditida > Rhabditidae > Caenorhabditis > Caenorhabditis quiockensis. The sequence continues at coordinate 209,981 of LR548896.1, forward strand.
CTCTTTCTTTTTTTCGAAACGTTTTAAGACAGATTCTTTGTAAAAAGGCAAATTTTTCGAAAAAGCTCGGACAAAAAAAAAGTCATAGTCTCCGATTGGGCTCAAAATTTTTTTTCTGAAAAGCCTCATATATGGACACTATCATAAGCATGTTTTTTTTGGCAAAAATACTTTTCGCCATTTTTGTGACTCGGGATGTAGACCAAAAGTGCCACATTTTCAAATGACCATAACTTTGCTCTCCGTGAATATTTTTTCAGTCTGTTAACGCGGTTTTCACCACCACAGTGAGGAGTATTTTTTTCATATTAAGGGCAAAATTGGAGTATTTTTTCTGAGACTCGAATCAAACTCACAGTACGTAAAAAACAAGGGTTTCAGCCCTTAGGACGCATTTCCGCAACATCTAGCCTGGTTTAAAATGTTCCTCACATGTTTTTACATAACATATATTTTTTTGAGCAAAATCGGTGATCCCGTGTTTTTTGATGAATTCGCTTGAAAAGTTTTACCTCGTTGCGGGAGAATTTTTACCTCTTTCTATTTTTCGTAATATCTTTTTTCTATAGCTGGTTTTGTATTTCTTAGTTAAAATATGACGAAAAACTAATTTTCTGTGGAAAAAAACCATTTTTAATTTCAATTTTTCTATCGAAAGGAAACATTTATTGTTTGGGCTATGATAATGTTAATAGAAAGAGAACAAATTGCCTTTTCAGTATTCAGAACGTTTTTTCGTGATTTCTAACCAATTCTAAAAAATTCTTCGTAGTTTTTTACGTAACATATGTATTTTTGTGAAAAATTGGTGATACAATATTTTTTGATAAATGCGCTTGAAAAGTTTTCATTCTTTTCCCTGGCCATTTCTCTTATCTCTTTATGTTGAACTATTCTGATCAAGTGAGGAAACGATCGAATTTTCAAAACTGAAATTCAAGAAGTTGCTACAAAACAAGATGAACATTATTGCAACATGTTACAGATTCATTTGTGTCGTTTTGAAAAGATGCTCTCGTTGAGCTAGGATATTTAGTTTCTCATCTGAACAAAAGCATCTGATAATCTATAAAGATTAGGTTGAAGTTTATTCACGGTTGCAATTTTTATACACAGATGTTCCGTATGTATTCAAACATCCAGAAAGTTTTTTTTTTGTTTTTTGACTTCAAAATGACTCCTAATAACAATATGTCTTAACATTACTGAAAAAAAAGAGCTTCAAGTCGAAGAATGTTTGAGAATACAATCACAATGTACAATCAAAATCGGTGTTATTAGTGTTTTGCAAATAATTTTCAATTTTTCAATCAATTTCTACAAGTTTGTTTTTGAGACCACCGAGCGTTAACCTACCAAAGTAATATCTTGCTCTTAACTCATTCATTTTTCATACATTTCGTTTTCACATTTTTTACTAACTAGTCTGATTTTCTGATGTCTTGTGTTAATGTAAACTAATGTGTAACTTTAATGCAATCATTTAATAGAGAATTATTATCTAATCCAAAAAATTTAGTAACAAAATAAAAATAGATCATTTGACACGACTGAAATTTACTAAACTATTGACAGTATTATCATGATTCACTCGTAAAATTTCAATTAAACTACTTGCCATTGCAATTCCAAGTCAATTTCAACAAAAAATACCGCATTCATCAGGTCCATGGCTACCTTGCTCTTTTAGCCTCTTTTTTCTGTAATATACAAGCTTCTTTTTCCAAGAAAAATTCAAGAACCGAGCTCAAAAGGCCAATGTTTTGAAAACCACTAAAAACAATAGGTATTTTATCGTACAACTTTGTGAATACATCAAAATAACTTTTTAGAAACTTCTTGAATTTCAGTTTTGAAAATTCGATCGTTTCCTCACTTGATCAGAATAGTTCAACATAAAGAGATAAGAGAAATGACCAGGGAAAAGAATGAAAACTTTTCGAGCGCATTTATCAAAAAATATTGTATCACCAATTTTTCACAAAAATACATATGTTACGTAAAAAACTACGAAGAATTTTTTAGGATTGGTTAGAAATCACGAAAAAACGTTCTGAATACTGAAAAGGCAATTTGTTCTCTTTCTATTAACATTATCATAGCCCAAACAATAAATGTTTCCTTTCGATAGAAAAATTGAAATTAAAAATGGTTTTTTCCTCAGAAAATTAGTTTTTTGCCTTTTTTTAACTAAGAAATACAAAACCAGCTATAGAAAAAAGATATTACGAAAAATAGAAAGAGGTAAAAATTCTCCCGCAACGAGGTAAAACTTTTCAAGCGAATTTATCAAAAAACACGGGATCACCGATTTTGCTCAAAAAAATATAAGTTATCTAAAAACATGTGAGGAACATTTTAAACCAGGCTAGATGTTGCGGAAATGCGTCCTAAGGGCTGAAACCCTTGTTTTTTACGTACTGTGAGTTTCATTCGAGTCTTAGAAAAAAGACTCCAATTTTGCCCTTAATATGAAAAAAATACTCCTCACTGTGGTGGTGAAAACCGCGTTAACAGATTGAAAAAATATTCACGGAGAGCAAAGTTATGGTCATTTGAAAATGTGGCACTTTTGGTCTACATCCCAGGCCACAAAAATGGCGAAAAGTATTTTTGCCAAAAAAACATGTTTATGATAGTGTCCATATATGAGGCTTTTCAGAAAAAAATTTTGAGCCCAATCGGAGACTATGACTTTTTTTTTGTCCGGTCGTTTTTCCGTTCTTACAAAAAGGCTGTTTTAATTTTTCGAGGCGTTTGAGTTGTTTAGAGGTTCTTTTATCGGGTGAAAAATTAATTCAATAAAATATTTAGAGTGAAGGAAACGCTGAATTTCATCTCTGCACGTATTGGAGAGCTTTATTTCTGGTTTAAACGAAACAATTAGGAGCGATTTTTTTGTTTTTTTTTTAATTTTTGCATTAAAACAACTAAAATTATGAATAGAAAAAAAAAAACTTTTTCGCGTACATTAAACTAAAATCTCCCTAATTATAATAAAGTAGAAAAATATAAAGTTTCCGCGATAAAATAAATAGAATTGATATGAGCAATGAGAAAAATGTGGATATAAATAAACTAAGTTGCTAAACTGAGCGAATTTTGTCTGTCTGCACACTCGACATTTTATACGACGACAATTTTGTTGCCATGTATGCATGCATAAGAGAAAATAGAGAGTGTGTGAGAGAAAAAGAAACTATTTTTTCGTGTAAAAAATTGATTGGAGCCCGTCCGCTCGCCCCAAAAATCACGATAAGTGAGGCAATGATAATGCATACAACGAAGTGAATTGTTTGATATACGACCTATAGGGAAACCACCACTAAAAATCGTGAAATTTTCGAAAAAAAAAGATGTTCGGAAGGGTCAACCTAATTTTTTTGAACGCTTACCTTACATATCAGAATAGTTCATGCCTTTGAATATTCCTTGATTTTCTTCAGACTCTTTCACAAATTTCAACACTTTTTTCGATTTACTGTCATATATCAGAATCCTCGTTTTTTTCTCCAATTCGATAAAAATGATAATATATCTAGCTAAATACCAAAGTTCTTTTTCCGATTTAGTAGAATTGGTGGGGAGTTGAAGGTAGCTGAATCTTTGCTTGATCTGAAATCCATAGATTTTCCAGATTATAATTATGGGACACCCTACTTTCTTCTTGTAGTCGTTGATTAAGTTGAGATGTTTTTCAAGCGATTTCTCGTATACATTTTCTTCTTCCATCCAAATAGTTTTTTCGATAATTTCATTTTTCAAGAACAGGAGCTTCAAATAGTTGTCCTCGCTTGTTCCTCTTTCCACTAATTCTCTGTCATATGCTTCTCGATGATCTTTCAGAACCTGTAAAACTTCTCAGTGTTCTCGACTATGTTCAAAGATAAAAAACAGGTTCCGTGCTCAGTATAAAACTAATCATATTATATGATCGACAAGACAAAACAATATGATTTTTAACCTGAAAAATACATTAACATGTTGTCATCAAAGATAATCATTTTCGCTCGGTCAAAACGGTTTTTTCATATTTTTTTTTCTCAAAATATTTCATTTCCATAACAGTTTTATGTTGAACTTTTTCAATTAAATTCAGGGAGAACAAATTAATGGTTATGGAGGTTTCGATGAGAAATATGTGATTCGATAGATGTTTGATTTTTTTTGGCGATATCAAGGGCTGGAGTATGAAAGGTTTCTAGAACTTTCACTACCACCGAAAATTTTAAAATTAGACTGAAAATTGAATTTTTTTTGAAACTTCAGAAAGAAACTGAAAAAAAATGAAGTTAGCGTGAGTTTTTGTGCATTATCAGAAAGTTGTGAAAAAAAAGTCTGAGAATATTTCATTTCCCATTTTTTACAAACCATTTCTTTTTGTTTTCTTTCCTCAGTATCCAAAATATCCTTGATCTTTTCATAGATATCAGCTCTTTCATCGATAAATGACTCTAATTTCGGCTCATTCGGAACATTCCTTTCTTGATTATTCGATGTTGTTGGATAATTTTCTATTATTTCTTCTACTTCCTTGAGTAACTGCATTGATATGCACATCTCATTTTCCTGAAAAGCGAAGCCTTTTCAATTTTAACGTTATGAAAGGAATCTTACCATGTTCAAATTAGCCCACTTTTTTTTCTGGTTGTAGATTCTTTTAAGATGTAGCTCACTCTCAACATCAAGTAGCTCTTTTTCCTTCGTTTTCACCATTTTGTCCGATGGGTTACTTTCGATATACTCCAAGTGATGCTCATTTTGAGTAGCATTGAATGTTGGAGACCGCACCGTACGTTCTCGATTAGGATTTTCTCTTTGCTCGATTTTTCTTCGCAGTTTCTTGCTCGTGGTTTTGTTTTGGTTGAATCGGTTCATCTTTCTGTGATTTTTTTGAGTTAACAAGCTCAGATGGTTATCATGTACAAGGAAAGGAAGTTCAACCAATAAACACATAGAAAAGTTAATTTCAACCAAGAAAACAAATTTATTTACAAGTATTATACATATCAACAGAACCAATTATTCCTCTTGCATCGATGCGAATAATTTCAAAGTATCCTTCCAATTTTTTTCGTAAACATGAAACCTTTCCGTAGATTGATCAACTTCAAATTTCAATTCTTCGAACTGCTCATTCAGCTGAAATCTTTGTCATTACTTTTTTTGTTGCTAAAAATGCTATCCTACCCGAGTAATGTAACTCTGAAGAATGTTTGATATTTCGAGCAGTTTGTTGAATGTCTGAAAATTTTCGGGACTGAATTTTGCGCACTAAAAGACAAGAGACGATAAAACAAAAAACAGGATGTTGATCAAAACGTCGAAAATCTGTCAATGAGAAGGTTTCCTTGTTAGTTCTAAATTTCTGTATCACCGAATGGAAAACAGTAAGGTTTTCTGGAAAAGCTGAAATCCTTCGTTTTTCTGCAAATTTGCTTATCGTAAATTTTTCGGTTAAAAGTGCCGTTGAAGGTGCTTTGACCAACTTAATACTCCCGAACTAGGAGATCTGAACCTCGAAAAGTAGCAAAACATCACTCACCAAACCAATTTTGAGGTTTTCATCTTCCAACTCCATTTTCTCCAGTTTTAACCTCATTGCTGGTAGATCCGTGTCACTTTCAGCACTGTTCTGAAATCTTCTTCGAAGTTGATTTATATTCTGAAGGAATTTCAGAGTGAAATCAGATTTTTTGACAATTTACTTGTTCTCGTTCTAAATCCATTGCTCGTTGCTCAACAGAGGTCGAACTTAGAATCAAAGACTTCCGAGTTTTATATTCTGAAAAATCTAGTATGGTGTAAAGAAGTTTCCAGATCTTTTTGAGTTACCTTCTTGAAAACTGTACCAGTTTTGATCATTTTTATTGGATAAATCATTCAATATCACCAAGTTTTTATCAATGGCAATGAATAGGAGTTCCTAGAACAAAATAGTTGAAAATAATTCATGAAATTTCCGATTTTACTCACCTTTTTATAGTTTTCCTTCATATAATTTTCAGCCTCTTGTTTATTTCTAGATATAGAATTTTTCAAATCCTCAATATCAGTTTTGAGTTTTTCGAAAAAGTACATTTTTCTTCTCTCCTCTTGATTTTCCTCCTTTTTTCGATTCTTCTCCTCATTTTTCTGCTGCTTTGATTTCTTCGTTTGTCGAACTTCAGCAGTTTTTCCTTCGTAAGAATATCGATTCGAATTCATTATGAAACTTTTAATGAAAAAATAAATAGAAAATAAAACATATGTTTGTTTGTGGTTAGGTGTTATCGATCAAGAACAAAGATAAGAAAACAAAATGAATAATGGGTGAAGACAATTTTCTAAAAAAACTAGACCTTTGAAACTTCAAAAAGTTGAAATGTGCTTCAAAAAGAATTTTTGCGAAGTTTTCAAAGTTTTGAGAAAATCTTAAAATTGAAAAATAGTGACGATTTCGCAATAAATTCACATATTAGCAAGGGCATTTTGTGAAAAAACATGATGATTGTTGACGAAAAATAAAACATTCGATAAGCAATTTTTTCCGTAGAATTTTATTCTTGATGCACAATATTCTGTCTCTAAGTTCCGAAAATAAAAAAAACTGATGAAATAATTTGAAACACGTGGAAGTTTTTTTTTTCCTTATCGGGTAGACTAATCGGAACCAAACAGTTTCGAAATTTAGAGAATTTGGAAGGTTTCCTGAGCTAATTAAAATCAGAAAAAAATTTTCAATTTGTGATTTCGAAACCTTAAAAATTTGAACCAACTACCGAACTTTTTTTTGAACTCGTAATTATTTCCGACCATCCCCAAAATTTTCCGAAGTTTCAGAATTCTTTGATGCAAACACGACAAAAATGAATGCTATAAGCATTGTTTTCATGTTTAAAAAGTAAAAGATAAAGCATAATGCTGATCAACCTCTAAAACTCTATTGGATGAATCCGTTGACAGCGGCGATTCCAGCGGTTCCGTCGGTACAGAGAGAAGTACAGCAAACACCTCCTTGAGCGCTGTATCCGGTTGGGCAAAGTCCGTTGATAGTTGGTCCCAAGACATCTCCACCATCTGGACAACTGTTGATAGCGCAGCAAATGTTACCGGTGGTACAGGTGTATCCAGAACCGCAATAGTATGAGACTGTCACTCCTCCCACGGCGTTGGATCCGTCTAAACATTTGACAGTGGTTGATGATCAACAGTCATTGTTTTGCACTATGTTCACTTTCTAGTGAGTTTTGATGCGATTCTGAATTTCTCTTTCCATCAAGTAAACATTTTTTTTTTGAAATAAATAATTTATTTTGATATCAATAAATAAATAAATACACAATAAGCATTTCACATAGACTTAAAAATAAAAGATATTCCACATGGAATTACGTTTCTCTGCTGTCAACATATAACAAAATACAAAGTTTGGAAGAATGGATCAAAAAGAACAACTCTTTGAGAGAATTCGGAGGACGGAAAGAAAATGAAAAACACCTACAGTAACTGATCCACTCAGATACTTGGATGAAAGAAAAATGAAAGGAGAAAGAAATGGCAAAGCAATTGAATATAGTTTGAGCGATCACGAACTAGAATAATAAAAAGAGGCGTAGAAATTGGAAAAATTCAAGGGTTTTGTTGAGTTTTTGACAATTCTTGCAGTTGTTTTTGATGCTGATGTTAAACGCTGTTGCTGCTGCTTGATTTCTCGTCGGCGGCGTCGATGACTGGTTCGTCGTTCATTTGGAATGCTGAAATTACAGATTGCAAAACTGTTCAGAAGGTTCTAGTTCTAGAAGGTGGTACATTTCTATTCTGTCTGTTCTATATATCTCGATAGAGGTGGGAAGTGTTAGGTTAACATGCGAATTCTCAACTAAACTTACCCATTCTTCGGATACAAGCAATTCCTTGTGAGTAGGCGATTGGGGAGCATTGACAAACTCCGGCATGGCACATTGAAAGGCCTTCACCGTGTCCAACGCATTCGCCGTCGAATTGACAACGCGACCCGATCGGGCGGATAGCTTAAAAGAAGGTTCTCATGCACCAACACCCAAAACAAAGACAACTTACAAACTGACCCGAATCCACCATTGAAGTTATTGTTATTGTTGTTATTAATGTTGTTGTTGTTGTTGGAGATTGGGAACGATGGTTGACCCGGTGGACAACAGAGCTTCAAAGAAGCGACACATTCGAAACCGGTTCCACATGAGCCATTCGGGAAGCATCCCGAAACAGCCGTATCTCCAGATGGACATTTACCTACAAAATAACCAACAATCATGCACAACGCCCCAAATTTATCACACAAGGTTATTACTTTGAAGTCCTTTTTGTTTTTGTCCCGGCGAACAACATTGTCCGTTTTGGCATTCGAGGCCGATTCCGCAAAGACCATTCATGCATGGACCGGATGGCGATGATCCGTCGGCGCATTGAGCGTTGAATCGGGCTAAGAACATGTTTGATGGATAAAACCGGGGGAAATGAAACCAGGCATGCTATTAGGGTTTGAAATGGGGACTACCTCTATGTCAAAATCTATCTAGTACAACTTACGTGGCATATAGTTGTGAAGTGGCTTTCCATAGTTTGGTCGTTGAACCATTGGGCGAGCCTTTCCAATGCGGAGACGGCGGAATGTGGTAGAACTACAGCAGACTCCGGCAGTTGTGAAGCATGTGTATCCGGTTGGGCAGGTTCCAGTGTCGGTGTTTTGGTCGCATTCTCCGATTTGGTCAGCGGCAGCGCACAATCCGGTGGCTGAAACAATACGTTGTACGTAAGAAACGAAGCGGTTACCCCTAGAACATGGATAAATACTTACTACATTGGACATCGATACAGGTTCCTGGATTGACACCATTGGTGATAAGTGGACTGTTTGGAATGTAGACAACAACATATCCTGGTGGGCACAATCCATCGATAGCTGGTCCAACTTGGCAGGCTTCACTTGAGTAGTCAACAACTGGACAACAGTTGACGGCGTTCGAATCGCAAGTGTATCCGACTGGACATCCACCGTTGTATCCACTTCCGATACATGGTCCGATTGAGATTTCGTCCGAGCAAGTGACTGTCGATGTGGTCGAAGCGCAACAGATTCCATTGGTGTAAGTGTATCCGGTGATACAAACTCCGTTGACAGCGGCGATTCCAGCGGTTCCGTCGGTACATAGAGAAGTACAGCAAACACCTCCTTGAGCGCTGTATCCGGTTGGGCAAAGTCCGTTGATAGTTGGTCCCAAGACATCTCCACCATCTGGACAACTGTTGATAGCGCAGCAAATGTTACCGGTGGTACAGGTGTATCCAGAACCGCAATAGTATGAGACTGTCACTCCTCCGCATCCGTCTCCTTCGCACGATGGGATACAGGCTCCGACGGCGTCGGATCCGTCCAAACATTTGACAGTGGATGATGATCCGGTGCAGCAGAGTCCGTTCGAGCAAGTGTATCCGGTACCGCATTGTCCATTTACGCAACCTCCGACAGCTTGAGTTCCATCTGAGCAAATGAATGGATTGGTGGTAGTGGTTGATGGGCAACAGTTGTTGTTTTGACAAGTGTATCCAGATGCGCATCTTCCGGACATGCAAGCTCCAACAGCTGGACCACCTCCAGAGCAGGTGTCTGAAAATATTCGAGTATAATGAGCACAATTAGGTTCAGGTAAAAACTCACAAACTGAGATTCTTGGTGGGGCTGAGTAAGATGGGCAACATTGATTTTGAATGCAAGAGTAACCGGTGGCACAGTATCCTGAGCTACATCCTCCAACAGAGTAACCACCTCCTGGGCACGAGTTTTGTGCTGAAAAAACAAAAGTTTATTTTCCATGTCAAAGTCTGCATTTGCGCGTCATTTGTGTTGTTTTTTTTTGGTAACTTACGGATGGTGATGATTTGTGGGGCACTTTGACATCCTGGACATCCACCACCTCCTCCAGAGACTGAAAATTTCACAATTATTTTGATTTTTAGCGATATTTCTTGTTAAAAGTGCAAGCATGCGAGTATAAAGTTACATTTCAGCGCTCTGAATCGATATTTTTTGGTGGACCCATCATCGATATCTTCGCCACTCTCCTCCTTCTTCTGCTGCTTTCGCCGTTTCAACTTTCTCGGATTTTTAGGATCTGTGAGTGGTAAAATAAGCGGACAACACATGTTAATCGATTTGTCACAGTGTAGTCCAACGGGACAATCAGTTGTGCCAAGTGAGCAGAAAAGAGAGGATTGAAATCCACCGGCACAGGAGTTACCGTCACCCACCGCTTTCACCAAAACTTGATCGAGTTGCGCTAAATGAGCCGGGAACCCGTATCCAGGTGGACCGATTGGAAAATCGGCTAAAGGTGATGTAGGGGATGTGGTGTTAGTTGTGCGATTTTTGGCATCTGCAAGTGCTTTAGGTGCATGTTAGTATTATTGTTAGGCGGGCTATTGACTCACCAATAATGGCTGGAGCTGAGTTGGAGTTGCTCGAGCAACAATATCCATTGTTACATGTTCCGACAGAGCATGGGTTTGAGTTTGAGCAGCTTGAGAAAGTACAGAGAAGTCCGTTAGCTTGTTGACCTATAGAAAATGATTTTGAAGAATAGTCTAGAAATTTAATCAATAATTTATTAGTTTTAAGGAATTGTTTGTTAGTTAGTAATCAAAGAGCATGCGATTTGGAGACCTGACAACATCGTCCCCGTTGATTGCAGAAATATGGAGAAGGACATTGTAAACTGTATCTACAAGAGGTTCCAAACCTCGGATCAACTTCCGATGAACCTAATGGACAATCGGAAGACCCAGATGTAGATGCAGAAGAGGAAATCATAAAACTAGTTCGATTCGTTGTACAACATGCATAATGTTTGTTATTCAATAGTTGACAATGATGCGATGATGAAGGACAAATTGGATTCTTCGGATCGCAAGATGTCTCCGGAACCGTTCCATCCGAACACTTTGCTTCTAGTTTACAACATTTGCCATTCAGCGAACATGTGAATTGTGGAGGACATAGTGTATGTAGATCACATCTTGATGAGGAAAGACATTTGCTTTTCGGGATAGACATTCCTTCCGGTTTCGTTGTTTTTTTCACTTTCCACACTTTTGTCGCTGTCGATGTCACTTCGCTCTTCAGAATCGGGGTGGACTCAGGTTCTGCAGCAATTTCAGGAATCTCGATAAAGTTTGTCTCGTTGAAATTTTCATTTTCCTCCACCGCATCAATAATATTTTGGGTCTCTGAAGCAGGTTCTGTCAATAGCGGGCAACATTTCCCATATTCACATCGAGAAGCGATCGGGCAATCTTCTGTAAGCTCACAAACTTGGGGAATCGCCAAAGCCATGAGCCCATTTCCGCATTTCGCATTTGGTGGGAGTTTACAACACTTTCCATTGACACATTCCGATGATTCTGGGCACATGTTATCAATATCACATTGATCCACCCTGTCATCAATATCGCAGAATTCATCATCTCCAGGTTTCTCGATTATGACTGTTGGTTTTCGAATAACAGCGAGGTCCACAGTTTTCGGACAACATCCCCCAAAAATACACTTCTCATTGGAGCGACAATGATATTGTGAGGAGCAGGTGAATTTGACTGGCAGAAGAGTTACTGGACATTGAGATAGACGACAGCAAGATTTGTCGCATTTAAAGGAGCTTGGACAGTCGTCGTCGGTGGTGCAATTGGCGTTGGTTCCACCACATGGAAGAAGACCTTTTGCTCCTGAAAATTATTAGATAAAATGTTGTTGATCGAGAAAATAGTCGAAACTAACCTATACAATTTGCTTCTGTTGTCGTCGTTGTTGTTCTCGCTGTTGTAGTGGTTGTAGGAGGTTCTGTCACTACGTCCATAAAATTTTCTAACGCATCAAATGGCATTACGAATAAATCATTCGATGTGATATCCGAATTATCCTCAGATTCATAAGCTGTTGGAGATCTCAGAAGCTTCCGCGCTTCACAACAATTATTCTGGCAACTCATCCCTTTCGGACATGCCTCATCGATTGTGCAGAATAGACTACATCCCAGTGAGTTGTGCAACGCCGAGATTGGACAACATACTCGTTGCGAAGTGCAAAAATATCCCTTGGAGCATTTCCTCAGAGCCGGAGAGTCACATGTTCCATTAGGAGGTGATCCATCCGAACAAATATCTATATGGGTGACAGGTTAGGATATAAGTTAGTAGGGGAAAATCGAAACCTACTGGATGTTGTTAAAGGAACACACTTGGAATCACGACATGCTGTTCCAAGAGGGCAAGAAGAGCAATCTTAGGGTTAGGTTAGTTGAGAGAAATTGTTTAAAAATAGGTAACTTACGAGAAAGAGAGCTCATTCTCTTTGGAACGATACATGTTTGTTGCTCGAAGTTGAACAAGAATCCTTCTTGGCAAGATTTTCTGACCCATCGGAGATTTCTGCAAAATTATTTTAAAGTTAGAGGATATTCTAGATGCTCCAGAAGCCTTACGTTTGGTCGCATTGAAGGTATGATGATGGGAATTCATTGTGAGCTTGAAGGCAGGTGGCAGAGACTGCGCAGACTTCATTTTCACGTGCTCCATTGTCTTGCTCTGTAATTAAAACACATTTTGTTTTTGTTGTTGTTGTTGTTGTTGTTTTTTGTTTCTCAGGAGAACATCTTAAGTGTCTTTGTTTTTCGGTTTTTTCCTGCGCGGGAAAATTTGGTGTGTTTCGTTCGGTCGCGCAAGCTTGTTTTGCTCGCAAGAGAGCCTTTTCACTCACTCTTTATTATTTGTTTTTGACCTCTTGGTCACGAGAGCCGAGAGCACATAAAAGGTTGAACCTCTCTCCTCTCCCGCTCCCTGGCCACAAACACACACACTAATTTTGGAAGAGAAGAGGAATTCTGGTTGAGGGCAAGTCTTCTGGTTGCTTTTTTTCTGCCCGTATTTGTTTTTGTTGGCAAATAATAAAAGTGCTGAAGGCTGGTGGATGGATGAAACAAGAAGAAAATGTAGAAAAACGGAGAAAAAGAAGAAGAAGCATGTATATACACTATTTTGGTGGATCGGGATGTTGTGTAAATACAAACAGAAAAATTGAAAGTTTAGACACTGTTTTTCGGCCCGCGATTATGCAATTCTTCTTCCAAGGATTAGAACTTGGCAAAAAGAGAAAGTTCTGTGCTATGGAAAAATTCTGTTTGGAACCGAAAATAGGATGTTTGAGAGAAATCTCGGCTCGCAAGGCTGGTTCTATTCGGCGTTGTTAGGCTTAGATATGACCACCGACTTCCAGACTCGACCTATTTAGGGCTGTTCAGACTTAGGTTTAGACTCAGACTCAGGTTCATGTTTTTTTCCGCTAGAAACTTTCTCGAGTTCAGGTTCACTCGCAGGCTTCTAACTTGCACCTATGAAGATTTATCTAGACTTAGGCTTAAACGTAGGGGCTCTGTGTTTCGGATCAGCTATTAGGACCATTTCAGTGGACTTAGAAAAAGGCTTAAAATTTGTCACTTTTGATATTTCTCAATTTCAAGTTCCCATACCCTAATCATCATTATAAATTATTGTATTATATATTTTGTTTGTGCAAAATATATAAATAAGTATAATAATAAATTCTAATTCTAAATATAAATAATGGTTGCTCTGCGCGCATCACTTCCACTTATCAGCCAGTCTCGCGCACCACTGCTGCTCCTACAGCATTTGTAAATAGGTTCCTTGTTGACCAGTCAGTAGCTGCTCCGGCCCTAAGCATTTGAGAAAAGTGGTGTTTGTTTAGATTAAAGGGTGCTCACGGCGATTTGTGCTCATTATTTGAACTGTCCAAGAAATGTGTGAGTGATGGACAGAGAGAAAGAATGGAGTATGAACGCGTTCTTCTATCACGATTTTTTGATCTTGGAGATGTTTTTTTAAGAACTGGAACCTATATCCTCGTTTTATAAATCGGACCCATTGAAAAATTGAAGCCTTACACTGGTTTGAAGGCCATGGTCAATTTTTTTTTCTAGTTTTTGTCAGAATCTAGGTTTCAGCCGGAAAAATCTAAAATCTACAAAATAGGTGAAACCAATCAAATTTCGTTACTATACCTAAGTCTAAGTTGTTTGACCCATAAATTTCTTCATTTTTTCTACAACCAAAAATTTTCCTAAAATTTTAATTTTCTGAATCAGAAATTTCATAAATTTCAGAAAGTAATCAACTTGACTTTAACTCTTAGGTTATACCTGTTTGGACCGAATCTAGACACTAAATAAGGCCCCTTTATCCTCCCCAGAATAAAGAAAACATCCAAAAAAAAAAAAAACTCACCACAAATATTTGGAGAAGCTGGCTTTCTGGCCTTTGGATGTTGTTGTGGTTGGCTGTTCTCAGATGGCACAACAACTTGAACAGTTGGAGCAGCAACTGGAGCAATTGGAGCAGCGGCAGCGGCAGCGCGAGACTTCACAACCCAAACACCTTCACCATCAGCACTACTGCAAAAATTGTTGATCAGTGAGTGATAAGTGATAAGATGAAAAGCTTACTCTGCAGTTGTTTCACATTTCAAGAAAAACTGTGTCTGTTTTCCACCAATTTGAACATCGGCAGTTCCGAGTTTACATGTTCCACCAATGACTGGCGTTTGACAAAGTGTCGAACTTACTGTAACATTTTGAAGGTACATAAGAACCTTTAGCAAAGAATGGTCTTACCGAGGATGGTGAATAAAACAATCCGACGCAACATTTTGTGCGATATATTGTATATGGTAGAAGATTAATATATATGTGAAATAAAACAAAAGGAAGAATTAATGAAAAATCGATAGTCTCTCAATATACTATGAATTGGCTGAAAATAAAAAAGTCTTAAAATAAAAAGACGAAAATGTAAAAGTGATAAGGGAAAAAGATAAATGATTATGAATAGTTGTAAGGGGGGTGTTGCTCAAATCTTCGAAATGAGAATGAAGAGAAAAGTGGCGCGGTTTGTATGTTGGCTAACACCGGGCCCCGCCCCTTTGAAGTATACATAATGGATAGAGAAGGGAAGGAGGAGGAGAACGGTAAGAGAGGCAAGAAGAAGAAGAAGAAGAAGAAGGCGAATGAACGAATAACCCCGAAAATAGACAAATCTTATATATGAGCCAAGCACACACACACTTATAAGCACGAGAAGACGGAAAAGTACTATTGTTTCCTTTTTTAGGAACATATACACATATCGTACAAATGCTCTGCGCTCTCTTTAGGTTTTCGAAATTTTGCGCAATCTTTTTGAACAGAGCACTAAAAATAGAACCACATGATTAGGAACGATTGAGGAATGTTGTGGAGAGAAGAGGAAGTGTCTGGAGTTATGGCGTCGTCTGAGATTCAGGCCCTGATTCTATAAGAATTGGGCTTAACACTGAAGAACTTTGAAAAAGTCACGCTCTGTTTTGGCATGAATCCATTGATCGTCTGTGGATTTCGACTTTTTGATTTGTATCCCAGAAAGAATCTGATGGGCCCAAAACTGTGGACGATAAATTTCCAAAAAAAAAAAAATGAACTCTGATGTAGTTTATGAAGTTCTCTTTTCGAACTAGGTCCCATACAGAATGAACCGAAATGAACTGAACCGACCCGATTTGCAATAGTGGGCCCGTTTCATAAAGGAACATGATCTTGGAGCTGTGTTTCAAGAATTGATGGGCTTCTGAATCAGATTCTGATACTCTGAAATTTCTGCCTAAAACTAACGAATCCTCTGACCTCCAGATTCCGAGCCTGATTCTTTGAAAACTTCTCTGAATCAGAAGAGTAACGCTCGCTGAAAAACTTTTTCAAAGAAATTTTGAATTGCAAGTCTAAAACTGTCTTTTACCATTTCCTATTTTAGCCTCTGTTTTTGTAATAATGATGAAGTATAAAGTTTTAAGAATCGGTTTTTGAAACCTGCTCTGGGGAATCTTCAAAAATCGATTTTGGGTCCGATCCGAACGATTTTATCTTGATTTAGTAGGTTTTTTACAAATGACACTAGGAATTAAGGATTTTGAGATGAATCAGATTTCCTGAATCAAGCATGATTGGGCCCAAAATTGGTGAGATGATATTTTTTTTAAACCCGACCCAAAAACCAAACAGAACCTGACCCTATTTTTTGATGTTACAAATAAAAAGTCAGTTATTTTGAAAATGTTTTCTGCTTTTTTTTAGCCACGATGATCAGAATCGGTTTCAAAAAGTGTCAAAAAGGGTCAAGCGAAAAAAAAAGGAAAAAACAAATATAGAAATCAGGAGAAATCAAAACACTGAGATCGGTGCGAGATGTGTGTCATTCGATCCTTCATATATACGTATATATATATATATATCTATTGTCTATTTGTTTTTTTCTTCTTGTACATAGTTTGGAATCGAAGAAAATGACCGATGGTTTCTAGAAAAAACAGGAATAAGACTACAACATTTGAGGTTCTACGTGAAACTACAATTTTAAAAAGACTTGGGAACTGGCTCATTATCTGAAGTGAGCTCACGAAAAATGTTTGCAGCATTTTTTGTGCTGAAATTCAAGTTGAAACTCAGATTTTCACATTTTTCTGGATTTTTGATCGAATTTTCGAAAACTAACAATTTCTATATGCGCTTGATTGTTTTAAAAATTTTATTTGGAATTTGGGAAACGATGTTTCGGAGTTTTTCATTTATCATTATCATTTTTACACTTCTCAGTTGTATTATGCTGTATTTCAATTGTGTAGTACCTAAAGTACTGTACAATCAGTGATATACTACCAGAATTACTGTAGGTTATGGGTTCCATGTTGAAGTTTATGATCACAGTAACTTCGAGATGTATATCAAAATCCTAAAACAACAATCTTTTAAAACTAGACCTAAGGTTCTAGAAAAGCTAGATACAAACTTCCTGAATCAAAATGAATTCATGGAAAAATTGATCTTGGTCGATTTTAATGAAAATCTATGGGTCCAATTTTGAAGCCCGATTCAGAAAAATTCTGGAAAATTATCCATTTTTAATTGGAGTCTCCTGTTAACTTTTTGTTGTTTTGAGTTTTTTTTTGTTGACATCAGTTCGGTCCAAGATGTACTTTTCAGAAACAAGTAGGTACTGTAGTACAGAGTTCTATGGGTCCCAAAAAGTCGGATGCGGAAAATATCACAACTACAGTAACCATGAGTTTTGTCCTCTCCGTTCCACCGATTTTGAAATATTTCAAAAGGACAACATTCCATTTGTGTTTTTTTTTGTGTTGTCTTGGATCATCTTGATATTTAGGTGGCGAGCGGTTGCTCCTCATCACACCGATTATTTGTTTTCGCACAAACACAACCAGCCAGCCAACTTGTCATTTTTTTTCTGTCTTAATCAACCACTGTTTGACATGCTTCTCCTCGTTCGTCGTGCAATAGTTGTCGGACACACATAGACACACATAAAAAACGGTGGAAAATACCAGGCTCCACCAGGGAGTTTTGATAAGTACCGACAGCAGGACAGGACAAGACAAGAACAACACAACCAAACCAATTACAATGATGACCATACTTTTTGGTTTTGCAATAGAATGTTTGGGGATGGGTGTTTTTGAGTCGGGATTTTGAAAATCTGATATTTTCTGAATTGAAGTTTATTTGAGAATTTCTGAAATTAAAGTAACCTGATGGAGATGATCTGCAACTCGCTAATGTTCGGAGTATTATTCAGTTTAAAATTTGTGACATTGGGTTACTGTAGTTTCAGTTTTCTTTTTGCACTTGATTTGTTCAAAAGATAGCTCCAGAAACTGTTGTATTTTGGCCGAAAAGTGAAGATTCAGATTTTCTGAATCCGATGATCTTATGTTCTCAGTTTAAGGATAGCGTAGCCCTATAAAAATCGGGCCTGAGATAGTTCTTCCTGAAACAAACTCGGAAATCTTAAAACTTTTCTTATTTGGAACCGGGTAATTTGAGGTTTTGTGTTATGAGGTCCGATTATACAAAAAACTTTCAAAGCCCCATACATATATCAGACCCGATTATCAAAAAAAAAAATCATATTCAAGACAACGGAGAACTTCAAATAAACCGAACCCAACATTTGGATCGTTTCAGAAGGGCATGTCAGGCACGGTTTGATTTAGGGTCCTCCATGTTTTTTGAAAACTAGCTTCTTATTTTGGAGTTTGATTCAGGATCCACGATTTTAATATCTGTTTTCAATAAACTTGGCCCTATTCATCAGGTATCTTTCATTATTGTTAGAATTCTGAGATCAACTGGAGCTCATAAATCAGGCCTGATTGGGCCCAAAACTGTAGATAATCCTGAATTTCAGGGATCTTTTTCCAATTGTGCTTGAAGTACATGTCACGATCTCAACATGGGCTTGAATCAAACCGCACAAGTAAAGATTGGTCTGATAAAATTTGATCCCAAATCAATTTAGAATGGATTTTCCGAATAATGCCTAATTGAAAGAACCCATTCGGACCTAGTCTCGTTTGAAGAACACAAATGGGGTAAGCCCAAAAATAAGGCTAAAGTGGGCTCCACAAATCAGATTCCATCTGGTGAAAAGTCAGCCCAAGTGAACTCAGAATGGTTTCGCTGAATCACGCCTTGTACTGGGTTCGTTTCACTTGGGTTCGTTTCAGAAAGCATGATTTTACACCCAAAAATTGTTGAATACAGTTTTTCAAAATCACAAAAACTACATGAACATTGTTATTATTGTTTTTATCATCAAATCTTCATCCTTTATTTCTGCGTTCATCTTCTTCTTCTTCTTTGCTTGCTTGTTTGTGTACTTTTGAAGTGTTCGTGGGGGGGGGGGGACCTGATTTTTCGTCTGGTCACTCTTCCTTTTTCTTATCGTATACATAAAAACAAATGGCGACGACCTTTGAACAAACGAACGAAATGGCGACAAGAAGGGGGGGGGGGAAGGTTGTGCTCTTGAATATTCGGAGCAAGTCTGAATATTCTAGGCATGTTTAAAGAGCAAAGTTTGATCATTTTGCACATTGTATGTATTTACATTGTTGTTCTTGTTGTGTGCTTATCGTTTCGCTGCTTGGAGGCTTCTTGAGATCGGAATTTTTGATCTGAGAAGAACTGAACTGAGATTATGAAATCATATGTGCAAAATGAGTCAGAATCCGGAAAAAGGACACTTGAATATTGTTTTGTCAAATGATAAAACCGGAGCATGACATGACTAAAATAAACAAATCAGCTGATCAAGAACAACTTGAACTCTTGAACAACATTAACGGAATTTCGGGTATTTTTAGGGAGAACTGGGTTCCTGAATCAGATTTTGCCTAGTTTTGGGACCCAGTTTTTGAACGAACGGGGCGAAAAAGATGGTCTTCGGGCCCAGGACTTCCCCAACTCAAATGTTTAGTAAAACATGTTTCCTGGTCCGTGGTTCAAAACTAAACATTCTGGAATTGGTCAGAAGTACTGGTCCAGCTTAATAATAGAATATTCAGGCGACTTCCGAATAAGCCTGAATCTCATGAAACTAGGCCTGAAAAGGACTAAAATAACACGTTTTGAGAGCGACCCAAAAATCCGACAAGGTCCTTAAATTGGGTCCAAAAAGTCTCTCAATCGGCCTGAAAACCACTGACTTTTAAAGCATTCTTTTCTGAAATCCATTCAAGATTACTTCAAAAAATTAGACTGGGCCTGATATTTCAATTTGGACCATGCTGTTTTGTGCTTCAAATGTCAAAAAAAAAAGAAATTTGCCTAAAATTACTGAAAAAGGGCCAAACTGAATCGGACCCAGTTTGATGAAAACATGGCCCTTGTCTCTAAAACAGGCCCGATTAGAAAGAACGGGCCTAACCCTTTTTTTTTGAACCGGGCTTGAAATGGAAATACTGATTAAAAACAGAGGTCGGAAATAGATGTTCCTGAAACAAGTCTGGTTAGAAAAACGGATCATCTGGCCGAAATGCAATTTCTGATTAAGCTCATTTTAGGGGACTAGGATAAACTTGACCAAACTTAAAGGTACCATCCGAACCCGACCCAGTCAGTTAGAATTATGGTTAGAAAGAATAGATGTTGCTGAAACAGGTCCAAAAACTGGGCGAAAACGAGTTTTGATCGCAACATTTTTAAGAAATCAGGCAAAGATAGAACAGACTTGGAACGGCCCATCTGAATCGGACGTAGTTCAATAAAACATGGAACGCATATTGATGTTCTTGAAATAGGCCCGATTAAAAAACGGGCCTGATTCTTTTTTATCGAAAGTTTCTTAGTGGAACCTAAAAATAGGCTGATCAGGCCCGTTTCAGGAAACCACTCCCATGTGTAAAGATCCTTGACAAAACGGCTGTTTTCTAATGATACTAAAATAAACATATGTTTTGATGTCTATCATTGATCATTCAATAAGATCAAATTAGATTCATCCAACATTCCAATATCATTCCATATTTGTTTGTCAAATCATTAATTTTGTTTCGAACATGGTTGCTCTTCTTATTCTTCTTCTTCTTTTTCTTTTTCTCTAATCGGGTTACACACGAAACAGGAGGAGAAGAAGCCGGGAGACGAGTCAGAGATTCTGAAGAGGTCACGAGCTGCTGCTTATCATCATCATATCTCCATTGTTTGTATACTATTTCGCAGGGTGCGCGGAAAACCGCGCGCTCGCCGAGTGCAAAGGAACGCGCACCGCGCGCATTGCTTTATCAAATAGAAAAAAAAATGGGGGTTACTAACATAACATTTATTTTTAGAGGTTGAACTTATATACATAAAACAATCAAGACATATATATTTATGTACATACAATTTAAAACATTGGTGGAGGTGGAGAAGGAATTGGACATGGCACAGTTTCAGATATAACTGTAGAATATTGATAATAGATATCCTGATCGTAGAGGCACATTGTTCCACCGCCTCGTTGCAGTTGATGAGTTTGTCGATTTATATCACCAATACAGACATATGGAACTGAGGGGATACGGTTGGAATCACTGAAAGCGACGGCGAATTTCGAATGATCTTCATAGCTTTTGTAGTCGATGTTGAAGGGGAGACGGATGTGAGAAGCACTGAGGGTCTGGAAAAATAAGAAGTTAGAGAGATATAGGGGTTTCTGGAGGACACAAAGGTTTCAAAATAAAATAGTGTTCTAATTTTAAAAAAAAAATTTTAGCCCAAAAGTTCGAAAGAAAAATAACGATCCAAAAAAACATTGCCAAAATTAAATTTAGGTTTAAGAATCGGGATACATACATGAATGTTCAGATTTTTGACCTAGAAAAGATAAATATGTTTTTTAGGTCTCATTAGTAAAACTTTGCAAATTCTCGGGTTCGTTTGAGGTGTCATTTTAAAGCTCTTAAAATGTTGTACAAATTGGCGCCGCTCAAATTTGAGCTTGAAAACTAGAAATTTCTCTTTTATTGCAAAACCTATCAAACAGAATACCATAGGAAAAATTCTATATTAGCTGAAATTCTATAAAGTCAAGATCTTTGATCCTATTTGTAGATTTTCATTCTTGTGGTCCGATTCAGGAAAGTTTCGAAAAATCTGGTCCAGTTCCATTCAATGATTTTTTCTGAATAAGTCCTAAAATGTTCAAATCACTAAGCTATCGGGTAACTTCTCATTCTGATTATTTCTAGAATGTTAGTTTCATATCAAAATGAAGAATTATAGTATCTTCAAAGAATTTCACAATTTTCTAATGACAAAATGAAGGTTCTAGTGTTTTTAGTCATCTTTGATTGCCCTGTAGTTACACCCTAGCTCTCAATTTTAATTACTTTTTAGCTGAAAACTTTGGAGTTGAAATTCACGCATTGAGAATCATTTTTGGCAAAAACTGAATACAGGATGTTGATCAGCGTTCAATAATCTATCAAGTCACATATTTCTACATTTTAGGGAAAAAAAAACCTTTTGAAAACCAGAATATGGTCCCAATATAGAAAGTTTTTTGCTCATTTGCTAATTTGTCAGCATGCTCTTTTTTTCTCCTTATCACACTACACACTAAATCACATTTTATGGTTTGATTTGTGATTCCAAAAAAACTCTCATCAGACCCCCGTTTCCTTCACACCCATTCTAATCTTCAATCAATTACGTGTCGCCCTTATCTTCTTCTTATCAACTAACCGACTCGTGAGCATTAACATTACAAACTGATGGTAGATTTGTCTCAGTTCCCGACTCGTGATTCCATGTTTCCACTTTCAACGATGTCTTCAATTCGGTCATAACAAATGCTGAATAAAGGTCCTGTCCCCATGTGCCAGTCTTGGCGAAATGACGGAAACTTTGACCGCCGAGGGATTTGAGGATCTTCGAATTGGTGTAGGGTTGAGTCTTTTGATAGTCGCCTTTTTGAAGACGGGTTAGAAGAGGAACCGAATTGGCGAAATAGTCGGGAAGGTTGAATTCATAGGTAAAGGTGTTGTAGTAGAATAATTGTTGGGCTGAAAAAAATAATTTTGAGTTTGAAATCTGCACTAGGTGATGGTTCCTAAAATGAACTTGGCTATAAAGATTGGACCGGAAAGAACCTAGACTATTAGAAATCATTTTTTTTAAATTTTGTTGATCTTCTCAATATGTGAATCACGTTTTCAACATTTTTTAAAATTTATTTTTTTGATTTATTTTGTAGAACACGCTGAACAAGATGTTGTTATCAGTTTTTGTTAAACGCAATCCTCAATACTCAATTTCCAGCCTTGAAATTTACACTGAAAATACAACAATGCTCAAAAATTCATGAAAAACTAACAAAAATGGGATAATATACTATCCTATAGGGTAATTTTTTGTCCTGGAAATATCTAGACAGTTTATTTTGCATAAAAATGAACAATTACAGCATTTTCAGCAAATTTGCATTTTTTCTTCTACGACAAAAAAAAAATATCAGGTTCTCAAATAGTACCTTGAGAATGCGAGATCACTTGAATCGGTTCCCGAAAAGGGCCCGCTAAAAAGGACCTATTTTTTATAATTATCGTCATTGAAGATACGAATCTTTGAACTGGGGATTACTGTAGTTTTGCCTTTTTTTTTGAATTACTTTCATTTTTTTTTCAAAAAATAAGAAAATCAAGCGAAGTGCCGAAAACGGAACCAAAGAAAAGAAAAACTCGTTCCGCGCCGTTTCAGGCAGCTTCTCAACTCATCTGGCCCAATTTTTATCCGATCAGGTCCAATTTGGACTTTCCCCTTCAGTGCACTCCAATCTTCCAGAAAACGTACAAAGTGTCTATTTTGCTCTCCAAAAATCAACAGATAAGAACTGATAGGTCAAAGTAACAATATTATCAGCGAAAAAACCAAACCACTTGCCTTATAAAAATTTTGATTGGTGATTTTCCGATTTCCAAGTAAACTGGGTCCAAAATTATGAGGTCCCAGTTAAGATTAAAGTTTTCCTGATTTTCGTAATCATATTCGGTTTCTTAGAAAACTGAAACTACATTAACCCGATGCTGTATTTTCCCCTACAGTACCCCTACAGTACCCCTACTCACCAATATCAGCCAACGATGAATATCCAAACGAAATACAAATACCCATTTGACCATACCAATGAGCATTTGGCGGATAACGAAACTCGACCACACTTGGGAATTTCGGAATACTATGAATCAACCAGAAACCGGTTGATTTATCGAATACAGTAACACCTTTAGCATGGCCAGAATCGGCTGACCAAACTGTACTATCCGGCCATTCATCGTTGTACATGTAGGAGAACGTCTGCAACAAAATGATATATAATAGGGAGAAAGGAGGGGGGGGTGTTGTGATTTAAAGTCTGTGATCTTCTTCTGAAATGAGCCCAAGCTCTACCTGAAACGGACCTCCTGAATTGGACCTAGTCTGGTCAAAATAGGAGCAAAATTGGGTGTTCCTGAATCGGGCTGAACCAAACGTCTCAAAAAACCGAAACGGAGCCAATTAGAAATTACGAACCTGGTCTTATTTTTTTTTTAGTTTTCCTGATTCGGAAGCAGATGCAAATCAGGCCAGGTTTGTTCTCTTTATTCGGGCTAGTTCTAGGTAGCTTTTTTCCCCTTTTTCGGGTCCAATTCAGGTTTAGTGAGATTCTAACCCGATCGTCTAAGAGCCTGCTATGCTTAAACCCGGCTCAAAAACCTGGTCCAATTTTTACTGAACTGGGCTTTTTCAATTTTTCGAAAAATATATTCTAATTTTTTTGCCGTTTCATGTCAAAAAATATCCGTTATTTTTTGCTTCACTCAAATAAAACCCAGTCCAGTCCGAAACGGCCCAAATCTCACATCTGGATCCAGAAAAAATAACCCAGGTCCGTTTTTCTGATCAGGCCCGTTTCAGATAACGCTTCAAACCGTCTGATCCAATTTGGTCCGATTCTGGGGTCCGATTTAGAAAGTTGTGAGACAATGGCCTGATAGCCTGAACGCTTCTACCAGGCCTATTTTTTTAAATTTCCGTTTTTTTTATGTTTTAAGAAAAAAACTTTGATTACGTCTTTATCTGAAAAAGTTGATATTTTTAAGTGAAAAATTGATTAAACAAAATAACTTATTTTTTGTTATTTCGAAAAGACCCCAGTTCGGTCCGAAATGACCCAATATTTACCGGGCCTGTTTCAAAATTCACCCAAAAGACTGCATAGAAAATCTCGAATTGCTATCAACTCACCGATTCATTATCAGCTGTATAGAATTGTTGCAACGTATAATACACGGCATTATTCTGCTGAGCATCCATCCCATTATCCATTAGAGTCCATTTCTTGTTATTCACATCCATATAAAGATATCCAGTTCCATTTGAAATTGGCACATTTTCAGGATGATCATATAAATGGGGTAGTTTATAGAAAATATACCAATCTACTGGTTTTCCGGATGAATCCAAACATTGATAAGTTTGCTCAGAGACGGTGAAAAGTGCGCAGAGCACTAAAAACAGCAAGGATAAAAACATATGAAAATGATATTGTGTTATCAATTACGGTCATTTTTATACTTTGATTGTTATCAGCTATTTCTTGGACATTTGTAGTTGTGTCACATGCATAAATATACACAGAAAAAGAGTTTTGGTTAGTTGAAACAGATCGTTGACCTGAGAAGGGAAAAGGGAATTATGTATGACGGTGATGTTTGGAGACATCAGAACACAAAAATTGAACTAAGGCCATACAAGATGTCTAAATAAGACACTTATTTGAATCATCAACTAGTAAAATATACAATTAGAATGTTTGAAAGAATAATTTGGTCATGATCAGTTACCTCAATGAATATCTATCTTTTTAGAAATTTTTAAAACACTGAAAACACAGGGATATTTCATCGATGTTGATTTAAAAAAATAATAATTTTAAAAACCGTAAAATATGACGAATCCTTTAGTTTCAGATTCCTATTTGAATGAATTCGGTGTGGTATTATAAAAATCGAATCCTTATCTAATTTTTGAAATTTTCGTACTAACGATTTTTAACAAAATTGAGACTAGATTAAATCTGAAAAATAAAAGGTTCTTTCTTAATTTTAGAAAAACTCAGAATTTTTTTAAAATCACATTTCAAGTTTAGCTAGTTTTCAGAAAAAGTTGAAATCAAAATTTTGAAATAGATATTCTACAGGTTTTTACAATTTTTCAAAAAATATTAGAAAAAAGTTTTTCTAAAAATCATAACTCGGCTCAAATTCGATGAGATTTGTTAATTGAAAAATCATTTTGTTCGTAAAACATGTTCTCTTTTCACAGAGAAACGGTTGGAACTGTATGTACCGCTAAATTTTGTTTGTTGTCTTCTCATAGTCTAGAAGTCATAAGTTGAAATAAAATAATATTCACCATAAAGTTGAAAATTTGTGAACTACATGATTTCCATATTTTGTTGATCTATGCAAGATTATTACAAAATATTCTAATCAAAGGAACTCAGATTTCCATTTGAAAAACATTTTTAAAAATACACCAACAAAATGAACAAATTTGAATTAAAATCAAAAATAACTATGCCAAAAATATTATGTTTTGTTCAAAATTTCACTGTTTTAACAGTTATACTTGTAAAATCTAGCTTTTCATGATCAATGACTCCTATATCTCATAATTTCATAAAAATGGACAACTTGAAAAGATCACATTTCCTCGAGATTTTCAAACTATGTTGAACAAATTCAGAATTTTTTCAAGCGAACATTCTGGAAACAAAAAATTCAGTTATCTTTTTTGTTAAAAACAAAAATAGTTTTCGAAAGTAAACCGAACCTTTCAAACAACTTGAAATTGTTTACAATAAATAAATTTCTGGGATTTGAATATTTACTGTTTCAAAGGGCCTACTCATACTTTTATGAACAATGCATGATGATTCTTGATGAGCATCTCCTAGAAAGTCACTGAAATTTTGAACATTTTACTGAAAAATAACTTCCAGGTTTTTATTTTTCCAGATATTGTCCCACAAAAACTGGAGCTCATTGCTGATACCTTCGAGCACATCTGTGAAAAATATGGAGCCAAACGAATCATACTGAGCCAAGTTATGACGAATTTCTCAATTATGAACTAACTTTTGACCACCATTGTAATTTCCCATATTTTTTTTCAAAAAAATTTTTTAAGCAAATAAATTATTTGAGTTTCAAAAATATAATTTATTTCCTTCTAGTGTCAAAAATGTCCACTATAAGGTCCACCGGAAGTCATGTTCATCCACTCAGAAAGTCAACATTTTCCCCTTATTTTCTTATTTTTCACACCTTGAAAATGTCGTTGCCTACTTTGAAAAAAGAGCATTTTAAATGTAAGTCCAATTTCCCGCCTAAAAATGTCTTCAAAACTCGTAAAAACTATGATATTCAGTGAGAAAACACACTCGATACCTGACAATTCACAAAGTGGTCGAACAAAAATCATGGGAAATATTGGGTTACGAGGAGCAAAAACGGAAGGAGAAACAGAAGATTCCCAAAATCTTTAGAAGGAGATTTTTGAAATATCATTTGGAACAGGAAAATGCGCGGAAAAAATTCGGGAGATTGAGGATGAAGAATAGGGATGATAGTGTATATGCGGCAAAACAATGGTATTATGTGTTGGAGAAATATCCATTGAAACCAAGGGTTGAATGGAGTTATCAAAGGGTTCATAAGTAAGGTTTCAGAGATTTAAAAATTAAAAATATGATGTAATTGAGTTTTTTCTCAAAAATAACCATGTTTGACCATTTTTTCGAGTGGCATTTCTATTCGTAGTTTCGAGCATTTTGTTTTTTGAGCCCGAGCCCGAGCCATTTTCATAAATAATCTATTTTTTGTCAAAATCCAGCTCAAAACCGATGGTTTCCAAAAAGTTAGATTCGCGAGCTGTTGGATTCAACTTATTCTTTAAAAAATTGTATATTTATAGATTTTGACCTCCTGACCATCACGCTATATTTTTTATTCGCCGAAAACTTTATTGAAAAAAGTGATAGAGATAGAAAAATGTAATGGAAAATCGAAACCACTTTGATACTTCATAACTTATTTATCCAAAATTTCCGGCGGATGAAAAATATTTCATGATGATCAAATTTTGATCAAAAAAGTTTTTTTTCAATTGGGTATTTAAAAACTAGACCTATACTTTTGAGTTCCTCGGCCTTTCAATTAAAGGTGCGAAGAGCTGACAAGTTGTCTTCGAAGAGAGAGCACATTTTTAAAAGGGATAATCTTCGAACGATTTTTTACCTAAAAATCAAGTTTTAGAGAAAGTTCCTAACTTTGAACTTTTTTTTCTCGAATACCAGACTTTTCAGTAATAAAATCCCTCGAGGGTTATACCTAAAAAATTATGTTCTTCCTTTTAAGAGAAACTTGCCAACTCATCGTTTTCCACCTTTCAAAGTCGACTGCGATTTCTCTTCTGAAATAGCTGTGCATTTATGCGTGTATTTTATTGTTCTGATTGTGTGGACGCAGACAAGGCTTTTTTCTTTCTTTTTTTTCCTAAAAGTATTGTGTGCGGTAGAGCACGCTTGATCGCGGTGATGGCTCCGCGGATTTGTTTGTTCCCTTTTTTACTGACGCGTACATCCAAATCTGATTTTGTTTCTCCTACGGATTGTTAATGACAAAGCTGAAATAAAGAGAATGAGCAAAACTTGTAGTGATAACGCAGTCGCCCTTTAAGAAAGCCTGAGAAAGGCTCGAAGGCTCTATTTGGGAAAACTAAATAAGCCTGCGGGTAATAACCTGAAAGCACAAACCTGCTAAAAACGGATGTTTTCAAATTCATAGTTTTTTCACAGAATTCATCCCCAAAATACACTTTTTCTGTACTGTAAAGGTTTACCCTTGAAACATTTCTTTGAAATGTCAATTTTGACTTTTTTCAAATTTCTTTTCAGATTCTTGGTTTAGACAAAAGAATTATATGAGTCAAATCGGGCCAATAATTTTGATTTCCTAAATCGGGCGCAGGTGCCGTTGTTTTGTTCTTGATTACCAAAACCTGCTATTTTCTAACATCCATGTATTTCCAGACTATCCAATCGAAACGAGCGAATCTCCCAAGAACTCGAAGAACTGCTCGACTGCGCCGAACGATTCTCCCTAATCCTTCATTTCTCTGATATTTACATCAATGAGACCAAAAAAGAGATTGAAAAAATCAATAAAATCGATAAATTCCGTGCCAAAGTTGGATCCAATAAAGAGACCCTAATGAGATCACAAAGTTTAGCAGCGATGAAAATTCGAATATTTTTCGAGCAACGAAATGGAATGATATTTGATGTGAATCGGGATATTGGATTGGATAGTGATAATTCGGATATATCAATCAAACAGATGAGAGAAACACTTCATTCCAAGATTTCACATTTTTCACTGGATATTCATAACAAGTAAGGATATAACTTGAACCTGTAAATCGCTGAAAATCCTTCTAGCTTGCTCAAAAAAGTGTGGAAAAACGTTAAAAAGCGGAACATTGTTCATAATTGTGTGGTACAAGAGACAACAAATGCGGCATTTAGAACAATTAAACATTTTCTCAAAACAATTCGAACAAAATCGGCATTCATCAAGATAGATTGTTTGATTGTGGATAGAAAGTTGTGGGTGAACTCGGATCAGATTCGACATTTTTTGAAGGTTTGTGAATATTCGAAGAGATTTTTGTGAAAAATATGGATATTTTCGATGAGAAATATGTCAATAAATAGGTTTTTGGAAGCTGATCAACATCCTGTATTCAGTTTTTGCCAAATCCGATTCTCGAAGCGCGAATTTCAGCTCCAAAGTTTTCAACTAGAAAGTAATAAAGCCTGTTTAAAAGCGATTTTGAGGGCTTTTAAAGACCTAATTAGGGTAATCAAGTATGAAAAAGACACTGGAATATTGATTTTTTCAAAAACCTCAAAAGAAATTTGAGAACATATAAATCCTTTGCAAAAAAAAAAAAAAAAAAAAAAAANNAAGCAAAAAAAAAAAAAAAAACAGAATGATAACAAGTCCACGTAACATTTTCACGTATTTTATCATTATTTTTGTCTGTCAGTTTTTCATTTATTTTTGTCGTAAAAGAAAAATGGAAATTTGCTGAGAATGCTGCAATTTTTCATTTTTATGCAAAATAAACTGTCTAGATGTATTCAGAACAAAAATTTACCCTATAGTATAGTATACCATCCTATTTTGTTAGTTTTTGATGGTTTTTCGAGCATTTTTAGTATTTTCAGTGTAAATTTCAAGGCTGAAAATTGCCTATTGGGGATTGCGTTTGGCAAAAACTGATGACAGATTCGTTTTCAGCGTGTCAAGATCTACAAAAGATATATGTCTCGCCGCAAAACCCCACATTTTCTTGAAACCATTCCCTTGTCAGAAATCTGTAAAACACTGGAATTCTTTATTTTCATATAAAACTAACATTCTGCAAATTATCCGAATGAAAAATTACCTCGTAGTCCAAGAGAACTACACGAGATTTGTAAATTTTGATCAATTTTTAAGCATTTTCTAATCTAGTGAAGCTGTCCACCCCAGTTGAGTTGTGAATTCTTCAATTTTTAACCTGAAAATTAAAACTCCATGAAAATATACTGAAATTGCAAAGCATTCCTTGAACTAGACCTGATTTCATGTGTTATTGATTTTATCTCAAAATTTGACCAAAAATGAACAATGAGCACTTTTTTTGAAAGAAAAATTCAGAATTTTGAAAATCTTACTGTAGTTTCGTTTTTGAACATTTAAAATTTCACAAACCAGATTTTTTGGGGTTTTTTTTCACTCGTACAGTTCGATTGTTATATCGAAATCAACCGAAAAATTTCATTTAGATTGAAAAAATGACATTATCAATAGAGCGTGTGTTACCGATTTAATTTTGATTATTACCTATGAGTGGAATTAAAAAAAAAAACTACAGTAACCCACTACATGTCCATGAACCCAAATATTCCTTCTGACACCCTGATTCCCTCCTCAAAATCATGTCTTCTTCCTAGGACCCAATCAACACAATGTGTTCCTTGGAAAACGTTCGAATGTCCAGTGAAGATTGCGAGAATTGGCAAGAAGAAGCGGCTCTGATAGTGGATATTCTATCACACGAACATATCATCGGACATCCTCTTCTTCAACCCTATGCATTCTTGATAGATGACTATAAAGTGGCTTCGAAGGTGTCCGAAGATGATTTGATCAAAATGTATGATGAATCGACGATTTTGCAGATCAAATTGACCAAAGCGGCAAAGGTTTGTGATCTTTTAAGCTGGCCAACAATCCGGTCTCAAACGAACTAATCAGGCTCAAAAAATATCCATTTTTAGACCATAAACATGCGATGTTTCGTTATTCGAATGGACAGTGTTTGGACAGAAATGGAGCGAAGAATCAGAAGTTTCCGGAATTCTCTGAAAATGGCGATCCGACGGAAATTCACCACCCATCTCAATAAATTGCTCCATGACTTCCGGAAATACGACAGAGCTCTTCAATATCGATCGATTGATCCGTCAATGATGTTGAATAATAAGGCAATTGTTGATTTGATGTTGCAAAATGAGATACATTCGAGTGTGATACAATTTGTTGAGGTTTATGACAAGGTTTTTGAGATTACACAGGTGAGTAGGGATTCGAGGTCCTAGGACCCCCTGATAAGTGTTTAAAAGTTTTCCCGAATTTGATCATTGTTCAAAAAACTGATTATTTGGCCCAATTCGGGTGAATTCTGAATTTTGACCTAATCAGGAGAATGTCTAGTATTTTCGAGCTTTTATAGGTCTAACCACGATTGGATAGAAAGTGGGCCTTATCTAGAATTATCCTGATCTTCAGATCCCATTTATTCATTGAGCTAATGATCTTCAAATGACTTTCAACTGTGCCCAAATCCAGTAAAATCAGGAAAAGAAATAGGAATGCAACTGAACACAGAACTAGAGATCCAAAAAAGGTCTACGAACTTGACCAAAACGTCATGAATATAGAACTCGACCTTGAAAATGTTGGTTTAAGGTCGGACCAAGTAGCCTTCATGATTTTAGGTCCCTTCTCATTAAATCAGGCTAACAGATAACCCTATTAGTGTTCAACTGGGTCCATTTTGAACCTAGGCCAATTCAGAAGATGGGATTTATATCGTACCTTGTGAATCGGATCTGACCATCATATAAGTTCCTTGTATCGAAGCCTAAAAACTCAGACCTGGATCACTTTTTCAAAGTTCATGAAACGGGTCCTA
Organism: Caenorhabditis sp. 38 MB-2015; assembly: GCA_900536415.3. NCBI lineage: Eukaryota > Metazoa > Nematoda > Chromadorea > Rhabditida > Rhabditidae > Caenorhabditis > Caenorhabditis quiockensis. The sequence continues at coordinate 241,726 of LR548896.1, forward strand.
AAAAGGGTATCTTCAATCAAAGACCTTTTAAATTTTTGAACCTGATTCATAGGATACATATCTTCAGGCCGAATTAGGCTCAATTTTAAGTTCTCCTAGGTTCTAAGAATTTTAACCATAAAGACCGGTTCAAGATAGGTCTAAAATTCTCCTAATGTAAGCCAATGCCCAATCAATTGTTAGGCCTTTTTTTATCAGTTCTAGGCCCATTTTTCCAGCACATCGCCCTGGATACTACCCAACTTGACACCCTTCTCAACATCGCTTCACTTCGTCTCTCTTTACCCCAATCAATCAATGATCATGCTCATTTTTTCAACAAACGGATCTCCACTTTTTTGCACTTTGTTAATGTAAGTCGGCCTTTTTGGGGGTTCTGACAGGCCTGAATCACATCTTTATATTCAGAAAAAACAATCCAAAGTGATGGCGAATGTTCAAAAAGCGATGGAAAAGCTGAAAATCGTTCAAACCATGGGAAACCCCCAAGAAGTGGAGAACTATCTGGCACAAATGGCAAAACTTCGGCCAATGTTGGACAATTTGATAAGCGAAATTCAGGATTTGAATAAATTCGAAAAGGCTGTGGACATACAAGTATCGGATGTGACCAAAATGAAACAATTTGTGGGAGAAATCGAGTCGATGGAGAACCTATTTATGGCGACTAGTGGATATTATAAACATGTCAAGTAAGTCTGAAAGAAACAAGTCGGCATATATTAGGCTTGGGTTCGGAATTGTGAGCTTGAAATAGGCCGGAGCCCACAAAATGTCCTCGGGTGGAGCCTAGCTCATTTTATTTGAAGATCTTCTAAATCGGACTACAAAAATCGAGGCCCGATCCAGAGAGGAGCCTTCAGAGAGTTATTTGGCTCAAAACAGGTCTGGTTATCCTGGACGTAATAAACCAGACCGGCCCCAGAAGAGTGAGCCCGAAGTTATCAAGTAAGGAAATATAGTTTGGTCTGAAATGGCCTGATTATTCTGAACCTCCTAAACCGGAAAAATGGACTGGAAGCCTGAACTTGGTCTGGTCCAATTTGTTTATAAAAAAATTCTTGTTACTGAATATACCCTGAATCCGAATATAGTACCAAAAATGACCCCGAAGTCTTGGTTCTCTTGATTTGGGCAACAAAACCAGACCGTTCGAAGTCCAAGGTGGTATTACTTTTGAAGACTGAGAAGCCTGAATCTAGACTCATGAAAACCGGGCTCTCGTTTCTATAAAAAAAAACCCTGAGCATTTGAGCTTGGATATATTTTCCTGTTTGAACCCTTGGTTTGATTAACACTGGAAATTCCGGACAAGCCTGAAAAGTACTATTCAAAAAGTGTCTTGGTCTTGTTTTTTTTTTTTCAGTTTTCCTCAATCAGGCCTAAAAACAGGACCGAATCTGTTTGACAAGGGAATGTTGTGGTGGGAAAATATGGAGTTTTTCGACAAGACATATATCATTTTATAAATCTCGAGACGCTGATCAAGAATCCGTAATCAAATTTTGCGAATCGATGCGTGAATTTCAGCTTCAAAGTTTTCAGCCAGGAAATGAGAAAACTTGTTTAAAAGCGATTTTGAGGGCTAGGACCTAACTAGGGTCAAGTATGAGAAAGAGCACTGGAATACTTATTTTCTTCAAAAACCCCAAAATTAGGCTGAAAAATTTCAGAACGTGGAAATTTTTTGCAAAAAAAAACAGAAAAACGGAATGAAAAAGTGTCACGTAATATGTTCACGTGTTTTATTATTTATTTTGTCTGTCAGTTTTTCATCTTTTTTTTGTCGTAGGTTAAAAAAGAAAATTTGCTGAAAATGCTGTAATTTTTATTTTTATGCAAAACAAACTGTCTAGATATTTTCAAGACAAAAAGTTAGCCTATAATCTAGTATACCATCCAATTTTTGTCAGTTTTTGATGATTTTTAGAGCATTTTTTGTATTTTAAATGTAAATTTCAAGGCTGAAAATTGAGTATTGAGGATATCGTTTGGCAAAAACTGATAACAGATTCGTTTTCAGCGTGTCAAGATCTACAAAATGATTTATGTCTCGCAGTAAAACCTTACATTTTCCTGAAACTATTCCCTTGTGAGAGAATTTTTTGGGCCAAGCCCGATTCAGGTAGATTATTTGGTCCAACGTCCGAACCTGGCCAGATTTCTAATACCCCTCTTCCAGTTCATTCTTTGAATGTCGTCGAACATTGGTGAACATCGAAGCAAGTCGTCTATTCATCGAACAATTCACAGTCCAATTATCGATTTTTGAGAGCTCTTTGACAGCTCACCGAGCCGCGAAACATTTCATAGCCTATGCTCGAAATGAGATGGACACATTTAAGAAGAATTTCGCAGTGGCTGAAGTTATGTCTTGTCGTCGACTTCTTGATGCTCATTGGATTCGGATGTCTGAAATCGTTGGATTCGATCTAACTCCTTATGCGAATAGTTCGATTGCTCAGATATGTGAATTGGGATTGGAAGCACATTTGCAGCAATTGAAGCCGATCGCATTTTCAGCGGAAAGAGAAGCCACTTCGGCTGATCAATTACATGCGATTGTCACTTTTTGGAGTCATGTGGGTTTGGCTCATTTTGCTCATTTTCTTCTTGAAACACTGACAAAATCCCTTGATCAGAAAGGTCCAGTCTTCAAGGGAACTATGAATTTATTAAACTAAACTACTGAAAATTAGGAATTATTTTTTTATTTTATCAATCTCATGAAACAGTGAATTTTTGCTACAATTCGTAGCAAAGCGGGCTGAAAAATCCGAATTTTCAGAATGTTGAGTAGCTTCTCAAAATTTCACTGAAAGTTATCAGATTTCTAAATTTCAAGATAATTTTTTTAATGAATGATGTTGAGTTTTTACATTCTGTAGGTTTTTTAACAACCTCATTTTCACCAGTTTTTGTGAAAATAAATTGTCCTAGGAACAAACTTCAGAGCTCAATTCTGAACTTCACAAAAACATTTGGCAAAATCTGATGACTCTTCAGAACCTTAGATGAGATTATTCTGATTTTTTACATATAATTTTCTTAAATTTTTGATATACCACAAACGTCCTTGCTGAAAATGTATATTGTTTATAGGAATTGTGAAACAGTAAAGTCTGTTTACAATTCTATATTAAATTATTGTGTTATTCACAACTATCTACCCAACTCTTTCAAAATTTATAACTACAATTTTGATGGATCTTTGGAATCTTCAGAATCTTGAGTTCGAATATTTCGAATGTTTTTACATCAAGTTTTGAGATGCTTTTTTTTCTACCTAAATTTCTTTTTTTTTGTGTCAATAGAAGAAATATCATTGAATATATTCAATTTCAACATTTGGAAAAGTTTTGAAACAGTAAAATTTCATTTTTGGTAATTTTGAAAAATGAACCGAATTTTTTTTTAAAACAAATGGGTTCAGAGGCAAGCACCACTGTGCTCTTCCAAATAAAGGTCTTGTCACGAAAAAACTTGAAATATAAAATGAAAGGCGTTATTGATTTATTTCTAGTTCTCGTGTATTTTCATTAAAAACTGTTGCTTGAAGTGGTTCAGTCATACTAATAATTATTTTCAGTTTGAGTATTCTAAGAATACAGTTTGAAACAGTGAAATTCTAGGAATTATGGAACAAATGTTGATTTTTTTTCATATAGGAAGGATAAAAAAGGATAAAGTTTTTTGAAAATTGATTCCCATTTGAAAAAAAAGCGTGTCATTTTGTTTGATATGGTAAGAAATCCCAGCCCGGTCTGGTCCAAAATGAGTGGGTTTTTGACTGGGTGCTTGAAAAATGATCAAAAAACTACAAATATGGGATAGTTGGACACAATTTTTTAAACAATTTGATTGAAAATTGTCAGACTTCTGAATTTTTATTATTTTTTTGTATAGTGTTATCAAGAATATTTTTCCGTTTCAGTGCATCAAAAAATTTTGAAATAGTAAATAAATATATTTAGAATTAACAAACAACAAATATTACGATTCAAAAAACCTTCAGAATCTTAGGAGAGATTATTCTGAATTTTAAATATGATTCTCTCTAATTACTAAGTACTTCATCAGACAAATCATTATTGAAAATTGTCCGTTTCAGTGTTTCTAGAAATTTGCTTATTTGTTACAAATGTTTTGTTAATTTTTCATTTCAAAACGTCTTTGCGTGAGTTGACGTAATGGGCCCAAAATGTTTTTAAAAATGAGCTCAGGGGCTTTGTCAGGAAAAATTGAAATATAAATTAGGAGGCGGTATTGAACTCATGAATATATTAAGATCATTATCCACAAAAAATTATTTTGAATTTGAAACAATTTTGAAACAGTAAAGTTTGGAAAAAATTCGACAAAATATATGTAATTTTGTAGATCCTCAGGTGCTGTGCCAGAAGGCATTGTCAGTTTTTGTCGAAAACCTTGTTCAAGCTCAATAATATAAATTTTCGTAATCTTTTTTTTTTAATCTAACTAGAACTTTGTAATCTTTCTAATGTAAAAAAAATTGAGGCAGAAAATTACGTATTTTTTGAAAAAATCGGGCTTTTTGTCAAAGCGGCCCGAAAAAGCCCGGCCCACCCGGTCGGCTCGCAAACCCGTTTTCAGAGTGAATTGAAGAAAAATTCATTTTTTTTTCAATTGAAAAAGTTTTTTTTTTTGTTTTTGAATATTTTTATAACATTTTCTTTGAGAAATGATTATCAGATATCGTTCTGAAAATCGATTCTGATGAATTTTACTTATAAAATTTAATTTCTCATAAAAAAGGAAAAATACGATTCCAACTTCATGCGAATTTGTGCAAAAAATCTGGAAAAAACTAGCGGGCCGGGCCGACGGGTGCCCGCAGGCTGCCCAAATGACCAGCCTGCCCGAAATCATTGTAATTCTTATTCCAGGAACCGTTGGAAATGCGTTCCTACTCCCAATGGAAACTCTCGCTCGCCATGAGATTGCGCACTTTGCACACAAAAGTGCAAAACGACAACAGTCTCCTCAAACATATGACAAATGTCGAACAAGTGACCGATGATTCTCTTCCTCAATGGATCGAATGGACAAATCGAACAGAGAAAATATTGAAAGAATGGAGTGAAACACAGGAAAAATGGACAAGAGTGGCTAATATATTTGTGACGTGTCGAAATACACTACAAAAAGAGTATGAATTATTGAGAATATGTGCCAAATATTGGATGAAGATTGAGAAAAATGTATTGAAAGATTCGACCATTTATCGGATTATACAATTGCCACATTTGCCATGTTGGATTGATAAAATAAAAAATAATGTGACAATTATAATTAGTGTAAGTTAAAGGGACATAAAGTCAATAAAATTGAAGCCAACACTATCATTTTCAGTAAGATCAGTTTCAGCCATTTGAAAGTTTCAGCACACGTTTCAAAAATATTAATATTTTTTTAATTTATTACGTGAATTTAAAAAAAAATGAAAACAAGTCCCCGTAATATTTAAACGTGTTTTATTAGTTTTTTCTGTCAGTTTTTCATTTCTTTTTGTCGTGGAAGAAAAAATGCAAATTTGCTGAAAATGCTGTAATTTTTCATTTTTATGCAAAATAAACTGCCTAGATGTTTTCAGGACAAAAAATTACCCTATAATCTAAATAGTATACCATCCCATTTTTGTTAGTTTTTGATGGTTTTTCGAGAATTTTTCGTATTTTCAGTGTGAATTTCCAGGCTGGAAATTGCGTATTGAGAATTTTGTTTGGCGAAAACTGATAATAAATTCGTTTTCAGCGTGGCAAGATCTACAAAATGATATATGTATCGGGGCAAAACCCCATATTTTCCTTAAACTATTCCTTTGTTAGGGTCTTGCTTGAAAAAGGCAATTTTTATCGGTAACTAGGGGTTTTTGTGAAACATATCTGGGACTATCAAATCCTCAGTTTTGAAAATTTTAAACTGAAAATCAGGATCAGAAATGTAAGTTCTAAAACGGCACAAATCGGATCAGGCTTCACACCAGAGAAGGTGTATAAGTTTCTGAAGTTTTGTAGATCTACGATTTTTCGAGTAGAACTTCAAAAATACAACAAGATTAGGCTCATGATAGTTTTGATTGGGACCTTTGGACACAAAACTGTAATTTTTAAGACATTGTGGGCCGGACCAATCCTGGTCAGCTCTGTTCAGCCTGAATCAACGGATTGTTTCCTGATTACATCACAATTGGTAAAATCAGTTCGCGGTGAAGATTGTGGAATTTAGTTATCCAAATTTCAGTTCAAAACTAGGCCAGGTTTTGAGTTTTGGCCCCCAATTCTCCAAAGAGCCCATTCTCTGAACCACCTCACGACAGACCAGAAAAAGGCCCTGAATCGGACCTTTGAAACGGACTAGGTCCAATAAATGTAGGGTTATCGGTCTGATCTGAAGCAAGATCCAAGTTTCATCTGAAAACCGGACCCAAGTTGATTTTTGAAGGCACTGAGAGCTTCAAATCCGCAGATTTTACCTGAAATTTCTCGAAAAACCCATAATTGCAGGGAGTTCGAGGACTTCTCAACGACATGCGAATGATAAATGCGCGTCTTTGCCTTTCCTCCGAACTCCATCTTTTATCCCTTTTCTCCACAACATCAATCGATGTCAAACTTTTTCTCCTTCTAAAAGAATGCTTTCCAACTCTAAAAAGACTATGTTTCAATCGTCGAAATCAACTCGAAATGGTCGATATAAATGGGGAGAAAATGAATATCGAATTGACCCGGGATAACATTGAAAAACTCGATCCTTGTGAGCTCATCAAATCCATCGAAACCGCTTTTGCATCAAAGTTAACGGAAATCGTAACATGTGATAGACAGGACCGGTCAAAAGTGGCTAGTAAGATTGGGTTGAATGTTGGAGAACTTATGGAAGTTCGAGTATCGATTGATCCTTTGTTCCTAAGTCGGATCGATAAATCATACTTTATACAACATAAAAGTATACAACGGCAATCCCTACTAACAATGGATTTCGCATACTCGAATGAAACCAATAAATTTATACCGTAAGTGAAATAAATTTTAGGCCCCCACACCAATTTTTCGCCCCACAGACAGGTAGAGCTCCCCACTTTTTCATTTCATGCCCCCCTGCGTTCTAAGGTGGGAGCACAGAACCAAAATGTGGGGTTTCAAAAAATGTGGGTTGCAAAAATGATGCAGGGATGTGAAATGCGTTGTGGGGGACTGAACTGCAACATTTTCTACTGGATCGGGGGCATCAAGTCCGGTCTCAGGCAAAGACGTATTTCAAGTCCCCACCAATTATTTTACAATCCCCCACCATCAGAACGCAGATCAATCCCCCCATCGCAGATCAGTTCCCCCCACCATCATATCAGTCCCCCACCATTAGATCAGTCCCCCACCATTAGATCGCAGATCAGTCCCCCCATCGCAGATCAGTTCCCCACCATTAGATCAATCCCCCACCATCAGATCGCAGATCAGTCCCCCACCATTAGATCACCAAAAAGAGTGAACTCACAATTAAAGTTTCTCCCTTCGTTCTTAGAATCATACTGTTGCCACACTTATGACATTTCACAT
>LR548897.1:0-58186 GCA_900536415.3 Caenorhabditis sp. 38 MB-2015
AGTGTCTTACTATTATCAGAGTCCCTATTGAAAAACCTAAGGGTATCCGGTTCATACGCAGTTCTGAAAACTAGGCGCATGACCTGAAAATAGGCCAAAAAATAAGAAAGAGGGCAAACTGCCAAGTCAAGCCCAACGGTTTCCTTGGCTCGGGCCTATCAAAGCTCTATTTTATGTCCGCAATGATTAGATCGGAAAAATATATTTCTCAACAGAGCGAATTTGACCAAATGATGCAAATGTGCTCCAACAAACTAGTCGATATGTTTTACCATTTGGCTAATTTTTGGATTTTCTCCGACTATTTTTCAAGGTTTTGGCACCGAGTTCAGTTTGAATGGCCGGGGTTCTACCTAGATCTACAAGTGTCTGATTCTCTTATTTTTATTCACTATTTTGTCAGAAAACTAAAAAAAAACCGGAAAGTCACAAGTGGCCGACATTTGAGGCGTTTGGCTGTTTGCTATGTTTTGTATGTGTGTGCATCGCTGTTTCGCCAGGATCTAGCTAATGTGTCACGGGTTGTACCACTTTTTTTCGATCTCTATGGACCCATTGAGCTCATATACCATACTTTATATCCAATAGTACAATAGAGCGTGATTGATGCCGCCGAGATCATGAACAACATGCCCAACCCAATCCAACATCGATAAACCGTCCACATATTAGGACTTCTGTATACAATATTCAAAAATGAAATTTCTGATATATTCACATTGAATGTCTCCACAAAATCTTGTCGTGTAATATCTCGCGCATCATCTGTCGCATACATCATTATCTCACAAATCTGAATTGGGAAAAAATGAGCTTTTTTAAAAGGGATTTTCGCTGACTCACCGCCGCCCAGACCACTCCATAGGACAGAAAAATACCAAACAAGCATAGAACTCCCAATTTACTGGTCATATATTCGAGCATTGCCGGTTTTATCAGGGCAAAGTAGCGATAGGCGAACATCACTGTGAAGATGCCATAGCTTAGGGCGATGAAACCGCCACGTATCGACACTGCCAATTGGCCGTATTCTATGTTCTGTGAGAAAATCTTTACGAAAACTGATATGAGGTGATTCGGGGGATTTACCTCTACGAATGGGCCATCAGCTAGGTATATGAGGATAACGTAACTCGAACCATAGACAGCCTGAAAAGCGTTCTCTTTTTGGCAATGAGGAGAGAAGTGCACGCAAGCGAAGTTGGCGCAGTGGTAGCGCGTTTGTCTCGTAGGTGAGAGGTCGCTGGATCGACCCCGGCTAGGGTCGATTTTCTTTTTTTTTTCAACTTACAATTTGCAACATTTGATCGGCGATAGAATAAATTGTATTAAATATCGAAAATGATAGCAGAAAATAACGATAAGTTCCAAGAGTTTGCTTCCCATCCGACAGGTTAAGATAAAGAAATATAGAGTTAAAAATAAATGAAAGAACCATAAAAACCTTTGGGAAATACTCAAAGTACCAGCTGATGTACATCTTTTTTCTGAAATTAAAAAAAAATGTTTTTTTTTTTGAAAAAGAGGGAGATTATTATTCACGGTCTGAGACACGAAAAATGGGCAAAAATACATGTGTTAAATACTCTTTGATTTTCATTGTTATGTGTTGGGCGTAGTTTTTTTTTGTAGAAAAACGTAAATTTTCTTTGATTCCAGCAAATCAAATGCTTATTATGAATCATTGAATGAAAAATTGAAAAGATTTTGCTTTTTTTTTACAAAATCCAGTGATCAAAATTCCGAGCAATTTTGTGTAAATTGGGGGGTAAGTGGAATAACAACGTGTTTTTTTGAAAAAGTGGTAGACCAACTATCAGTTATATTTAGGGATACATGGGATGTTCTTGATAGGGGAGCTCAGAATAGAGCTCTAAATCTAAGATGCTCTGAGCCCAAATCATAGTTTGGCGCTGAAAAAATTAAATCTTTTGACGAGAAATATGTCATTAGATTGGTTTTTGAACGCTGTTCAACATCCAGTATTCAGGTTTACTATTTTTCGTCAGAGCAAAAATTTTTTCCAGGTTTTGGAGCTGGAAAATGAGCACGCCCTTGCTCAGAACTTTTTTGAAAAGATAAATTCATCAAGATTTTCAAGCTGAAAACGGATTCAGACAACTTTTTTCAACCGAATCGTACTGTGATTTCGAAAATGAGCATTTTTTGAGCTCAAGTATGTTATCTGATAGATTTTGAAACGCTGAGAAATAAGCTCAGAACCGAAATTTAAACAAATTTCTGAATTGTTCTTTTTTTCTATAATTATCAGTTTCATCTCAGATGTGTGGGATTACTAAGCTTTCTTAGAATTGTGGGAAGAACTGTTCAAGTTCATCATTTTCAGAAATTAAGCTGAAATTCAAAGAAAATAAGTGCATAGGAATCAATTTTCGAAAATATCCGAAATTTTTAATAAAAGTTATGTCATGAATCAAGAATGGGATGGTTTCAAAAAAAAAGGGATGGTTTCAAAAAAAAGGAGGTCTCCGAGCGGATCAACATCCAGTATTCAGTTTTTGCCGAAACTCATTGAAAAATGAAGCGAAAACTGAACAAAATCTATCATACTTGACCTATTTTTGGTCAGAGCTATAATTTTTTATCTTTCGAGCTGGGAAATGAGCACGCCCATGCTCAGAACTACTTGAATAACTCTTCTTTTTCATATTTATTGGTTTTCAGAAAAAGTGGGAGAGTTAACAAGAACAGTTCAAAATATCCCTATTTTTCACTTTGTCTGCTCTCAGTTTTTTTTTTCAATTTCTGCTGAAAATTACTCAAATTTCAGTCAATAACAAGTACGAGGCTAGATATTCTAAGAACATTTTGAAAAAGAATTTCAGAAGTTTGCGAGGAACTCAATGAGGAACTGAAATGATATTTATGTTCATTGAAGAGATTAGTTAAAGTCACATAATTTTTTCTTTGAAAAGCTCAAAATAAAAAATCTGATGAGAAAATGACTTATATTTTCAGCTCGTAATTCTAGATTTCTGAGGACCTGTTTCATATGAAACAAATCATTCGAGTTTCTCATGCTGATCAACATCCAGTATCTAACTTTTGATGATCTCCGCGCAGAAAGCTGGATATTGAGCTCAAACTATGATATTTCGAATAACTTTTCAATGTTTTATGTAGAATTGCAGTACCACAGGGTTTTAACATGAAAAAAAATTGAAAAGTTACAAAATTTCGAAATTTCAGTTGTTCTCTGGTTTGCATTTTTTTTGAGGTTTCCTCATCTCTGAAACTACAGTACTCCTATTCTAACTTTGGATATATTCGTAAGTTTGGTAAAACAAATTGAATAAATTCTCATAGACAATTTTCAGCCTGTTTTCACCGCACTTTCAGCTATTTTCAGCCAAAGCAGATGTTCTGAAGTTTGTTTTTGTTTTTTGAGAAAAAAAGAGCCAAAATTTGATTAGGGGATATTTTTCAGCGTTTCAAGATCTATGAAATGACTTAAATTTTGTTTGAGAAACTTCTGAGGCTCCACAAATTCAGAAGTTCTAAATTTGAGCTCGATTTTCGGATTCAGAATCTCCGAAAACTGTGCTCAGTGCTCTAGAATCTCAAAAACCATATTTCAATTCAAAATGTTCGGCTTCTTTCATTCGATCAAACTAGACTCTAGTTTTTTCTCAAAAACTATAATTTTCGGTAAAAAACAGGGATTGAAAAACAACATGGCTAAAAATCAACTAGACATCAAAAAAGCATGACAAATCACCAAATTGTACATACAAAAAATACAAATTTTATTGCAGCTCAACAAATTTTTACAAATTCGAAGATCCCCCCACAACTCTTATACCTCCACTACTTTCTCCTTTTGTTACAGTAATGAACCGGTTCCTGTACACAGGAAGGAGTACAATTATAGCAAGAACATCTAGAAATGGAAAAGCTGAAAGTGCAATCATGGCAATGTTGCCATAATTTCCAAGATAGATGCCGAAAAACGGGATAAACCAGACAAACATACAGGGGAGAAATGATATCAGAGTTGGGATGGATGTTTGAATGGCCAGGGTCAGAAATAGTTGATGATGAAGGCGTCGAGTGTTTTTTGAAATTGTGTCGACGTCCTGGAGTTTTTTGAAGATCTGGAAAAAATGATGAGGATGATGATGATGCTCTTTTGCAAGAATGGATTATCTTTTAATCCCCCATATTAAGTTTTGAAAATAGAACAAGTTTGTCAGCTCATTAACGTGATTCAGAGAAAGTTCTTTGTAGATGGGGTTAGAGGGATTCTTAGAAAAATTGGCTCAGTTGCGCAGAGGTGTCGAATGGAGCCCATCTGAGCTCAAAGTGAGCTGGGAGCAGGATGAGCTCAGGGAGGTCCCAGTTTGTCATCTTGGTTGCTAGGTTTTTTCAATCCGAATCTGTTTAAAATTTGTCAATATTGAAATTTTAAGAATCTTCCGGTTAAAATCCTCTTGAGACTGTAATTTCCTGATTTTGGGTTCAAAAACTGACCCCTTCTTTTTGAAAAAAATTCTGGAAGTTGGTAAACGTGCTAGCCACGATTTGGAAGTTTTACTCATGTTTCAACCATTTTCAAGGTCTAATTCCATAAAATTCGAACTCAGCATGAAATTCTGATCTAGAAACATGTTAAGGAAAAAAAACAAAGAGTTTGTTGACCAGCGGGATCGATCCCATGACCTTGTGGCCCATAATACACAGCCCGAATTTCAGCTTGTTCTATGGCCCGTAAGGTCAGGGGTTCGACCTCCGATGTCGTATAATACCAGTGCTTTTTTTTTTTTTTGGAAAACATGTTTTCTGATCTAAATTTTATGCTGAATCCAGTTATCCTCATGAATCAACCAGTAGACCTTTTTTTCCTCACCCTGTACCCCAGTACACAATAAAGTGTAATCGATGCTGCTGAAGTCAACGCCACAATTGATATCCCCAACCAACACCTTTGTACCACCTTTGGGTCAGAACTTCTGAACACCAAATTGAAAAATGGGACCTTCGATATATTAGTGTCAAACAGCACGAGGAACTGATTTCTGACAGTTTCTCGAACTTCATCGGTAGCTGGGACCAAGTATTCGCAGACCTGAAATTTTTTTGGATATGTCCATATAAGAATGGTTCCTTCTCACTCACAAATAGCCAAATGAGCCCATGAGAAATGAAAAATAAAATCATTGAAAATATTCCTTTTTTGCTTGTCAGTTTGTAGATAATTAGTGGATTGAAAAGAGCAAAATATCTGTAGAGAAAGTGGATTGTTAGGATAGCATAGCTCAGGGCGATGCAACAGCAACGAATTGACACAGTTAGTTGACCAAGGCGGAGGTACTGTAAGGGATGCTATAGATGATACACATCTGAAAGGCGTTTTACCTCATAAAAAGGGCCACCGGCGAGGTAAACAACAAGAATGTAGTTTGAGCCATAGAGAGCCTGAAAATTACTTAAATTTAGTTTTTTTTGGAAATGATCGGATTCAGCGTAAAATTTTGAGCAGAAAACATTTTTTTCAAAAAAATATTTGAAGATTTGCATTCGTGGGGATCGAACCCCAGACCTTGTGGGCCGCAGTACACAACTCGAACTGCAAGTTTACTTATGGCCCGCAAGGCCAGGGGTTCGATTCCGCTGTTCAACATTTTCTTTGTTTTTTTTTCTTTAACATATTTTCAGATCAAAATTTCAAGCTGAATCCGAATTTTAACATCTCAATATTTGAAAACTCACCACTGGCGCCACAACCTCAACAATCGAATAAACTGTGTTGAACACCGAAAACGACAATAACAAATATCGGTAATTCCCAAGTGTTTTCTTCTTATCTGATACATTGAGATAGATAAAGATCGAATTAAAAAATAGTGAAAGTGTCATGAAAACCTTGGGAAAATACTCAAAATACCAGCTGATGTACATTTGAAAAATAGAGTAACGTTCAGAATAATTTTCAAAGGAGAAAAAAGTTCGTGAATCTGCAAGTTACATTTTTTTTGAATTTGAATAGGTGTTAATTGAACTTGATCATCTGAGATTTTTGATTTCTGAACTTTTTCAACAATGTTACAAGATTATTTTCAGAAGAAATGCTGATTCTCAGAACCTACCTTGCTGAAAAAATGGATTCAAAATGAAATTATGGACTCTGTGACAAGTTTTCAGAGTGCAGAATGCTGAAATTCAAATTCTTCATGAAATTCTGATGTTTAGAGGAAAAAAATCAAAGAAAATGTTGATGAGCGGAATCGAACCCCTGACCTTGTAAGCCATAATTAGCCTTGCGTTGAGTGTAGTGTATTACAGGCCGCAAGGTCACGGGTTCGATACCCGGAGTCGTAAACTTAGATTCTTTTTTTTAGAAAAACATGTTTTATGGTCCAAATTTTACGCTGAATCTGAGTTTCACAATGAAAATGCATAAAATGAAACCATATAGTGAATTTTTTTCGAAAAAAGAAAAAAAGTTGAGTTCATTTTTGATCAATAAGCTTTTGCAACGTGTACATTCCCACAGACAATTTATATAAACTTCACTCTCTGAAATCAATTCTATCGAAATTTCAGTGTTTGTCAAGCTCTTTCTTTTGTTCATCATTCTTGTCGGAGTTCTCGGTGGCACTGGTAAAACAGGGGACAAATGCCATGACGATAGCGATTGTTATGTATCCGCTAGTTTCTTTTGCATTGACAAAAAGTGTGCATTTGGAATGAGAGCATAACTCTTTTCTTCTCCTTTTTTCATGATATTGTGAATAAAAAACTGCAGATTTTCAACTTGTTATAAGTTTTCAGAATTCAGGATGTTGAAATTCGATTTCTTCATAAAATTCTAACCTAGAAACATGTTCAGAAAAAATAATTAAAGAAAATTTTGATAAACGGAATCGATATGTTCTGTAGTTGTTTGCGGTGTTCAACACTGCTCGTTTGGTTTTTGAGATTGGGAAGCCGCTGATAGGTTTCGTAGTCTACGATGTTGAAATTCAGATTCAGTGTAAAATTCTGATCCAGAAACATCTTCTAGAAAAAAAAATCAAAGAATTCGTTGACTAGCGGAATCGAACCCTTGGCCTTGCGTGCGACAACTAACCTTGAAGTTAGAGTTGTGTATATGACTACAAAGTCATGAGTTCGATTTCCGGTGTTATAAATATTCAATTAAGAAAAAAAGTTTTATTGTCGAAATACACTGAATCCGAATTTCTGTACCAAATATTCTTTAGAACATTGAAAAAAATAACTATTGATGAGTTTGGTACTTGAACCCGTTTTCAGATCTCGGTTTTATGAAATTCGGATTCAACATAAAAATCTGATCTGGAAACATGTTAAAAAAAAAAAAACAAAGAAGTTGTGGAGAAGCGGAATCGAACCCCTGACCTTGCGGACGACATCTAGCTTTGCAACGCGTCTCGCGTATCATGGCCCATAAGGTCGCGGGTTCGATCCCCACCTACGTAAATATTTAAATTATTTTTTTGAAAATATGTATCTTGGTCAGAATTTTATGTTGAATCCGATTTTCTATGTAAAACCTCTAGTGAAACATTAATGAAGTAGCTAGTTATGACTTTGTTAGTTTCACCCACTGTGACGAAACCTGATGATCATTGAAACAATAAATCTTCGATTCGAAATGTCTTTTTTTTGTAGGTACCCAAAATTTCAGACTCAACACCTCGTATTCAGTTTTGGACAAACATGATTTTCAGTTCTCAATTTTCAGATTCGACATTAACATTGGAAAATGAAAAAATTCTTGAAAAATGGTCAAGATCCTACAAATATCGTGTTGCTAAACTATAGGGTAATTTTTCATTCTGAGCATTTTAGGAAGGTCTGTTCTACTTGAAAATGTGGTTACAGCAACTTCCAAGAATATCCTATAATGCACAAAAAAAGAAGCACAAAAACTACTTTTCATACTTGATTACGCTACAGTTAGTCCCTAGATCTCAAAATTATTCAGGTTTTCTCATTTTATAGCCCTAAACTTTGAAGCTGAAATTCATGTATTCAAAATCGTTTCTGGCAAAAACTGAATACTGGATGTTGATCAGCATTCGAAAAGCTATAAAATGACATATTCTTTTCTAAAAATCGACCTTTTTAAATTATTTTTGTGTCCAAAGTCAATGTCCGTTTTTGACTCGTTTCAGGAACATCTCCTTCAGCTTTGTTCCAAATTTCCTAATCTGAAATTACAGTTTTCAAATTCAATATCGAATTGTCTTATTCATTCTTTTTTTCCCACAGACAAGTGTACAATATAAATACCCCAACTTGGAACCATTACATATTCAAATTTCAATGTTCATCAAACTTTTTCTATTGTTCATCATTTTTGTTGGAGTTATGGGCCATTTTCGAGGCCGAAAAGGCGATCAATGTGAAGTTGATGACGATTGTAATATGCTCAATGGCTTATGGTGCTCGGATTTGACAAGCAAGTGTGAGAAAGTTATAAGAGGATGATTTAATATTTTGTTGATTAACATGATGAAGAACTTGTTTTCATAATCTAACATGCAAAATGTCGGATTCAGTGTAAAATTCTGAACCTAAAACATGTTTTGAAAAAAAAAACAAAGAACTTGTCGACAAGCGGAATCGAACCCATGACCTTGTGGGCGATAACCAGTCTCGCAGTTAAATTGATGTATTAGAGGTCGCAAGGTCACGGGTTCGATTCCTCATAGCGTAGTATTTACAATTTTTTTTTAAATGATGTTCCAGAACTTGAATTTCATGCTGAATTCGAACTTCCATATGAATCCTTCAATAAAACTTTCATTTTGGGTTATTATTCCCCCTCATAATGGTTTTCAGAGCTTTATTTTGTGAAAATTGATTTCAGGGTAAAATTCAGGTCTAGAAAACCGCTCTGAAAAAAAAACAAAGAAAATGTCTACAAGAGGAATCGAACCCTTGACATTGTGGGCCACAGAACACCTT
The DNA here is from genome assembly GCA_900536415.3 of Caenorhabditis sp. 38 MB-2015. Lineage (NCBI taxonomy): Eukaryota > Metazoa > Nematoda > Chromadorea > Rhabditida > Rhabditidae > Caenorhabditis > Caenorhabditis quiockensis. Next base: position 8,956 of record LR548897.1, read on the forward strand.
GCAAGTGCTGGTCTATATTACGGGACACAAGGCCAGGGGTTCGATTCCGCACTGCGTAATTTTTCAATATATTTCTTTAAAATATGGTTCCTGGGCTGAATTTCACGCTGAATCCGAATTTTTTTATGAAAAATCTGGAAAGATTCGTGTTAGAGTACATTTTTTCAATTGAAGATTCCTCTATCTGGTGAATCTGTATCGTAAGCCTAACGGGAACCAATAGTTCACAAAAAAAATCTAACAAGCAATTTCATGCAACGTGTAGATTCTCACAGGCAATGTATATAAACCCCCCCCCCTTGGAACCCTTCCATATCCAAACTTCAATGTTCAACAAGCTCTTCCTATTGCTCATTATTTTTGTCGGAGTTCTTGGCGGCGGTGGTGGAAAAGGTGATGCTTGTGATTCAGATTCTCAATGTAATGAGCATCTCGGGTATGAGTGCTCCATGACAAACACTTGTCAATATGTGGGATAATCTTCATGATAAAGTATTACGTGTTTATTTGTATATTGTTGTGCAAAATCTTGCTGAAATTCGAATTCAGCGTGAAATTGTGATCCAGAAACATGTTCAGAAAAAAAAAAAACAAAGAGAATGTCGCCAAGCGGAATCGAACCCCTGACCTTGCGGACTACAGAACATATTGCAAGTGCTTGTATGTATTACGAGCCGCAAGGTCACGGGTTTGATGTCTTCTGTAAATGTTCAATTGTTTTCGATAACAGATTTCTAGTCGAAACTTCACACCGAATCTGAATTTCCATATGAGTTCTCAAGTAAAACTTCAATGAAATAGCTAATACCGATTTTGTTAGTTTTAGTAACATAATAATGGTTTTCAGAGATTTATTTTGTGAAACTTGGTTTCAGGGTAAAATTCTGGTCTGGAAACATGTTCTGGAAAAAAAACAAAGAACTTGTAGACAAGCGGAATCGAACCCCTGACCTTGCGGGTCATAGAACACCTTTTATGTACTGATGTGTACTACGACCCGCAAGGTCAGGGGTTCGGTTCCCGGAGTCGGAAATTTTGATTTTTTTTTTTTGAATAATGCACTCTGGTTAAAATTTGACGCTGAATCCGAGTTTGACTTCAGAAAATCTTTAAAAGCAATGATTCTTTGTGTGAAAATTGCAATTTTCCCCTTCGATATGTCTATTTTTAGGACCCAATTCCTTCGCTCAATAAACGTTCTGCAACGTGTAGATTCTCACAGACAATGCATAAAAACTACACCCTCCTTCTCACTTGGACAATTCCATTTTTTTCAAACTTCGATGTTCAACAAGCTTTTCTTATTCTTCATCATCCTTGCAGGTGCTCTGGGCGCCGATAAGCCGGGTACTCCTTGCAAGAACAGTTATGAATGTAATGGATTTGTTGGTTTGAAGTGTTCGAACAAAACGAATACATGTGTACTCAGTGAGGGTAATAAACATCTTTGATTTGTCCATCTTCCTATAAAAAGTTCATCTCAGTCTGGCGGTTTTTTGAGCTATAAAATGATACATGCAAGGTTTTTCGTAATGAAATTCGGATTCAGCGTAAAATTTCCACTAAAAATGCGTTTTCAAAAAAAAAAATTGGTTCATATACGACTCCTGGAATCGAACCCCTGACCTCGTGGGCCATAGTACACAACTGTCACGGTTAGGATAGTTATGACCAACAAGGTCTGCGTGTCTCAGTTTTTTTTTGTTTTTTTTTTCTGAATATGTTTCTGGGCCAGAATCTTACACTGAATTTGAATTTCACAAAATTAAGATCTGAAAACAGCCACAAGATCAGTAAAACTACCAAAATCATAACTAGCTACTCTATCAATGCTCTAAACAATGATTCATATCGAAATTCGGATTCAGTGCGAAATTTCGACCAGAAAATGTGTTTTCAAAAAATAGGCTTATATACGACGAAAGGAATCGAACCACTAACCATGTGGGCCGTAATACACAGAACTCATTGCAAAGTTATTTATGGCCCACAAGGTCAGGGGTTCGCTTCCGCGTGTATCAATTTTCTTTGTTTTTTTTCTCTAAACATGTTTCCTGATCAGAATTTCACGCTGGATCCGAATTTTAACATGACGAACTCTGAAAACTGCTATTTTACAAAAAAAAAAGAAAATCTCTTATTCTGTCAAACTAGAGCTTCTGTGAAGTGGCCATCGCTCCAACCAACACCTCAATTCCAGACCACCTAGACCAAATTTACAAATTTCCAATTACAAATTAGCGTCCCCTTTTATTTTTCCCAACAAAAACAAACTAGACAGTACGAAGTCATCAATTTTGTGTATGTTGATGGTGTGACGTAGAACCTTGCATTTTTCTTCTTTTCGTCTTGTCTCTTGTTTCGAAACATCTAAAACAACTTGTTTTGTTTTTTTCGCTTTGGTCAAAAGTCGTTTATGATTTTTTTTTTCACAAGTGTTTGTGTTTATTGAGGTAAGGTTACTGTAGGTAGAGCACAGCGAGTTGTAAACAGAAACAACTTTGATTTATAGGGGTTTCAGATTTTCTAGGATCATGAATCTTTTGAGCTTCATTAGTTTATTCTTGAGCTCGGACTTAATTTTTAGGTACCTTATACCAGTCTTGCTTCGTTTAGGTCCTTTCTAGGTCCGTTTAGGTATTTTCTAGGTTCATTTAGGTCCTTCCTAGGCCCGTTCAGTTTTTTCTAGGCCGGTCTCGGTCTTTTCTAGATCCATCTAGGTTCTTCCTAGGTCCATCTATGTTCTTTCTAGGTCGTTTTAAACATTTTATAGGCCCGTTTAGGTTCTTTCTAGGTCCATCTAGGTTCTTTCTAGGCAAGTTTTTTTGTCCTTCCTACATACTTGCGCTATCAAGAAAAATCCATGTTTATATCTACGAGCCACTGCTTTACAAAACATGCTTGTTTCAAGGTGACCTAGCTTGTCAGAACACTAGCAGGTCTGGGCGCTATTGCTTGTCAGAAAACTAGTGGGTCTAGGCGCCCTTGCTTGACAGAATGGTAGCGGATCTAGGCGTCCTTGCTTAACAGAATAGTAGTGATTCTAGGCAATATTGCTTGACAGAACAGTAGCGGGTCTAGGCGCCCTTGCTTGATAGAGGAGTAGCGGAACTAGGCGCCCTTGCTTGTCAGAACAGTAGCGGGTCTAGGCGCCCTTGCTTAACAGAATAGTAGTGATTCTAGGCAATATTGCTTGACAGAACAGTAGCGGGTCTAGGCGCCCTTGCTTGATAGAGGAGTAGCGGAACTAGGCGCCCTTGCTTGTCAGAACAGTAGCGGGTCTAGGCGCCCTTGCTTAACAGAATAGTAGTGATTCTAGGCAATATTGCTTGACAGAACAGTAGCGGGTCTAGGCGCCCTTGCTTGATAGAGGAGTAGCGGAACTAGGCGCCCTTGCTTGTCAGAATGGTAGCGGATCTAGGCGTTCTTGCTTAACTGAATAGTAGTGATTCTAGGCAATATTGCTTGACAGAACGGTAGCGGGTCTAGGCGCCCTTGCTTGATAGAGGAGTAGCGGAACTAGGCGCCCTTGCTTGTCAGAACAGTAGCGGGTCTAGGCGCCCTTGCTTAACAGAATAGTAGTGATTCTAGGCAATATTGCTTGACAGAACAGTAGCGGGTCTAGGCGCCCTTGCTTGATAGAGGAGTAGCGGAACTAGGCGCCCTTGCTTGTCAGAACAATAGCGGGTCTAGACGCCTTTGCTTGACAGAACACTTGTGGGTCTCGGGACCGCTGCTTGGCGATAACTAGTTGTGTGAAGGCGCCGCTGCTTGACAAACAACAGTTCCTCTCTAGCCTCTCTAGCCTCTCTAGCCTCTCTAGCCTCATCCTTATCTCCTCCAGTCATCTATAAACTACATCAGTATTTCGCCAAACTCCACATTTTCCTTTCTTTTCCCACGCATAGTTGCGGTAAACTCCGCCCCCAGCTGATTTAAAACAGCGATTCGAATCACCATTTTTTCTGTCTCGGGTCGGCCAAATTAGTGACTCGATCACACATTTTTTTTGTCATGTTACCCACTAATTAATTGATGCTATCTTTTGTGTTAGTTACACTCTATTTCTATTGTCTTCTTCTTCTGTGTTTTTTTTTTTTTTTAGTTGATGTTTTTTTTTTGCAGAATATGCTTGGCATGATGAATACTCCATCTGATTCGGTCGAGTTTTACGCAACGAATCGTAAGATTTCCGACGAGATCATTGGTCCAAATCCCGAAACATCGGAGCTCTCCAAATTCAGCGAGATCAAGAAAAAAGACGTTGTTACTTACACCGAAGATGGGCGGAAGCTGATCAATGGCAAACTTCAGACTTTTGAAGAGCCCACAGCACTTTGGAGCAACGCGTTGCTCCGCGGAAGAATCTGCACAATGACGTCACCGATCGATAATTCTAAACCTATCAAGAAAAGCAGCACCGTCGAGATCACTGAAATTCCAGTTCTAGCTGCTGCGAGGCCGCAGAATTGATAATATTTGTTCATTTTTTTTTGTAATTGAGTTTTTGACACCTGTATGTATCTACAGTACTCTTATGCAATAGATCTGTCCACTGATTTGCTTTATTTTCATTATATGAATGAATGAATGCTTTTGACTATATTGTTCTTTTTTTCGATTTTATCAGTTTAACTCACATAATGATGGTTATTAGAGCATGATTTTATGAAATCTGGATCCAGCGTAGAATTCTGATCTAGAAACATATTAAGAAAAAAAACAAAGAAACTGTAGGCAAGCGGAATCGAACCCCTGACCTTGCGGGCCATAGAACAACCTGCAGTTTGTGATGTGTGTCACGGCCCGCAAGTTCAGTGGTTCGATTCTCGGTGACGTAAATGATCAATTTTTTTTTTGGAAAATCGGTTTTCTGATTGAAATCGTACACTGAATACGAATTTCTTTACGAAATCTCATTTAGATCAATGATATAGTAGCTAGTTTTGATTTTTGTAGTGTTTGGCAATAAATGAGTGTTTTCATACCCTGATTTTATTAAATTCAGATTCAGAGTAAAATTTTGATCTAGAAACATATTGAGAAAAAAAATCAAAGAATTTGTAGACAAGCGGAATCGAACCCCTAACCTTGCGGGCCATAACTAGCCTCGCCGTTAGTTTCGTATATTATGCCCCGCAAGGTCAGGGCTCGATTCCTGGTAACGTAAGTATTCAATTTTTTTTTGAAAATTCGGTTTTCAGATCGAAATTTCACACTGAATCCAAACTTCCTTCTGAAATTTCATTTAGAACAATGATAAAATTTCTTTGTATGATTTTCTCAATTTTACTCATATGTTAGTGGTTTTTAGAGCCTAATTTCATGAGAATTCAGATTCATCGTGAAATTCTGACCTAGAAACATGCTGATGAAAAAAAAAACAAAGAATATGTTGACAAGCGGCATCGAACCCCTGACCTTGCGGGCCATAACTAGCCTCGCCGTTAGTTTCCTGTATTATGGCCCGCAAGGTCATAGGTTCGATTCCGCAAGTGAAATTTTTTTGAATCATTTTTTCTAACCATTTTCCGTGGTCAGAATTTTACGCTGATTCCGAATTTCCATATGAAACCTTCATCAGAAGAATGATAAAGTTCCTTCGTATGATTTTGTCAATTTACTCACAAGCTGATGGTTTTTTTGGGCCTAATTTCATGAGAATTGAGTTCAGAATCAAATTCTGAACTAAAAACATATTTAGAAAAAAAATCAAAGAATTTGTAGACAAGCGGAATCGAACCCAAGACCTTGCGGGCCATAACTAGCCTCCCGTTAGTTTTCTGTATTATGGCCCGCAATGTCAGTGGTTCGATTCCGCGTGTATTTTTTGAAATATTTTTTTAAATTTTTTTCCCCTGGTCAGAATTTTACGCTAGTTCCGAATTTCAACATACCAACCCCTGAAAACTGATATTTAATGATGAAAACAAGGAAAACAACAACACTGATTTTCATAAGTGATCTCTGTCCTACAAAAATCATCAAAATTGTCTTCTTGTCTGTTACTACTACTACAACTATTAGTAGTATAAAGTGGCTAATGAAATAAGAATATCTGAATGATCACTAATTCATTGAGTGATCAAAAATCACATAAATAAGTATCTAGATGACGCATTTCTCAATGATGTGACTAATTCGAGAAAGTGACATTACTCATCATGGTTTTTGTTGTCTACAAGGACAGATAGCTATCAACAAAACCCGGGAGATGTCGGTGATACACATACATGTTCTTTGTGTATAAGTACGATGAGTGTAAACAATCGAGTCATATTTTTGCACTTTTTTTTTGATTTGGGGAAAAAGGTGTTGTTGTTTTTCAAAAAAAAAAAAAAAAGCAAGGAAATACGTATAAAAATGGAGATCTTGTAGTTGTCTGATTTCCTGTTCTTTGCCCCAGAAAAAACTGATCATAAAAACCGTTTTATTACCATAGTTACAACAAAGATCACACTTCAGTTCTAATTTTATTTTTCTACAGTACCTTGAGCGAACCTGCACATCTAACTAACTGGAGTTGTTTTTTTGGATTTTGTGGTTTCTGCCAAAAAATTGTTCATTATTATGACGCGTTTTGTGATTGATTGATATGGGAGAATAAAAGGATAGTTGGAGGGTTCTTTGAGTGATTTCAGGGGATTTTTTTTGATTCAAGACTTTCTGAAACAGTCTGAAGCTTTCTGGAACCTTCTGAAATTCTCTGGATTTATCTGAAACCATTTGAAACCCTCAGAGACCTTCTGAATCGTTTGGAAACCATTTGAATCGTTCTGAAACTCTCTGAATCTTTTTGAAACCCCATGAAACCAACTGTAACCATCTGAATCTTTCTAAAAACATCTGAAATCCTCTGAGACCTTCTGAAACCCTCTGAAGCCAACTGAACCCATTTGAATCATTCTCAAACCATCTGAAACTCTCTGCAACCATCAGACATTCTCTCAAAATTACTAATAATTTCTAAAACCTTCTGTATCTTCCTGAAATCATTTGAAACTCTCTAACACTCTCTGAAACTATCTGAAACCATCCGTAATCATCTGAATCTCCCTGAAGCGATCCACCATTTTCTGACACCATCGGAAACTCTCTGAACCAATCAGACATTCTCTAAAAGTTATTAAAAATCTCTGGTTTTGGAGCCTAGTTCAGAAGAGCTCTCAAAATGGAGCTGGTAGGATTCAGATGTTAGGTGTATTTTAAAGAAGACATTCCTATGAATCGATGGTTTCAAGTGTCCTGTTGATTTCAGTGTTCCTATGTTGACTAAATCTCACACGAGATTTTTTTTAAGAACTCGATAATATTGTCTAGCTGTCATCAAATCTATATTCGACTTTTCCAAAATAGATATTCTCGATTTCCCCTCCCGCATCCCCATTTTCCCCCATAAATACCCCCTTCCCAACCATCTCAACATCATTCGATTCCAAATGTTTTCTCTGCGTCTCCTCATTTCCCTTGCTATTCTCGTCTTTCCAACCTATGCTGCTATTCCAACAAATGCTCGCGATGGTATGATTCCTGGTAAATAACATTGTCATCATTTGAATAAACTTGTTCACATCTGAATATCTCCCTAAACTCCTGAATCCAACGATTTGGATTCTGTCGTCGTGCGATTCACGAAAATCCGTTGAAATTGGGTCAAGATTAATGGTTCTGAAGTGAACCCAAATTAAATTGTCCAACTCAGCTCTTCGAAATGTTTGAAATGAATTTTCAGAAGAGCTCAAAAAAAATTGAACCTAAAATTCCTTGCTGGGTCTGAAGTTATAAATTTTTGAAAAACTTCTCGAACATAGGAGCCTTCATTCTGAACAACCAGGTGTTAGAACCTGAAAACCTCAATATAGGGCTGAAACTCCTACTGAAATACTTTTTAACCAGATGTCCGTTGAAGTTAGAGTTTGGGTAGTAATTTAGGCGAATTTGAAAAAATAAAATGACCGGATTCAAAATGAGCACAGAATTTTTGAAAAATTTCTCACATTGACCAAGTTCTTCAAGTTTCACCAGACGCCTGGCAATAATATGTTCCAGAATTCAAAATACATCAAAATCAGGCTAGATATAAGTAACGGAAGATTCAGTAGAAAAGAATCCAAGACTATTGGATTCAGAATTCAATGAACAATATGATGCAAAAAAGTTTATTCAAATGGTGACAATGTTATTTACCAGGAATCATACCATCACGAGCATTTGTTGGAACAGCAGCATAGGTTATAGAGACGAGAATAGCAAGAGAAATGAGGAGACGCAGAGAAAACATGTTGGAATCGAATGATGTTGAGATGGTTGGGAAGGGGGTATTTATGGGGGAAAATGGGGATGCGGGAGGGGGAAATCGAGAATATCTATTTTGGAAAAATCGAAAATAGATTTGATGACAGCTAGACAATATTATCGAGTTCTTGAAAAAAATCCCGTGTGAGATTTAGTCAACATAGGAACACTGAAATCAACAGGACACTTGAAACCATCGATTCATAGGAATGCCTTCTTTGAAATACACCTAACATCTGAATCCTACCAGCTCCATTTTGAGAGCTCTTCTGAACTAGGCTCCAAACCCAGAGATTTTTAATCACTTTTAGAGAATGCCTGATTGGTTCAGAGAATTTCAGATAGTTTCAGAAAATGGTGGATCGTTTCAGGGAGATTCAGATGATTACGGATGGTTTCGTATAGTTTCAGAGAGAGTTGGAGAGTTTCAAATGATTTCAGGAAGATACAGAAGGTTTTAGAAATTATTAGTAATTTTGAGAGAATGTCTGATGGTTGCAGAGAGTTTCAGATAGTTTCAGATAATTTCATAGAGATTCAAAGGGTTCAGATAGATTCAGAAGGTCTCAGAGGAGTTTAGATGTTTTTAGAAAGATTCAGATGGTTACAAAAATATGCACAGAAATTTTGAAAAATTTCTCCCATATACCAAGTTCTTCAAGTTTCACCAGACGCCTGGCAACAATATGTTCCAGAATTCAAAATACATCAAAATCAGGCTAGATATAAGTAACGGAAGATTCAGTACAAAAGAATCCAAGACTATTGGATTCAGAATTCAATGAACAATATGATGCAAAAAAGTTTATTCAAATGGTGACAATGTTATTTACCAGGAATCATACCATCACGAGCATTTGTTGGAATAGCAGCATAGGTCAGAACGGTGAGAATAGCAAGGGAAATGAGGAGACGCAGAGAAAACATGTTGGAATCGAATGATGTTGAGATGGTTGGGAAGGGGGTATTTATGGGGGAAAATGGGGATGGGGGGAGGGGGAAATCGAGAATATCTATTTTGGAAAAGGCGAAAATAGATTTGATGACAGCTAGACAATATTATTGAGTTCTTGAAAAAAATCCCGTGTGAGATTTAGTCAACATAGGAACACTGAAATCAACAGGACACTTGAAACCATCGATTCATAGGAATGCCTTCTTTGAAATACACCTAACATCTGAATCCTACCAGCTCCATTTTGAGAGCTCTTCTGAACTAGGCTCCAAAACCAGAGATTTTTAATGACTTTTAGAGAATATCTGATTGATTCAGAGAATTTCAGATGGTTTCAGAAAATGGTGGATCGTTTCAGGGAGATTCAGATGATTACGGATGGTTACGGATAGTTTCAGAGAGTGTTAGAGACTTTCAAATGATTTCAGGAAGATTCAGAAGAAATTATTAGTAATTTTGAGAGAATGTCTGATGGTTGCAGAGAATTTCAGATGGTTTGAGAATGATTCAAATGGGTTCAGTTGGCTTCAGAGGGTTTCAGAAGGTCTCAGAGGATTTCAGATGTTTTTAGAAAGATTCAGATGGTTACAGTTGGTTTCATGGGGTTTCAAAAAGATTCAGAGAGTTTCAGAACGATTCAAATGGTTTCCGTCGTTCGATTCAAAGACGCGCCCGTTAACCAGTCGGCCATGGGAATTTTCACTGTTGTACTTCCCTCGGAGAACTTTTCTCTGCGTCTCTCAGCCTCGCAAATTGCTGTTTTTCATTGCGCTGACATGACGTGATTCAGTCATAATAGGAACACGATGAAACCAACAGGACATTTGAAACCATCGATTCATAGTAATGCCTTCTTTAAAATACACCTAACATCTGAATCCTACCAGCTCCATTTTGAGAGCTCCTGAACTAGGCTCCAAACCCAGAGATTTTTAATCACTTTTAGAGAATACCTGATTGGTTCAGAGAGTTTCAGATGGTTTCAGAAAATGGTGGATCGTTTCAGGGAGATTCAGATGATTACGGATGGTTTCGGATAGTTTCAGAGAGTGTTAGAGACTTTCAAATGATTTCAGGAAGATTCAGAAGAAATTATTAGTAATTTTGAGAGAATATCTGATGATTGCAGAGAGTTTCAGATAGTTTCAGATAATTTCATAGAGATTCAAAGGGTTCAGATAGATTCAGAAGGTCTCAGAGGAGTTCAGATGTTTTCAGAAAGATTCAGATGGTTACAAAAATATGCACAGAAATTTAGAAAATTTTCTCCCATACACCAAGTTCTTCAAGTTTCACCAGACGCCTGGCAACAATGTGTTTCAGAATTCAAAATACATCAAAATCAGGCTAGATATAAGTAACGGAAGATTCAGTAGAAGAGAATCCAAGACTATTAAATTCAGAATTCAATGAATAATATGATGCAAAAAAGTTTATTCAACTGGTGACAATATTATTTACCAAAAATTTTAGACCCAGCAAGGAATTTTAGGCTCAATTAGTTTTTTGAGCTCTTCTGAAAGTTCATTTCAAACATTTTGAAGAGCTGACAAGGGAGGTTCAAGTACTCCCCATCTTAACTTTTAACGAAATTTGGTATACCTACCAAATTGAACCCCCTGATCAACGTCCCGTTTCTAACTTTTTTCCTTCGGTTCTCAGAAAAAAGTTTGAAAATCCCATGGTTTTAACATTAATAAAATCCCTTTATAAAATACACACAAAAAACAAAATGTTCACGTTTTTAATTAATTTTAATGTTTGTCTTTTTTGTGAAGGAATTTAACATTGTTTCGGGAACTTTTTGAAATATAACTTTTTTCAGAGGGGCAAAGGAAAAAAGTTAAATACACGTTTATGATCAGGAGGTCCGAATTAGTAGGAATACCAAGTCTCGTCAAAAGTTAAGATGGGGACATGTTGAACCTCCCTTGTGAGTTGGACAATTTAATTTGGGTTCACTTCAGAACCATTGATCTTGACCCAATTTCAACGGATTTTTATGAATCGCACGACGACAGAATCCAAATCGTTGGATTCAGGAGTTTAGGGAGATATTCAGATGTGAACAAGTTTATTCAAATGATGACAATGTTATTTACCAGGAATCATACCATCGCGAGCATTTGTTGGAACAGCAGCATAGGTTAGAAAGACGAGAATAGCAAGGGAAATGAGGAGACGCAGTGAAAACATGTTGGAATCGAATGATGTTGAGATGGTTGGGAGAAAGGGTATTTATGGGGGAAATGGGGATGCGGGAATCGAGAAAATCTATTTTGGAATATCCCAAAATAGATTTGATGACAGCTAGACAATATTATCGAATAATTGAACAACCCACATGTTTTTGGATTCCTTACCTTTTTAGACCCTAAAAGAGGTCCGGATCCAAACTCTCAAAATATTGGACAAGGTGCGAAAAATTCGGGTCTGAAATCATCTCATTGGACTTTTCAGCTAATTTCAGACCCGGTGTTATCTTTCAGAAGTTTTTGTTGAAAATGTCTAGCTTCACACGTATCAGGTATGAAGTAGATTCTTCGAGTATTTTCACTACCTTGTTCAAAAAATATTCTTGAATTTTGAAGGCCTGAAATTTTGGAACTATATTAATCAAACCATGACAAATTTCTCGTTGATATCAGATGTTCAAGATTTCTAAAATAATGGCTAGTTGACAAATTTTCAAAAATAGATCTGATCTAGATCCAAATCGTTTTAGATCCACTTCGAGTTGAGTTTGAATCTTGGCCTGAAGTATCCCACTCTAGAAATGTGTCCAAAAATATTTTGGACCCAGGTCTGCTCAATTTCAAGATCCTAGCTCGTCATTGAATTCTCAGCTTTTATTTTTCAAAAAAAAAAAGCTACATTGAGCTACTGAGTTAGGATTATTTTTAAAATCCAGATTTTCTAGTTTGATTCGAAAATTCCATAATATCAAATGTATTTTCGGATTTTCCAATATAGATATTCTCGATTCGCCCACCCCCATAAATACCCCCTTCCCAATCCTCTCAACATCATTCGATTCCAATATGTTTTCTCTGCGTCTCATCATTTCCCTTGCTATTCTCGTCGCTCTAACCTATGCCGACCCTCAACCAGAAACAGTCACTAAGTCGTGGCTTTTGTGATCTTTGAATAAACCTGTTTGCATCTGATTATCCTTCAGAATCCAGAGACTTTTCTAGATGTTGAAAACTGTTTAGAATGTTCGGGACCCATTTTATCTAAGTTTAGGCCCTCCGGACCATTCAGAGTCTTGTCAATCATCCAAAATTGACTGACCCAGACGCCAACATACGATTCCATAATAGTTGCCTAGTTTTAGAAACTTCATATCCAAATACCCTTTTTTGAAAAAAAAAACCTTCTGAAAATCACTGAACCATCTGAAACACTTTGGAACCATCTGAAACTCTTTGGAACTCCCTGAAATTAGTCCATTTCGAGTTTGATATAATCCGGACTGAATGAAAAAATGTCGAACAGCCAATTAATCGAATAATCTGGGCCTAAGGCGATATGAAAGAGGTAAATCTAGATTTATTCAAACCTGAACTAGGCCTATCATAGGCCCAACCTAGGCTAAACACATGAACTTGTTCAAAGCCAGAGTTTTGAATTCAATTTTATCCTTTTTTTACCTTCAGGTTGAGGTTCGGATACTCCAGGGTTAGGCCCCTTTTCGTGATCATATTTTCAATATTTTAATGCTTTTGTTTTGAACTAGAATTCTGTGCCTAAATTCAAGAATTCCGTCAAACTCAATAAATCATCTTGGACGTTTGATTCCTCCGCTGACAATCATCCAAATCCCCATAGAAACTCCAAAAACATTATGTTCCTATTATTGCCTTATTCACTTGTGAGCAACGAAAATGCTCCTTTTCTTCATAACTTCCTTCTTCCTCATATTTCATGTAAATTGCGGGGTTGTGGTCTTTTTTGGGACCTACGAAGATGCCACCGATTGCACAATTTATACAGATTTCACCTGGGAACAATGCGTCATACAATGTAATAATACCCTAGATTGTTATGTGAGTGAGCTCTTTTTCAAAATACAAAAATATAGTAGATATTTTTGCAGTTCGCTTATAGTAATCCTTGTGGAATCTGTGGTTATGGAGGTGCTTCGAAAGTCACCTTCACTAACGATTCTAGCGATCCTCAAATTGCCATCAAGACAGAAGTGGGATTCAATTGCACAGAAGCTACTGAACTTCTGAAGGCTGGGAGAATCGATGAGGTGAAGACGTGTCAAGAAGGATTCACAAAATATGTGCGAGATACTTATACGATTTGTGTGCAGTTTGTTAATAATAGCGGGAGTTATTTAACTTTCAACTCTGCTCAAAACCAATGCGAAGCGCTTAACGCATGGATTGTTAGCCCCGAGACATTGGACGATCGGGAGATCATGGCAGCTTATGCGAATAATATCTCAAAACTTGCAAGTGGGATAGTTCCAGCGGTTTGGATTGGATCATCAATGGATTCAACATCAACAACAGTGTCGAAGAAGAGCTATGGTTATTCGGTTTATAATGTTCTGTTGGGATCAAACATGTCAATAATAAGTATCGAAATAAGTTTTGACTATTTGGATGGTTCTACGTTTTGTCCAGTTGCGGCTGCTTGCGGCAAATTGATTTGGTAAATGTACATTACATGTATGTTGATTTTGTTGCTATTGAATAAAATGTTGAGAGAAATTTTTCTATTTGAAAAGACCCTAGTTCTACAGCACAGTCCCGAGTGTTTTTTTTTTTTTCAATTTTTGATTTTGAGTGCTTTCTGAATTCGAATGTGCCTAGTTTCTGAGCATGATTGACTTCGATTTTTGAACTGGACTCAGCCAATTTTTTGAATCAGCTTGAGCCCGATTTCGAAGACTAATTGAGCCCGCTTTCTAATCCAGAATGAGCTCGCTTTCTGAACCTGAATGAATATGTTTTTGGACCTTATTGACCCTGTTTTCTGAATCTAGTTGAGCCAGTTATTTTAGATTAATTGAGCCGGATTGAGCCCGATTTATAGACCTGATTGATCCCGTTTTCTGGATCTGAGTGTGTCCGTTTTCTGGATATGATTTAGCCAGTTTTTTGAGTTTTATTGAGCCATAAACCTGATTGAGCCCGATTTCTAAACCTGATAGATCCCGTTTTCTGGATAGAATTAAGTCAGTTTTCTCAGCCTTAATAGAGGCCCCTTACATGAAACAATTGAACCATTTCATCTCCAAATTAATGTCAGACACTGATTTTGTTACTGGCCTGATTTCTTACCTGACTTTTGGATTTTTTCTCAACTTCGTCATATCTTGGGTTGTTCTGTTTCAAAACTGGTTCTATTTTTGAAATGCTCACCCCAATTCCTCCTACTTTGAAATCGGAAGTCAGATTTTATAACTGGACCATTAATATATTCATTAAGCTCGTTTTCTGGATCTGGTTGAGCCATTTTCATATCCTAATTGAGCCCTGATCACTGAGCCTTATGATGACACTCAAAAGCGTATTTACTGACATTTTTATTATTCCTATTGAAAGTCAAACAAAATCAAACAAATTCATTCAAAAAACCATCTTCACTACTGGATAAGCTGTCCACATAACACAAAGTTCGGACAATATTGATCGTTGCAAGACCCATTGCCACACCTGAACTATGTAAATTTTAAGCGAAATCCGAGCAATCAGAACTCACGCTACACTTCTTATCAGACCTGTTCCAACCTCCAGAGCTCCACAGTCATTCCTGTAAAAAATCAATAAAACTATGCATTGTGTCAAATAAAAATTAATTACCCAGTAACTGGTTGTCCATCAGCCCAAGCAACACTTCCACTGCCACTGAGCCATGGATCAGTCCACACAAAATCACTGGAGCCACTGAAGCGAGTAAACCCGAGCCATGAGCTCGAAGTATTACTGTAGACTGGGTCAAGTTCAGCAAACCTGGTGCGCTCGGCATCGTTCTCTAGACCTATGATACTTCCACCCCAAGATGTGCATTTGTCAATAGCGTCCTCTTCATTGAGAAGGTCCGAATACTCCAAACGTTGCGCGCAAAGTGTGTAGTTCTCTCGGACTAGTTTGATATAGTTTGTGTTATTACATATTTTCAGTTTATCGATTTTTTGAGGGGTTGATAGATCTATAGGATCTACACATGAACTAGCATCACTCTGAAAATGTAAAAATCGATAATCGAACTTTTTATATGTATATAAAAAATCTAACCTTCAGTGCTATGATATAATCCGTTTTGATGCTTGAATAGGTGATATTCTGAAGATTGCCATATGCACAAAGATAACAATCATATTCGGGGGTACTGTAGGCGGCATAGGTATTTGTTTCATGCTGACAATTTGAGACACAACTATCCCAACTCCATCCAACATAATAGTTACAACTCGAGATATCGATTGAGCCATAGAAAATGAGCACAACTCCAGAGCAGATGTGGACTATGAGCAACAAGGTGGATATAATTTGGAGCATTGTGACAATTTTTTTGCTCAAAGAACGACAATGGGAGAATGTGCAATTTCTATGGTGATATGAGCTATATCTTGTTCTTACATAAAATGATGGCTAGACGGGGGAAAAAGCGTTCCTAAGCGATTTATAATGGAAGAACAAAAGATCGCAACTTTTTGATCAATATCCAGTATTCAGAATGTGTCGAAAAAAAGTAAATTTTAGCCTCAAAATTTTCAACTAGAAAGTGAGAAACCTTGTATAACAACGATTTTGAGGGCTAGGGTCTAACTAGGGTGATCAAGTATGAACGAAAAAAAAATTATTCGCCCCCATGAGGAGTCGAACTCGCGGACCAACGATTTTTCGTGCGCTGCATAGCATTGAATGTGTGTGAGCGGCGGTCGCGTCCGATCTGGCAGATGAAGCAACGTCGACGCCGGTTAGTCGAGGGTTCGATTCCGGGTGGTGAAACTTTCTCAAATTTTTTTATTTTTCTGTTTATTGACATGTTGAGGGTGACATTTTGAAGTTTGGTGTTTCATGAAGTTCAATACTAATGTTCAGAGGCATTTTTCACTGAAAGAATCAAATTTTCCTTGACCAGAGTGAAGTTTTTTTTAAAAAGTTTTTTTGGATGTTGATTTTTTCTAGCAACTTATGAATTTTAACCTGGAAACTGATAAATATATGGAAAAAGGAGGTATTTCTGGAGTTCTGTGAGCTCAATTTTCAGTTTCAAAACTTTAAAAAACCGGTTTTCAATTTTTTAAAACAACTTTCGGCGAAAACTGAATACTGGATGTTGATGAGCATTTGAAATTTCTAAGTCACGTCAAAAATCTTATTGTTTTTTAGATAAAAATGTGATTTCTGCTCTTTTTTAATAGCTCTTGAGCTCTCAGAGAATAGTTCATCAAAACACAAATTCATTCTATCATCGTCGCGCATAGAACAAAGTTTGGACAGTATTCATCGGTGCATTCGGCTTCGGAGCATCTGAAAAATCTCACATCCATTATCTTCATTAGAACCTACTCACTCGACACTTTGTATCAGCCCAGTTCCAACTTGCAGGGAAGCACAATCATATCCATTAACCGGATGTCCATCAGCCCATTCAATACTTCCATTTCCACTGAGCCATGGGTCAGTCCATACAAATGAGCTAGAAATTATCATTTCTGCAAAATAATATGGATACAAATTATTTTGACGAATGAGCCCGAGCCATGTGCTCGATGTATTACTGTCCAATGGGTTGACTTCGGAGAACAGTGTCCGTTCATTATCATTCTCTAGGCCTATAAGACTTCCACCCCATGTTGAGCATTTCTCAATAGCAGTTGATTGATTAAAATACTCTGAGGAGAGCAAACGTTGCGCGCAAAGTGTGTAGTTCTCTCGAACAAGTTTGGTGTAGTTGTTATCGCAGATTTTTAATTGATCGATTTTTGAAAAAGCTTCAAGTGTAGGACATTCCGTAGTGTCGCTTTTCAATGCTATAGTATATCCAGTCTCAGAGCTCGAGAAGGTGATATTCTGAAGCTCACCATATCCACAAACATAGCACTCAAGATCATCTGAAGATATATATGATGCCTGCAAAAAAATTCACTGTTCCTGGGCTTCTGGAGCGCAACTTATGTACATAAATTTCTGAAGAATTCTCACATGTTTGAATGCATTGGTCCCATCGAAACCCATGGGATTGAGAGCAATTAGATGATGCTCCGAATGAGCCATAGAAAATGAGCATTGTAGTGGATACCCCGTAGGATATATGAAGCGAGACTAGAAAGAGCAACAACAACAACATGTCTGGAGCAAAATGAGCACTTTGTTTATTTCATGGCCATAATAAAAGTTTAGTTGTTTTTCGGTATAAAAATATTGTCATGGTGATGGTACATTGAGCAAAGACTAAGTCTAAGAATACGAGATCCCGATCAGAATTTTGAAATTGAGCTCAAAGATTATGAAAATTCTAGACAATTGGGCATGCCCAAGAAAACAACAAAATTCTTGTATCAAATCATGAAAAATGAAGTCAATCAGGCCAGAAAGCGGGCCAATGTGGATGTTTCGGGATCAACTCAATCAAGTGAGAAAATAGGATTAAAAAATGTGCTTCCCTGAGCCGAGTTAAAAATCTGGGAATCAGCTAATTGAAGGCACAAATTAAGCTAAATCAGGTCAATAAATAGACCCAATCAGGCCTAAAAAAACCTAACAGGACCGATTGGTTACCCTTGGTATGGGCTCAAATAGCTCAGTGAAAGAACCTTTGAATTTATTTCAAAAAACTGGCTCAATTAGGTCACAAAGGATACCTCTGAAAGGGCCTATTCAGTGTAAGGCCAATCGGGAAGCCTCAGGATGAGCCTAATATGAACAAAAAGTGATCCTAAACAGGCCAGAAATGAGCTCAACCGGGCCAATTGAAAAAATAAAATAAAAATTAAAAAAGGGCTCCTAGTCAAATTTTCAGCGTACACCTGCAAAAATTTGGACAATTTGAAAAAAAGTTCATTTTTTATCATATTTTCAGCCAACACAGGCTGAATATCAAACGAGGATCTAAAAATCACAATTCCAGATATCATCTGAAACTCGCCCTACATATCAAAAAATAATCTCAACATGCACGCAACGGGATCCGAACCATCAACTAACCGGAGTCAACGTTGCCTGTCCTGCCAGATCGGACACACAAACACACAACGGTTATGAATATACGCCATTCCCCTCGATCGACTTCCAATGGGCGCAAATCCCCTCCCAGGAGGCAATTTTTTGCCGCGCAACATCATATCTACTAATTAGAATATGCTCTTTCAGATAAGACCAACCTCATTCTAGGTAACCTGTCTAATTATTGATTTTTCTGTCTAATTATTGATTTTTCAAAAAGAGTAGAAGCAGGTGCAAAAAATCCTACTTTCCCCGCTCATTAGCACACTTCTCATTTTCAATTATGTTTATAGAGAATTGAATTCTGAAAAGGGCAGAGTTATTCGAAAAAGTAAATTAGGCAGATGAAAGTGAACATCTAAGAATATTTTCTGAAAAATGAAAATTGTAGGAATCAACAAACCAGTTTGACAAGGATAGAGATCCCTAGATGGAGCAGTTTCAGGTCCAAGTTTACTTCTGATTGATACATTTTTATGAAAATGATCATTGCTGTGATGCACACTATGGCTGGCTCCATGAGCATCTTGTATGTAGCATTGTCTGGATCCGGCCGTGAATAATTGATAAACAAAGAAAAAACTAATAAGGCCAAAATGAGGAGTGTAGTTTTTGATACACAATAATCAAACACCCAAATATATTCCCTGAGGTTGAAAAAATAACTTTTTTAACTTTCAAATTTCACTTTTTGATTTAAACTTTCAGACAAAGCGTTTTTTTCGAATATTCATTCTTCATCGAGAATTATATGAACCCAAAACTGCAACCTGGATCGGTCCAAATTTAGATATTCAAGCAAGATAGAATCATCACAAAACAATTCATGCCCACGCATTTTTTAATTGGTTAAAATAGACATTTGTCTCATTTTCAGTTCCATTATTATCATGGACACTAACACGATTTTTCTGCTTGTTGGTACGTTGAAACCCTATGAATTGATCCCACCAAACATCTGAGCAATACATGATACCAAAACTAATACAGATCGGGTTCCTGAAGATTTTTCAGAACTTTATGAGGTTATGATCAAACTCACAAGTATACAAGATTTTCCAGAATCCGATTCAACATTCCAGAAGGGTCTGGGATGTACTTGAAGACTAGGAGGAAGAACAAAGT
This sequence comes from Caenorhabditis sp. 38 MB-2015, assembly GCA_900536415.3. NCBI lineage: Eukaryota > Metazoa > Nematoda > Chromadorea > Rhabditida > Rhabditidae > Caenorhabditis > Caenorhabditis quiockensis. The sequence continues at coordinate 28,522 of LR548897.1, forward strand.
GGCTGCGAGGATTGTATATATTCCAACGAGCATCACAAAATTACGAATCATAGTCAGAGCTCGCAAATTCTCTTTGATTTGGAATTTATGGCTCAAACGCAAAGAATAGGTGTTTAGATAGGTGTTGAGTTTAAGTACCAAAAAATAGGCTATTACCACAATTGAGATTAATATAATCAATAAAGCAAACACAATGGTAAAGGAGATTTGATATTCGATGGCTTGTAGGGAGAATGGGATGGATAAGAAGTGGACCGAGAGAATGATCAGGATTGGAATGTGTTTTCTCGATTTTCGTTCGTAGTTTCTAGAAGAAAATGAGATTGTTGATAAGATTTATGCCATTCGATAGATTTTTAAACGTTGATCAACATCCCGTATTCAGTTTTTGATTCCAGCTTCGAAGTGAAAGTGATTTCGAGGACTAGGGTAACTATAGGGTTATCAAATAGGCTAAAAAAAAACTCTAAAACCTTCATTATTTGCTTTAAATTTGAAAATTTGGAGAAAAATTATGAGGAAATGGTTCTGGGACAATTTGGAGTTATAGATAAAACGCTGAAAAAGATGCCCTGTTCAGTTTTTTTGCGAAATGCTTGTAGGAAGCTAGAAATTGAGCTCCAAAGTTTGCTCGAAAAATCGTGACTAAAGGGTTCTCAAACACTGAAAGAGGCCCCATACCATCTATTTTTTCATATAAAATTTTACATAGCTCTCAAAACTGGAACTTTTCAAGTGAAATTTTATTCGGAAGCTGTTCACAATCTCAAACAAGCAAACATTGATACGTAAAACAAAGAGCTAGACGTTTTACCAAAATTCGGAAGTCTCATTATCTGTGTTCTGCAATCCGTTTTGCAAATTCTGAAGATCTATCAGATACCGCATGATTTATTGAAAATATCCAGATTTTCCTGAAAACATCCTCTGTTGAAAAGAGAATAAAAAAATAAAAAATAACTGAAAATTCTGATGCAGGGTTACCTAAAAAACGTACTTTTATTCAATTAAATGACATTTTTGATTCAAAAAAGTGCATTTAGAAACAGTGTTCATTTCCGACATTTTTAAAATAAATTCACGTTTTTTTGTATGTTCCGGAGTAAAAGTAAAACCGGAGCACCAAATAATCGAAAATGACAAAAACGTGCCACAATATTAATAGATGTTACGTTGAAAAATAGAGCATACAAAAAACGTGAACTTTTTTGTAAAAATGTCAGAAATGAACTCTGTTTCAAAAAGCACTTTTTTATCTTAAAAATGTCATTTAACTGAAATAAACGTACGTTTTTTTAGCCCTGCATCAACCCATAAGGATCACATTTGCGAAAAACTGAAAACGGGATATCGATCAGCATCGGAAACCCTATCCAATGATATACATAGGTCTCATCAAAATTATCCATATTTTAACCTACCTGACATATGATGTAGCAAATAGCCTTTCAATAAATATTCCACTCAACCCAACTAACAGCGAATAAAGATAGTGCCAATGGCAAAGTGCTGCAATATAAAGTGGAGTCAATGGCTCAAAACTTGCCATAAATATCATTTCAGAAGAGTTATCCGACCACCAGAATGCATAGCTGATGTTGGAGTCTGCAAAAGTCTCTATTTCTTTGAACGCGTCGCGGTTACGTTGCGTGTCTCACCATCAATTGTCATGAAGCCATACTGATAGGGTATCATTATTATTTTCGCAATCAACGCTTCAAACCATTGGAGCCAAAATGCACTGATTATTATACTCATGTTCAAATGGATAAGCCTAGTTGATAAAAGAACCCGGACACATCGGAAAACGAGAAAAGAACAAAATATTATCAAGAATATCTCGAAGATCAGAATAATCTGATAATATTCTGGTGCATTGTTGAGTGTGGGACTTGGGAACCAAAGGGTTCTATTTGTATCATTGATATGGAAGATCATAGCATAGGATTCTGAAATTCAGAATATGTCTGAACAATGTTGGAGAAATGAATGAGGGTGGTAAACCAGGAATTTTTCGTTTTGACACATTTTTCCTCGTGGAGGAAAAGAGCAGCAGGTGCATTTTCACGAATGTTTCAGCTATTATGTTTTGGTTGTGGAATTCAGAGATCTCCACGAATTCCGGAAAGTGAGAAACAAAATATTCGGAAGTGAATGAGCAGATTCGATTCAACAGAAAAAAACAAAAGATCGGAAAAAAAGGATTCGCCCCCATGAGGAGTCGAACTCGCAGACCTGCGATTTGTTGTGCGCTTGATATAATTGAATGTGTGTGAGCGGCGGTCGCGTCCGATCTGGCAGATGAAGCAACGTCGAGGCAGGTTAGTCGAGGGTTCGGTCCCGGGTGGTGAAACTTTTTCAAAAATTATTATTTTTCTGTTTATTGACATGTTGGGGGGTAACATTTTGAATTTTTGTGTTCCCTGAAAATCAATACTGAGGTTCAGAGTGATTTTTCACTGATTCTCCACTCTCAAACATGATTTTTCACCTCAGAAAATCCGTATTGAACTTCAGGAAAGACCAAAGTTCCAAATGTTACCTCCAAAATATCAATAAACAGAAAAACAAAAACTTTTGAGACAGTTCATCTCCCGGGATTTAACCTCACTCCAAAATTCACTGTTTTTGGAGTTTTTCTATTTTTTCCTGCTCAAAAATAATTGGAATATAATTAAAAAAGCTTTTTCCACGATTTTCAATCAATTCTCAATTTTACCTCATCAAAAAACTAAGAATTCAAGACATTTTCCTAGGTGAGGTTAAACTTATGTGGAAAATGAAAACACCTATTTTTCGAAAAAAGTGGAACATTTTTTCCTGTGTTTTATTGACTCAAAATTTGATATCGAGTATGATTTTGTATCCATCTTTGACATATTTCAGCAAATCAAACTTTTTATGAAAACTTCAATTTTTTTGATTTTTCGAAAAATGTTGGGGTGAGGTTAAACTTATGTGGAGCAGTGTATAAGGATCTCTATAAGTTTTTTAAAATTTGTTTTCAAGCATTTTTATTTTTCAGTGTAAGCTTCAAGGCTGAAAATGTCGTCTTCAGAATTTCTGTCAAACAAAATTTGAAGCTGAAATTTCAGCATTAGGAATCTCGTTTCGCAAAAATAAAAAACATCACGTTGATCAGCGTCAAAAATGCTATCGATTGACATTCCCTTGTTAGGCATGGTTACTTGGCACTATGTTTAGTGAACAGGTCTTGACACCAACCATCTTCGCTAATCTTCAAACATCCTCGCCAAGGCGGAGCTGCTTGGCAACCAAAATCGAACAATGCACGGCTGCATGAGATTAATAAATTTTTCCAAGCAGCGCCTCCTTGACTTCAACATCCTTGCCAAGGCGGAGCTGGATGGCATCCCAACGTCTGACAAGGGACCGCTGCGTAACATCAACAAAACTCGCCAAGGAGTGCATTCTTAACTGGACATCTAATTGTAAGGCGTGGCTACTACTAGCAACACTAATTTTTTCTGACGATTGTTCATTTTTTTCACCTGCTTCTCAAACTCCTTCTTCTTTGCATTCGCTGAAAAATGTCTTCCGAAGTAGCTCCTTCTGAATTAGACCTGCGTATGCAACTTCACTTCCCCAAACCTACATTCTTCGTGACCCTATCCACCTTCTTCATATACCTTCTGTCCAGTTTTATCACAGTTTACCGCAAAAAACATGATATTTTCATGAAAACCATACCAATGTACTCCAAAGTGTACATAATCAATAGTATTCTACTTGTTGTCATGTGCATTGGACCTCTATATGACCTAGGAGTCACCAATTCCCCAATTATGACAATCATCACCATGATCATTAGTTCAGCAGCCTTTTGTTATTACAATATTTTCGATAGCATGCTAACAATTTGGTTTCTATACTTTTCTATCAACCTATTTTTCAATTTCAAGGAATATTTCTGTATTTTCAATTATCGTTTGTACATGTGAGTGATTTTGAAATAAATTATAGATATACAGTAGCGGCCATAAAGATACGAAAATCTATGTTTCAAAATTCGAACAATCTACAAAAATTACCGGATATCAAATCAGTCAGGTTTTGATAAATTGAAATCATTATGCAAATTACTTCCAATAGACCTCAAACATCGATTTAATACCTAATCTTTCATATTCGAACCCATTCCGACTCATTTAGGACCTTTAAAGTCTATATCAACATTTTCGTATTTTCACATGGATTGCTAAAAACCGAATAGTTTTTTTTTTCGAGAGACCTGACACCACCAACATTTTTTTTTTTAGTTTTCTGATACTATCAGACATATCGGATAAAAATTTCAGACCGATTGGACACATTTCAGCAAACTATGGCCGCTACTGTAGATTTTTTACAGAAGTTATTTCCTCGTCCTAGCCTCAATGTTCTTCGCGGTTCCCGTCTTTTACCTGGTTTGGATGCCGAAAGAGGGCCCTTACATAGTTCTCATCGAGCCTATCATTCTGACAATTATAGCCATTATCATAATTGTTAAAATGTACCAATCGAAACTGAAAATAGATCTTAAACTGCTACATCTAATTATCTCTATTTTGATCAAGTTGGTTAGTTGATTCTCATGTGATATGGTTGTGATTGCAAGTGTTTTTCAGATGTTCACATTCATTTGTCTTATGTATTCGTTTGACTATGATAATTACCATGATATGAATTTTCGATTTATGTTGAAAACCGCTTCTGGAGTGGCGACACCGTTGGCTTATTCTTTTGCTGTTCATTTTAGTTCCAGAAGAATTGGGAGAACACCTTCGCTATAATTTTTAAAAACTTCATTTTCTTGAAATAAAATAAAAAACTTTGAACTTGCTGAGGTGCTCCTTCTTGACTTGACATCCTTGCCAAGGTGTGGCTGCTTGTCAACAAACTGTGTGACAAGGGACCGATGCTTGACACCACCAAATTTTGTGTGACAAAAAATGGCTGCTTGAAATTAATAAATTTTGCCAAGGAGCGGCGTCAAGGAGCGTCTCCTTGACTTTAACACCCTTGGCAAGGTGTGGCTACTTGGCAAAAAAAATGGTGACAAGGTGCGCCTGCTTGACATCAACAAATTCAATAAGGAGTGTCTCCTTGACCTCGACATCCTTGCCAAGGTGTGGCTGCTTGACTACAAACTGTGTGTCAAGAGACCGCTGCTTGACACTCCCAAATTTCGTCAAGGAGCACTTCCCTGACCTTCACATAGGCGTGACGGTTGTTAGAAAAATATTTTTCTAGTTTTTCACCTGCTTCTCAAACTCCTTCTTCTTTGCATTCGCTGAAAAATGTCTTCCGAAGTAGCTCCTTCTGAACTAGACCTGCGTATGCAACTTCACTTCCCCAAACCCACATTCTTCGTGACCCTATCCACCTTCTTCATATACCTTCTGTCCAGTTTTATCACAGTTTACCGCAACAAACAGGACATTTTCATGCAAACCATACCAATGTACTCCAAAGTATACTTAATCAATAGTATTCTACTTGTTGTCATGTGCATTGGACCTCTATATGACCTAGGAGTCACCGATTCCCCAATTATGACAATCATCACCATGATCATTAGTTCAGTAGCTTTTTGTTATTACAATATTTTCGATAGCATGCTAACAATTTGGTTACTGTATTTTTCTCTAAGCCTATTTTTCAAGTTCAAAGAATATTTCTGGATTTTCCATTATCGTGTATACAAGTGAGTGATTCTGAAAGACTTATGGATATGAATGTTTTCTAGAAGCTATTTCCTTGTTCTAGCCTCACTGGTTTTCGCAGCTCCAGTAAATTTTCTGGTTGTCGAGCCAGACGAGGGCTCTTACAAGTTTTTCATCGAACCCATCATCTTGATAATTACAACCAATATAGTGTTGGTGAAAATGTATCAATCAAAACTATATTTAGATTTTGATCTTTTACATTTAACTATCTCCGTTTTAATCAAGCTGGTAGTTAAATGCTCATGTAAGCAAAATAATATGATAAGGTTTTCAGGTATTCACTTTTATCGGCTTATTGTATTCCTTCTCCATCAAAGATGAAAATCTTCGAGAATTGTGGAAAAGTGGATCTGGAGTGGTTACACCGTTAGCGTATTCTTTTGCTATTCATTTTGGCTCGAGGAAAAATGGGCACACGTTGACGTGATTTTTCAAATAAATAAAAATATTTGGTTTAATGTAAAAACATGGTTCCGAAACAAAAACTAAAAAAAAAATTTACCTGCGTGATCTTTCCGCTACTTTTTTTCACCTTTTCAGTTGCTCGTACTTTGAGCTCACGCTTAAAAAACCCCAGATTTCAAAGAAAAATTAAGAATTTTTCACAAAATGAGAAATGATCTATCCATCCCATCAAAATGCAATCTAGCATGGCTTAACTTCTTATCTGAATCACCGATCTTTCCTGTAGATGAAATCAGGCATACTATAAAGCACATCCAATCTGATCTTTCTCTTGCCATTCCTACAGTATGTCAGGTAAACGACTGGATCTCCAAGGAATACGTGGATTGGCTATCTTGGCCGTTCTAGGCTTCCATTTTTATCCGAATATATTTCCTAATGGATACCTGGGAGTTGATCAGTGAGTTGCTCTTTTTAGGGGATATTTTTTGGCTCCAGTTATGTAGAATTTTCCATTTCCAGGTTCTTTGTACTATCCGGCTTTCTAATGTGTATGTTATTGCTCAAATCAGAGAGCAAAGATATGCCTATATCCGAAATGATCTCAAATTTCTATATCCGAAGGTTGAAGAGGATTCTACCACTCTACCAGTTACTAATACTTCTTTCATCACTCTCATTATATTTTCTATTCCCAGTGACGTCAATTGAAATCAATTCAGCTAGTGCTCAAAGAGCACTTCTCCTCATGTCTAATCAACTCAAATCCGAAGAAGAGAGCTATCAGGAAATGGTGAGGATATTTATTGATTTATTGATTTTCAGATACATAAATCTGGTTTTTTTCAGTTAACCAATGCGATCAATATTTTCACTCACACTTGGTCGCTTTCAGTGGAAGTTCAGTTCTACCTACTGGTCCCTTTCATTTTTTTACTTCCGGTTAAGAAATGTTGCTTCACTGTTATCACAATTGCCAGTTTTTTGTATTTCAACTATCTTCCGGTAGATGAGGCATTTTATAGTGTGATTGCAAGGATTTGGCAGTTTTTGATAGGTTGGTCATAACTCGGGTAAAAATAATCTGTTTAAAACTTTTGATCACTTTTCTAAATATGTAGATATTTTCCAGGAATGTTCGCTAATTTGTTCATCACTGAGATATCATCAAAAACAAAATACGAACTATTAGTGGATAATGATGAGCATAATAAAGAGCAAGAAATTGGCAAAAATGTTCCTTATCTTGAGTATATTATGATATCGTCTCTGGTTGTCTCAATATTTTGTCCTCTTTTGTTGCCAGCATTGTGGATCAGGTAATTTCTTTGGTCAATCGATCAATCTAGATATCAATCTAGAACCTTCAATCTAGATTGCAAAGAGAGAAACGTGGTTGTTTGTAGCTTGATCAAGAGATAATGAACAAAAGAGATTTTTGACGAAAAATATGCGATTCGATAGGTTTTTGGGTTCTGATCAATATCCCGTATTTAGTTTTAGTAAAATGCCAACTCTTGATACGCAATTTTCAGGCTTGAAAAAAAATTTACACTGAAAATGCAGATAGTTCTTGAAAAATTATTAAAATCCTACAAACATCATGTATTTAGCTATGCTATAGGGTCAATTTTCATACTGACCTGATAAATTCTAGAATGTTAGAACCAACTGTGTGACAAGCTACGGCTGCTTGACATTCACACGTTTTGTTAAGCAGCACTTCCTTGACCTTGACATTCTTGCCAAGGCGCTGCGGCTTGCCAACTAACTTTGTGACAAGGCACGGCTGCTTGAGATCAACACATTTTGTTAAGCAGCGCCTCCTTGACCTTGACAATCTCGCCAAGGCGTGATTGCTTGACAATCAACACACATTTTTTTCGCGAAAAATTCTAGAAATATTATGAAAAATAAAACTGAGTATCAGCCTACGATGTACTGAACATTAGGATTCTGAATCAATCCGTCTGAATCAACGGGGTCTATAGTTTTGAGTTTTTTTTCCTCGAAAACTATACTTTTTGTTAGAAAACCCAACTCTCTTTACATCACCTTTAAAAGAAAAAAAACTTGTTCGAACAACATGAGAAATGATCTTTTCGTTTTATCGAAATATAATTTGGAATCTCTCCGATAGATTCTATCTATCATATAGTACAAATCACTGAATTTTCTCATCTTTGTACAGGAGATTCTTCCCTTCTTCTGTACAGAGATCAAGATATGAGATCTTAGCCATGTTGGATTGTATTTTGATCTGATGAAAAGATAATTTTTCCTGTTCTGGGAAATCCGGGAAATAATCTCGAACAGGGGTAGTTTAAAACAATTTGAAATTTTCAATATAGTTTTGAACTAAAAAATGGCGTAATCAATTATACAGTAGCGATCAAAAGTTTACACCGCTTTAGTTAAATCGTCATATCTCAGCTCAAAATGGTCCGTTTGCCCCCATAGTTTGCAGTAACGTGCTTCAGTTTTTGTAGGACCATATCTGAAAATTGAGCATCTGATTGCATTAGTACGTCTATGTGCTCAAATCAAGAATGTTCCAGGTCGAAAAAAAATAATGCTCAAATTCCAGACCAATCATAACCCTCCTCACCGGTCTTTTAATCGCCACATCATCCGGTGACAATATCCTTCTATCCAACCGTTTTATAACCTACCTCGGCGATATTTCATACTCCCTTTATTTGATACATTGGCCAATATATAGTTACTGGAAACTAAACCGTGATGACAATCAATTGGAGTTGATCGGATTTCTCATATTTTCTGTGCTAGTTTCAATTTTGATCTATGAGACTTTCGAAAAATGGTATACTCAATCACCTACTTCTACAGCGTTCATTTTGACGGTTCTATTCACCGCCTCAACGTTGGCGTTTCTTCATAAGGATCAGATATTTAACTTCAACAATTTGAGCAACAAAGGATCAATTTATCATGATCCTGATCGATTCGATGAAGTTACTGAAAATATGACACTTGACGATGCGGCTCGGTTGAATTTGGAGTGGACCACCCACGATGAGGAGAACCTTTACATGAAAACATGCAACTACATGAGAACAAAAAGTGTGCGCCAGCAGAAATGGTGTGAGCAGTCGGGTTTGGATCCATCGAACAAGTATAAATTTATGATTTTGGGGAATAGTTATGCGCCGAATCATGTGAGGATTGTGTATGAAGAGTGTTTTGAGAAGGCCAATTCTATGTGGCAGCAACAAATGTTTCGTGAGTTCAAAAAAAACTGAACCTGAACCTGAACCTGAACCTGAACCTGAACCTGAACCTGAACCTGAACCTGAATCTGAACCTGAACCTGAATCTGAACCTGAACCTGAACCTGAACCTGAACCTGAACCTGAACCTGAACCTGAACCTGAACCTGAACCTGAACCTGAACCTGAACCTGAACCTGAACCTGAACCTGAACCTGAACCTGAACCTGAACCTGAACCTGAACCTGAACCTGAACCTGAACCTGAACCTGAACCTGAACCTGAACCTGAACCTGAACCTGAACCTGAACCTNGTCCTGGTCCTGGTCCTGGTCCTGGTCCTGGTCCTGGTCCTGGTCCTGGTCCTGGTCCTGGTCCTGGTCCTGGTCCTGGTCCTGGTCCTGGTCCTGGTTTTACCGATAAAAATCCCTGTTTTTTTTTCAGAATGTGAACCATTATATAACCCACCAGATAAAGGAAGAAAGGCCTGTTCAAAAAACCTCCCAGCCACTCTGGAACGTTTGAAAACCTACAAACCGGACTACGTATTTCATATTACACGCTACATAAACACCGGTAAAGAAATACAAGGTCCCATTGAACAAGATCCAATATATCAAGCAATGCTGAGCCAAACTCGGATATACTTGGAGCACATCTCCAAAAAATTCTATATCCTCAACGCTACACCAAGAGTGCATCTGGAGAATGTTGTTAAAATAGTGGATCAAATCAGAAGCAATGTTTCGCTTCCGGAAGTCGATAAATGGCTAGTAGATGAGCAAGATGTATCATATTTGCGAGCTCGAAAACGATTTGCTCAACTTGTCAAAGATTGTGGTCCAAAATGCGAGTTGATCGATTATTGGGATTTGTTCTATCGAAAGGATACAAAAACTTTCCGGTTCTTTGATGAGAAGGGGTTTTCGTATTTGACAGGTTTCATGCATTTGTCACCTCATGGATTGGAATATGTCAGACATATTTATACAGATATTTGCAATAAAATTTGATTAAAAAAAACGTTGTATATTTGCAGATATACAGGTATAGTCATACTGTAGATTTCCTGATTTGAAAATCGAAAGATTATGATCTACCGGAAAGATTTTTGGTTAAATTGACATATCTCGGCTCAAAATGGTCCGTTTGGCCCCAAATTTTTATCAGCTAAGCCTCACAACATCAGCTAGACTCTCCAGTTTTTGTAGAACAATTTCTGAAAAAATAAAGTGAAGTCTTTTCACCATCCTAGAAGAAGGTTTTGGTGTTCAAAAACATTTGAAAAAGTCCACAAGAAAGAAAGTTTTTTTTTTCAAAAATGGAAGATTTTCAGAAAAAAAAATTTCAGATTTTTATTTTCCCAGATATCATCTTACGAGCAAAAAGTGCTCCAAATAGCGTGAAAATCCATTCTAGGATGGGTATTGTGGTGTATTGATTAAATAACAAGGAATATGAAATGAGGTACTAACAGACTTTGGAACCAGATCTATGTCATTCAATGGAGTTCATTCATTCAATGGAGCTGATCTATATTCTAAAGCTCTGCGGGAAAAGCTGAAAATCAAGATCGAAGTTTGAAATATCTCCATATATACTTCAAATATTTCATGAACATTTGATTTTTTTTTAAATAAATTTCTGAAATCTATCCATGGTTATATTTAGACTGTCTGTGAGAATGTACACGTCTCACATGTATGTAGGTCTCTTCAAAAACACCACAAGAATCATAGAATCTTCAGAATTTCTCAAAAATGCTCAACTTCGAGGTCGTTGTCTTTTTGGCTCTTTTTATTGCTCAAATCGTGGCGATGGATGGCGATTATTGTGTAGGTGACTATCATTGCAACAAAAATGAGATGTGTCATATTACGAATCAGTGTATAAGGTTTTGATTAAAAAAATTTTAATGCGAAATATGGTATTTGATAGATTTTTTAACGCTGATCAACATCATGGATTCAGTTCACGCCAAACGCGATTTCAAATGCGCGAGTTTCAGCTTCAAAGTTTTTGGCTAGAAAGTTAGAAAACCTGTAAAAAGCCTGAAAATGTAGCAAAATCTCAGAATAAGGCTGTAAATTTAATTTAATTTATACACCAAAAAAGAAACTGAGAAGGCCAAGAAAAAATAGAACTCATGTAACATTTTATTATTTATTGTATGAGCTCAGATCTGTGAGGTTCTGAATCAGAAGTTCTGATTTACACTGGATTTGGTCGAGCTTTAAACTATACGTTTTAAACTATTCGGTTCAGAATAGTTTGAATTTCAGCATAGTTTGACCTGGTCTGATTCAACAACTATATTCTGAAGCCTGATTATTATCAATTCGATCTATGTAATTTAGAATATTCAAACCATCAATAGATTTACAGGTCCTAGGAGGAATCAGGAAACCTTTTTGATATTCTGTGAAAAAAAAAACAATATTTATCGGCCCAGTTCAATTGAACCTGTTCCAAAGATTCAAAAACCACTCTCAAAAAGCTTTTTCTCAAATTCTGGATTTTCTGACGTTGAATCGAGACATTTTTCAATTTCAGAAAGATCCACAAATCTAGAATCAAACATTGCAACAAAATAATTTATTCAATGAGTTTTACCTTGACAAGGATCAAAGTTATTATGTCTTCTATCCGGCACGCATTTCCCTTTTTTCTTATCACATTTAAAGCAATACGAGCAAACTTGTTCGCATTCGATGGAGGTTACGGGGAGCACAAAAAGCGGAAACAAGAGCAAGAAGGAGCGGAGATACATTTTTGAAATGTCAATTCCTGTTTTGGGTGGCTTCTTTTATTTCGACTGGTTTTATGAGTGTCTGTGAGAATTTGGACATGAACACGTAGTACTGTTCAATAGTTCAATTTCAAGGATTTAGGCTATTTTTCATGCTCGATTTTGAGCACAAATAGGCTTGTTGCTGGGCATGCTCATTTTTAGGCTCCATTTTAGGTTCACAAAATCCAATTTGATGTACTCTGAGCAACTTTGAAGATGCACAAAAAGAAGTCTGAATTCATGTTTTTAAAGCCATAGAAATTTTTTTTTTTATAAATCAGTTAGTGATGTAAGTGCTATTTTTTAAATCGAAGGTCTAGGTCCAGGTTTAAGTTTAGGTTTTTTTCCGGCTCAAACCGAATTATTTCCAGGCTCAATTTCAGGTTCCAATAGGTTTATCTATAGGCTCCAATTGGCTTGTTTATAGGCTCAAAATTGAGCACAGCAATGTTCGTTTCCAGGTTCCATTCTAAGCACAAACAATATTGTTCCTGGGCTGGAAAAATGAAGAGATTTTGTGTGAGGTTCGATAAATCACACCCAAATATAATGTCAAAGAGCATAAATCAACTGTTGACGTCTGAATCTCACCTGTTTTCAAATTGCTCATGCCTGCCAATGTTTTTTTTTTGGAATCGAATAAACTAATTTTCAGGCTCAATTTTAGGCTCAATAAATTTTGTTTTTGAGCTCATTTTTTTCCAACAGGAATGGATTTGAGGATCCAATCCAGATTTGAAAAAAATCAGTTGTAACCTTAATTTGGAGCATAAGAAGCTTTTGTTTTACAGTCTTGATAAGATTTTTAGGCTGAAAAAAGCTCAATTTGGTGTGCTCTGAACAGATTGAATCTGGTTCGATTCATGAAAAGCTAGCCCTTTTCAAGAGAACCTGGCCAGGTTTTGAAAGATTCTTTTTCCGATTCAGGAAAACCTGGTCCAGTTCAGTAAAAACTAGTCAGATTCAGCAGAACACGGTCAAATTCTGAAGAATCTGGTCCGATTCCTAAACTAGAACTTCAGGCTTAAGTCCTGTGTTAAGTTCAAAAAATGGCACGCGTCAAAAAGCAGCAAACTGTTGACGTCTGAAATTTTGCTCATGCCTCCTGATATCTGAAGTTTTCACCTGTCTTCCTCTCTTCTCTCATTTCATTCCTACGAAAATGTTCGAAATCTTACAACTATTCTTCAAATATTATCTAATATTTCTAACATCCGCTGTTCTTCTCTACATCGCTCTTCTCCTCTTCGCCTTCATCACCAACTCCCTCAACATTCTTGTCACCAAGTCACCATTTTTCTTCAAACTTATAGTGTTTCAAATCAGCTATCTCATCTTGCTAGAAGTGGCGTACATCCCAGTATTCTTCAGATTAAACGAGGCGAAAGAAATCGACTTGATAGCAACTGGTTTATCACTATTTAATTTATTGCTTATGACTTTGTACATGCCAATTATTGATGGGTTTTTGAGTGTTTGGATGATATTTGAGACTGTTCAAGTAATTTTTGAGAGATTTCCTGAATACGTTACGGTATTATTTTACAAAATCGAAGTGTAAGGAATTTTAATGACCCTTTAAAAAATCAATATTATTTTCAGTGAACCAATAATTCGAGTATCTTCAATTGTCATCTCCATTATCTCCTACCTTTTGAACTTTGCCGAATCATTGATTATTGCTCCGATCTTCGAATTGAGCCTCATCCTTATTTCATCAATATTACTTATTTTTGGACTGGCCAGGAAGCATAGAATCGAAATGAGCCCTGAGTTGATCCGTGTCTCACTGCTTATTCTCATCAAGCTGGTAAGCCTAAAACATCTCAAAGTTCAAGGAAAAAAAAAAATGCAAAATCGTTTTTGCAGTTGTTGGTGTTCATTAGCTTGGTTGTTATGAATTTCGAAAGTGTTCCAATTAATGCAATGTTGATGAACCACAAGCTTGTGTGTGGAGTCGTCTCTCCAATTGTGTTTCTCATTGCGATTATTTTTGAAAAGTCGAGGAATGGAAAAACGGGCTCCGCAACGAAGCATATTGCCTGAACTTGCTCACCAGACATATTCCGAGCACCAATTTCCCGAAATAGTAGATTTTTAGTTGAATAAACCAGTTGATTCAGATTACAAGAAAATGCTAATTTTGAGTTGAAATTTAAACTTGAAGAGCGTTATCGGTGGCTCTCTTTTGAGACCTTTGAGCACAAAAAATATCCGTTTTCAAATTGAATTTCAGCTACAAGACGGTTTGTTTTTTCGCATTAATAAGTAGTTCAAAAAAGATTGAATATTAGTTCTAAAGATGCTTGTATTTGAGCCCATAAATACTTACTTTGAACTCATATCCAAGTTCAAAACCTTGCTTTGATGAGCTCTAAAAGCTTGTTCCTGAGCTCGATTTGGAATTCAACAAGGCTTGTTTTGTGCTCAATTTTGAGCTTTACAATAGTTGGTTCTATGGGATCTATGAGTTAATTCACATGCTCAATTTTGAGCAAAGATATTACTTTTCAGATCGATTTTGACCTACAAAACTGTTATTTTTCTGCTTGATTTGATGTTCAAAGAATCTTGTTTTCGAGCTCGGATTTGAAATTCAAAGAACCAAATTGATCACAATTTTCTGCTCTTTATAACGTTAAAGCTATATTTTGAACCTTAGAGTCCTTGAGGAATACCGTCTAGAATTATACCTCAAAAAATGTGCTCTTTCATTGAAGAGCAACTTGTCAACTCCCTGTACCCCTTGATTCCGAGATTTTGAATCCTTGAACTTCTTTATGACTGTGAATAAAACATGTTATTTTTAGCATGTCTGTGAGAATATACACGTCGCCTAGGCCCCCTTCAAAAACACCCCAAGAAATCCAGAATTTTCAAAATTGTCATGTTCGGCTACAAACTTCTGATCTTCCTTGCTCTTTTCGTTGCTCAAATAGTTTCTAGAGAAGGAGATCCTTGTAATGTTACTTGGGATTGTTCAGGTGCTGATACTTGTAATCATATGAGCGGAAAATGTGAAGAATGGCCAGCCTACAATCCACCAGCCTAGTTCTCAAATCTCAGTGTTGAAAAAATAAATCATTCCATAAAAAGAGCATAACCTTGCGCAGGTGAAAAATTCTCCGATTCCTCATTTTTGATACAAAAATGTGGTCAGATTTCCAATTTAAGTTCTTGATCACCTCAATAATCGCCAATATCCTAGTTTTCTTGTTCTACTGTATCCTTCAAACGTGACAATATGCACCAATTCACCACCATTTCACCATGGTGGTTTCGGGCTCCGGGACATTTCGAAACCGGTTGAACTTAATTTAAAAAAATGATTGAGATTCTGGTGCCAAAGGTTTTCGGGTACGCCAAACATGATCATTTTTCACCAAAAAAAAGTCCTGCACCTGAGTTCCCCCCCCCTTATTTTAGGTCCAAAATTGAGAAAAAGGGTATTTGATTATGGCAAACGTCATGGTGATGTTCATTCTGAACAAAAATAGAGTTGAACTCGATTTTGTACCTGTATCAAGTCCAAAATTAACTCGTTTTGGTCCGAAATTCAACAAAAAACATTTCAAAAAAGTCTGTGTCAGTCAGTTATAGACTTAAAATAGGTACAAACTCGTGTGAAACTCTATTTTGGTTCAAAATGAATCAAAAGCTGGGTCACTCAATTTTGGACCTAAAATAGGGGGAAACTCAGGTGCAGCAATTTTTTAGTGAAAAATGAACATCACCATCATGCCCGAAGTCGAATATATTCATTTTGTTGTGTTTGCAGACAGTTTTCTACTGACCCTTTATGTATTTTTGAATGATATGCTCACTGCTTGATTATCTTCAGTATCTTTAACCTATTTTTCAGGTTCAAGGATTTTTGGTGAACGATTCAAGATGTCGGCTCAAAATAGCCCGTTTTGTGTTATCACTGTATTTCAAATACAGTAGTAAAAAAACAACTGTGGACAAAATGAGCCTCAAAAGCTCATAGAACAAACTAGAAAATAAGCAGATAAAAGGTCACCGATCTCCCAGAAGTATACAAAAAAGAGCCACATTTCTCAATATCATTCCTAGTCTTCATGATTCTCATCTTTCTTACCTACAGCTCCACAATTTTGCTCACTTTGTGGGGACGTGCAAAAATGGAGAAGTTCAAAACAACTTCACTGGTATTTTATCGGCTTCCAATACTGGATAACGTTGTCATAGTTGTATTTATCATCGAGGTGATTTGTGATTTACAAATTTATATCAATCCATCATACCTATTCGCTTTGTCCATTTTAACAAGTTCATTTCTGGTTGTGGTATATATGATTATAGATACTATGATAACTCTCTGGATGATTTTTACGATATTTTATCAAATTTTCAAACCAAAGCAACACTTCTGGTTATTTGATTACCGTTTCAGAACGTGAGATCTTACCTGGCTAGAATCCCAATCAATAATGTACTTTCCAGTGACATTGTGATGTTCTGGATCTCACTGGCCCTGTCAACACCATTCAATATATTCCTCTCTATTCTGGATCTCACTTGTCCTCTCGATTTCCTCAATTTCTTATTTTACGAAGTTTCTGAAGTGATATTCTCAATCGACCAATCATTAGTCATCTTCTCTGCTGTCATGAGACTTATCCAGATGTCGAAAACAAGTTTAAACATACATCTTCTTCAACTGATTTTAATGGTTTTGCTGAAACTGGTGAACTGAAATTTTCAGATTTCAGAATGTAGAGTTTCTGAATCTGGAATTCATACACATACATTTTCCATTGGAGATTCTGGAATGTTACTACCGTTAGCATATAGTTTTGCTATAATCTCAAATAAAAATAATTTATGTATATACAAATAAATAATTTAACCCATTAAAATTCAAAATTTGATCAAATTGAGAAGGGTGACAAAAAATATACAACACGTAACAAGACAAAATGAGAACAAATACGAGATTGAGTCCGAATTTCAGTATGCTGACATATGAAAATATCAATTTTTCGTGAGAATTCAGAGAGAAACCATTAATATATATTTTTGATCTTATTCTCAGGTGACTTGAAACAGGTGAAAACTTTCTGAAACTCAAACCAACCTACATAAATACATACATATATATATATATATTTTATTTTCAAATGCCGAGTGCAAACTTCACCCAAAAATACATATTAGATGAGAAATTATTCCCAATAATATCTTGTATTTTGGTGAGCATAACTTTCATCATCTACTGTTTCACCCTTTTATTTGTGCTTCATCTCAAAAAATTGGAGCATTTCAAAAAATGCTCTCATTTCTTTTACCGAGCTCATGAAATTCATACAGTTTGCCTAGTTCTGATAGTTGTTGGTAGATTTTGCGACTTGAAACTGATAGGTTCTTCTGCTCTATCAGGTATTACTAATTCTATAGGAATAATGATATTTAGTTACTATTTTGTGGCATCCGATGGTATGTTATTAATTTGGATGTTTTATGCATCTTTTGGATGGATTCACAAGTTTCGAGAGTATATTTGGATTTTCGGTTATCGTTTGAGAATGTGAGTTTTCGTCACTTTGAAATTGTTAAAATCGATTTCAGCATAAAATTCTGACCTGGAAACATATTTTGAAAAAAAAAATTAGACAATTTTAGACAGCCGGAATCGAACCCCTGAGCTTGTGGGCCGTAGGGATGCAACGCTTGTCATGAAGTTATTTACCACCCACAAGGTCGGGGGTTCGGTTCCGCGTGTCAACAAAATCTTTGTTTTTTTTTCTAAGTGTGTTTCTAGCTCAGAATTTTACCCTGGGTTTGAATTTCAGCACAAGAAGTTCTGAAAACCTCTATTTTGCATTGAAAAAAGGCTCTTCATTTTCAGAGACAAACTAATATTCTGGATCTCATTTGTTTTCTCGATTTCCACAATTTTCTTACTTCACGAAGTCCCTGAAGTGTTATTCCAAATCGAGCAGTCATTTGTCATATTCTTTGCTGTTATGACACTTATCCAGATGTATAAAACAAGTTTAAACCTTCATCATCTTCAACTAATTCTTATGGTTTTGCTGAAACTGGTGAGCTGAAATTTTCAGATTTCAGAATGTAGACCTTCTGAATCTGGAATTCATACAGGCGATCATGTTCATCGGGCTCCTTGCTCAAATTCTCTATCATTTTGAAGAAACATTTACATTTTCCAAAGGAGTATCTGGAATGTTACTACCGTTAGCATATATTTTTGCTATAATTCTCACATAATGTTTATTATTATTGTCAAAATTCAAAGAAGATTTATATTATTAATCGACGATGATGAAGATGATATATCTACCAATATTGCTGAAAATAAAAAAAACTGAAATTATTGGAAAGAAATTCTGACTCACAATCTCGACAAGACTTCAGTTCATTAGTAGTGATATTGATCGGGATTTCAAAACTAGATAGAATGAAATTATGAGCCCTGCCAATCGATAATTTCAAGCTATACTCTGTTTGAAAAAGCCCGTCGACTTTGATATTTGGTGGAAGGGCGGGGATGTTGAAAGTGGGGCGGAAGGTGTAGGTTTCGCCAACGGCGATTTTGTGCTTGATGGATGGGAGGCCAACACCTGCAAAAAATTATTTGAGCACTTATAATACATGTGAACCGTTAGATCTAATGAAGGCACTCAAATATTCAGAACAATCAACACATTTTGAAACAGTGGAAATTTCAGCAATTTCTTCCCTTGTTCAAAGATTCAATTTGTGTTAGAGACTCATTAAGTTTTTTTGAAATCACTGAACACTAAAATTTTATTAATTAACAAGGAAGTTCAAATGTTCAATGTCTGTGACAAAGTTCAAAACACATTTGAGCAATGAAATGTGAAAAAAAAATGATTTTTGATCTGGTACCTTGAATATGATTTTTTAAGTGTCTAGTCAATTCCAACAAAAAATTGCAAAGAGTTTCCTGAAACAGACCGGATCAGAAAAACTTTGTAAAATCGGGCAAACGGGCGACCCTTTCGCCCGCTATATGAAACGCCCGTCCACCTGTTCGCCCTCTTACCCTTACGCCCGTTTGCCCGTTCGCCCTTTCGCCTGATTTGTGTCACGTTTTTGTTGCAATAACGTTATTAACAATAATGAACAGGCAAACGGGCGAACGGGCGAAAAGGCGAAAGTGCAAACGAAGTTCTTCAGTCGTCTGGTTGATTAAGGGATATCCCTTTCCGGTGGGCCCGTTTTTCATCCTAAAATGGACCACATAAATCGGCACGGATATGGTTGTTCCTAAAACGGACCCGATCAAATAACGGATCTTTTCTGAAACTGACCAAAACGTTCTACGACAGAGATTTTGTTCAATTTCTAATTTCTATATTTGTCGGGTCAGTTTCAGAAAGATCCCGATTTGAGGCCCGTTTCAGGATAATTCGATGAAAATAGAACAAGACAATAATTTTTTGGGTCGTCTGGTTGGTTTTTCGACTTATCAGTAACTTTGAAAAAAGCACACATGAGTCCACACGTGCTTCAAAATAGTCTCGGTTAGTGAGGAATGAGCCCAGACGAGTTTTTAAGTGTCTCTAGGGTGTCCCCAGTTTGACACCCCATGTCTGTAATCAACATCCCACCACTCACCAGTTGTATCAATCTTCACCTCCTCCACCACTTGATTCTCAAAATTCAACGCCGAAATCCTTCTGACAACATTCAAATGCACATATTTCAACGATTGTTTCCAATTATTCAAAACATTTATCGTAGCATCAATTTTATCCGTCGTTGAAAAAACATCAGTTTTCAGCACAATTTCAGCAAAAATTGATCGCTCTCTGAAAAAAAATTCAGACTTTTCATTCAAAAATTGAGAAAAATAGAGAGCTCACTTTGAAAAATGGAACGTTTTGGAGAAAGATAGCGGTGATTTTGGTGATTTTCTGGATTTTGGCTGATTTCCAAGGATTATTATAGGTTCCTCGTGAGTTCCAATGATTTTTCCATGATTTTGAAGAGTTATCTAGAAATAAACTAGGCTCATTAGTCCGAAAAAACAGGTTCCAGCTTACCTCTAAAACATATCTAACGGTTATTCCCGATCCGGAGCATTGAAAAGTGGGCGGGGCAAAGTTCGGAATCTGGAGACGGATGGGAAATCTTTTGGTGGCTTCTGACTTCGAAAAACAGGCACTATTCTCATTTCGATTCTCGTCGAGACCCAGGAGTTGGTTCAAAGTAAAGTACCTCCAGAGCTCAACACGTTCATCAACCAGAACTCGGGAGGAGCAAGAAGAACCTTTTTGAAAACATAACTCGGCCTCGCCAAAAATCCGACCTTCCACGTAATCCACATCTACTGAATCGCAAGTTAATTGACCCTGAATCAAGATTTTTAGATCTGAAAATGGCTGAAAATAATGACAAACCTCGAGAAGTTGGCCAGGTTGATAGTAGGGACGTTCCAATTCGACGCAAAAACGCATTTTGACTAAAAATTTGGGAAAATGTTGTGATTATGCAAATTTCGGGTGTATACTACATAGAGGGAATACAAAATACAACCACTTTCACTTTCAGTGCACGAAAAAGAACACTTTGAAAACATTGGGGGGGGATAGAGAATTTTTCATTTTGTTAATGGTTGGCGGCAAAAATGGAGGTTTCAAACTTTGAACTTTTAAAATTGGCGCCAAAAACAAAGTTTCAAATTTCGAGTTTCAATTTTAACCCCAAAAATCACTGTTTCAAATTTAGGCGCAAAATATGTTTAAATGTTTAGTTTCCAAAAACTGTGGTTACTAATTTTGTGGCCAAAAATCAACTTTTCAAATTTTGAAAATTGAAATTTTGTCGCTAAAATGAACGTTTCCAATTTTGAATTTCTAATATTTGCGGCCAAAAATCAACGTTTCAAGATTCGAATTTTCAAAATTTTGGCGCCAAAAATCAACTTTTAAAATTTTTCGGCCAAAAATTTACGTTCCAAAGTTTTGAAATGTTAGATTTTTTCCGTTAAAATCACTGTTTCAATTGTTGCATTTCTAATTTTTGGCGCCAAAACTCAAGTTTTTAAATTTTGAATTATAAAATTTTTTTGCCAAAAATCGCCAAAATATATTTTTCAAAATTCGGTTTTTTGAGTTTTGGCGTGAAAATTCAGCATTTTAAATTTTGCATTTTAATATTTTGGGGCCAAATTCAAAGTTTCAACATTTGAATTTATCGGTTTTGCCGCCAAAATTCAACGTTTCAAATTTCAAATTTTTAAATTTTGGGGTCTAAAACAAAGTATCAAATTTCGAAACTTTCAATTTTGGCGCCAAAAACTTTCATTTCAAATGGTTCAATTTTCATTTTTGCCGCTAAAAATCAACGTTTCAACTTTTTAATTTCTAATATTTGCCGCCAAAAATCAACTATTCAAATTTTGGCGTTGAAAATTCTAAAATTAAAACTTGGATTTTCAAATTTTGTGGCAAAAAATTTTGAAACTCAGATTTGAGATCAACAAAATCATATAAAACTTACAAATTTGAGAACTCTAACGTCAAAAATTCATGTTTTAATCATAAAAAATCAAATTTTCAAAAAAGTAACATCATTTTCAATAACAAAAAAAAAAATCTAAAAAGTGTTTTTTGAAGTGTCTCTTTTCATGAAAAACAAGACAATAAATTAGTCTGAAACACAAAAACCAGAAAAAATCACAGAAAATCTGAAGTATGCCTATCAATTTTATGCGCTAATAGAACGGGTTTTCTCAAGGGATCAAAAGAACCAAAAAAATCCTCGAAAAGTTTCAAAAAACGAGGTCAAGAAAACAGGCGAAAGTTCAATTCGACCTTGTCTTGATGATGAATAGGCTCCGCCCACTTTTCCATGCCCCGCTTATTTTTTAACTTAGCCCCGATTAGTTTTGTCAAGAAATGCAAACTGTCAATATTTGAGGAACATTTTTGAGGACAAAAAAAAAACCAGAATTCTGATAAGGTGTTATCGAGGAGGAGAGAGTGTGAGAATTGAGGAGACCCAGAGAAAAAAGGGTGTCGTGACCCTTTGATTATTTTTTTTTTTGAGTTTTGTTGTTGGTTTGGGGAAATAAAAACAAAAATGTGGTTTGGAGTTGGAAGAGGATTGGAAGGGTACTGTAGTTTTTGGGAATTGGAACTGAACTTAGAATTCTAAAATTTAAATTTGAAGTACGTCAGATTTTGTTATGAAGATTGAGAACTTCAAATCATGAATTTGACCTTCTGAAATTCATACTTTGAAAATCTGAAGTTGAACTTGATTTTCTGAACTTTCGAATTTGTTATTCAATAATTCTGACTCAGAGTTTCTGATTCTGAAATGTACAATTTCAGCACTTCAACTTGACATTTGATATTCTGAATTATGAGTGTTCAAATCCTGAACCAAGATTGTTGCTTCAGAAGGCTGATCTTCAGATTCCCATCTAGATATTCCAACAAAATAGGCTTTTCTGATTCTGAAAACCAATATTGATAACGTGAGTTAAATCCTTCTTAAATTTGATTTTCTAAATTTCAGAATTCGACTTTTAAAAAAATTTTTATGGATTCAAATTCTGAATTTTCAGCTTCAGGAGGCTTTTCCAGCTTCAGAGAGGTTTCAGAATCTATAACAATTTCAGCGCTTCAACTTGTACAAATTCAGCGCTTCAACTTGACATTTGATATTCTGAATTATGAGTGTTCAAATCCTGAACCAAGATTGTTGCTTCAGAAGGCTGATCTTCAGATTCCCATCTAGATATTCCAACAAAATAGGCTTTTCTGATTCTGAAAACCAATATTGATAACGTGAGTTAAATCCTTCTTAAATTTGATTTTCTAAATTTCAGAATTCGACTTTTAGAAAAATTTTATGGATTCAAATTCTGAATTTTCAGCTTCAGGAGGCTTTTCCAGCTTCAGGGAGGTTTCAGAATCTATAACATTGATTCTAAAACCTCAGATTCTGATATGACGAAGTTCTGAATTTCATATTTTGAAACTCTGAATAAGAACTTGATCTTCTGAACTCTCAATTTTCAATTTCAAAAATTCTCACTCATAGTTTCCAATTCTAGAATTCAGAATTTTAGCACTCCAACTTGAGGTCTAGAATAGAACTACTTATTTCAGTGCTCCAAATCCTGAATCGAGATCTTTGCAGAGTGTTCCAGAAGGCTGAACTCCAAACAGGAATCTGAATTTCTACACCCCTCCTGATTCCGGATTTTCGACCTGAAACTATTTTTTTTAATTGTTCAGGACTCGACTTTTTTCTTCTATTTCTATATTTTCAGGTTCTTCTTCAAACTTACAGATTTCTTAGTTAAAAATTAGCAAAATTTTATTTTGAGCTCTGGTGCTTAAAACCAGCTCAAAATCCTCTCAAATTCATAAAGATCTTTTAAACTCTAAAAACCACACATCCAAACCAAATAATTAATTTTCTGATGTGAAACGAAACTCAGACAACGTTTTTTTCCCCCAAATCAGAACTCCAAATTTCAAAAGACAAATCTAGTTTGACATTAACATATTTTTACGCTCCAGTTCCTAATCTTTCTATTCACACCTCACAACACAATGCATACCTCATCATTCAATCAGATCTACATCAAACCCAGAAAAAATGGAATCCTCTTTTTGGAACATTATGTTCTTCCTTCATTCTTTGATCTGTATTTTAGGATTATTATCACATATACAATTTATGAGTATTTTCGCTATTTATGGTACTATCAATACAACTGGGAGAAGTCTCCTATTTTTATTATCGATTAGTTACTGCCTAATTTTGGTATCTTTTTTAGTTGGAACTTTGTATTGTATCATTTTGACTGGTTCGTTTTTGGAGGTGGACGAGTGTCATAATCCAAGACTTCCGGCTTCGGTGATTCATCATTTTTCGGAGGTTTTTGTGATTGTTTTGCATGTATTTGTAAATTTGAGTGAGTTTTTTTTTCAAATTTTGAAATTTGTATCGTCTTAACTTGGCTCAAAATGATCCGATTGGCTCCAAACTTTGCACAGATATGCTCATAAGTACCAGCGAAATGCTCATTTTTTGTAGAACGATATCAAAAGAAAAATCTAGAATTTTTTTTGAAAATTATTATTCTTTCAAAAATCAGTTTTGTTTTTTTTTTCGCCAAAATGTCCTTCTGGATTGATGAAAGTTTAACAGACAAATTTTTGAAAAAAAAAATCAACAACTATTG
Organism: Caenorhabditis sp. 38 MB-2015; assembly: GCA_900536415.3. Lineage (NCBI taxonomy): Eukaryota > Metazoa > Nematoda > Chromadorea > Rhabditida > Rhabditidae > Caenorhabditis > Caenorhabditis quiockensis. The sequence continues at coordinate 52,891 of LR548897.1, forward strand.
TGTGCAATTTTGCGTCGTAAACTTTTTTGAGTCTGCACACACCGAACTTTACGAACAACTGTGAGTTTGTGTTGAAAACAATGAGAGGGAAAAGAAAAAAACGTTTCAATAAAGCGCACATGGCCCATCGAAGCAAACAAAGAACAATGTTTGCTTGTCACAGAAGTTCTGTGACAAAATTTTCCGATTTTTTAAATCTAAAATCTCATTTTATAGTGTAAAATGAAAATTTCGCAACCCTCTTTTAAGATTACGTTTTTCTAAAAATACAGTGAAATTTCAAAATTGACAAACAAACTTCAAATTTTTTTTAAAAATCACAAAAAAACGTGTTTTTTCTTCACAAATTTCTTGTTAATTTGGGGGTTGATGAAGCATTCCATTGATATGTACGTCTTCAAACGAAATCTGAAAAGAAGTTATGATTTTGAAAACACTCTACGAGTTTTTGAAACTTCACTATATTAAAAAAAAGCTACATATAAAATCTGGTAACTTTTTTTCAAAGTCATCATCTCAAAACAACAATTGTCAATAAAATAATTTGCCAAAGTTTCCAAATAATTTTTTTAAAAACTAACATTTTCAGACAAACTTGTTTCAGATTTTCATATTTTTTTTAAAATGATACCTTTGAGGAAAACTGTGCGGAATATGAAGTCAAACAGACCATTTTCAGCCGAGTTATGACAATTAGACGTGCATTCAGAGCTCACAAAAACGTCTGGTGACTGATTTTCAGAAATATAAACTGAAAAATAGAACCCCCTCAAATATTGATTTCAGACCGTCTATTTCTTCTCCATTCCAACAAACCCAACAAAACCCTCGGCCGTAAAATTCTCTTCGCCATCACTTGTATCATCTCCATCCTCATCGTCACTAGCTACCTAATATCCTTCGAAACTACAGTAAGCCAAGCAATCTCATTCATCTGTATATTCTCCACAAACGCCCTTAACATCTCCCTAGAGCTCTACCTCTACCGAACATCGAAAAAGTTATTTCAACAAACTCGAGGAGTTTTGAACTTGGCAGGGAGATTCGAAATTCAAAGTTCACAAAAAATTCTAAAATCCTTTATACCTGCCAGTTGTCTGGGGATATTCGTCAAATTCACCGTATTGATTTTATTATATTTTGGAAGTGTAGACGCTTTTGATATCACTCCAGAGGAGTTCTACTTCGTTCTCAACTTTGTGAGTTTCTATTTTGGGGGGAGGGGGACATTTTTTCAATTTTGATATTTTCAGGTCTGGAACTTTGAATCAGCTATATTTCCATGGTTCTTCCTCGCGCGGCACCCAAAATTTTGCGGGAAAAAAGTTCAAGTCGTCACTGTCGCCTCATGTGTTGAAAATCAAAATGAGTATTTTGAAAAACTGAAAATGTCTTGGCAGAAATAAAAGCATTTAGAAAAAAAAAACAACAATATTCAGTGGAGCAGAATGATTTGGAGTAGGGTTGTAAAACGGGTGCGACGGGTGACCCGTCCTCCTCTTTCTGTTTGACACCCGCCACACCCGGCACCCGTCACACCCGGCACCCGGCACACCCGGCACCCGCCATACACGCCCGTACACGCCCGCACCCGTACACGCCCGCCTGAAAATACACACAAACAGCCGGGTGTCGCGTGTATGAAACCACACACAGACGGGTGTGGCGGGTGTCAAACAAAAAAACAGGCGGGTGTGGCGGGTGTCTAACGAACGAACAGACGGGTGTGGCGTGTGTCGCGGGTCACCCGTCGCACCCGTTTTGCAACCCTAATTTGGAGCCATGTTTTTAAAAAAGGGATACAATTTTAACAGAATTTTATTCAAAAAAAAAAAGAAAAAAAAAAAAGAAATCGAAAACTATTCAATAATATTAATTGGATTAGAGCATTTCCCAATCCATTTGGAATCTTCTTTGAAATGATAACATTTTTGACCTTCGGAACAATCCGTATGCTGATCGCAAAATTGAACATTTTTGAAAAATTGGCGAGATTCTTCCTTTTTATGGGCAGATTTATGATTCGATTAACGTGCAAATTGTGATTTGGAATATGACACGTCGTGTTTTTGTGCAAATTGCACGATTTCAAAAAAAAACGAAACTGAGAAAAAAGAAAAAGAAGATAAATTAACTAGAAAAAAACTGAAAGTTCTAGAATTTTTAAAGAATTTTAATTTTTTAGCGCAAGATCAGAGAGAATTTTATGACTTTTCGCAATTTGGTTGACATGTTTTTTTCAACCCTGTTCACCCGATTTGAAAAGATTTTTAGAACGCCCTTTTGGGGGCCTAGAGGTCGAGGGTTCGAATCCTTCAACTTACATTTAGTATTGTTTTTTTTTTTTTGCTGAAAAAACTACGGACCACTAGGTCGATGGTTCAATGGTTCGAACCCCCTATCTCACGAGTATTTTTTTTTTTTTTGAAAAAAAATGGATCAAAAGGTCGAGTGTTGGAATCCTTTATCTTACGATTTTTGTTTGTTGAAAAATATGGCCCAACAATATGGTCGGGTGTTCGATTCCTTCATCTTGAAAATGTTTTTGTTCTTGAAAAAAATGTGGGTCAAGAGGTCGAGGGTTCAAATCCTCTACCTTACACATGTTTTTTTCTAAAAAAAAAAACGAACTTTTTTTGACTGAAGTTCTGATAATGGAACTAATCCACGGATCTATTGATAAGGAAGTAGACTCTCAGGTCTGCTTTCGTTAAAAAAAAACATATGCAACAGTAATTTATTCAGAACAAAAACTAATGATCATTCAACATCGACAGTTAGGTTTTCACATCCACTCATCCAGAGGCCATCTAGGATATAGAATCTACATACGTGATGAGGTGGACAATCCTTATCGCGCTCGCAGACTCCGGCAACGAAAACAGCCAAACAGAGAAGTACGAGAATAATAGTTGTCAACGAGAACATTTTTAAAAACAATGGGGGCGATCCATTCTTTTTATGCGTTACTCTTTGATTTGATTAACGGGGAAATTATGATTTGGATCTTATGACACGGCGTGTACAAGAAGAGAAAATTTATACAGAAAAGGAGAATTGTGAGAGAAGAACGGACCAAAAATGAATCTAATCGAAACAAAAATTTTCACTGACAACGGTTCTCAAAGATAAACTTTGGATTAAAAAAGAGGAGTAACATCAAAAATGAAGTTGCTTTCATGTGAAAGAGCGTATTCGATTTAGTGGATATGTCCCGGAATGGAAAATCAGTAAAAAAAATCGAATTTTTCACCTCTGAAAATCAGTGTTGAACTTCAGGAAACACCGAAGTTCAAAATGTTACCCTTGTCATGTTAATAAACCCAAAAATAAAAACATTTGAGAAAGTTAACCACCCGGGATCGAACTCTCGACTAACCCGCCTCGACGTTGCTTCATCTGCCAGATCGGACGCGACCGCCGCTCACACACATTCAATGCTATGAAGCGCACAAAGGGTCGCGGGTCCGCAAGTTCGACTCCTCATGTGGGCGAATCAGCGATAACTAATTCAATCAAAAAAAAAAAAAAAAGAGTGTTTTTGTGCAAATGAAAATGTCAACGAAAAATCAAAAGTTAGTTCATAATTCGTAAAATCGTCAGTTTCAGCATATTTTCAGAAAAAATAGTCTTTAATGAGACGCATTTTTATTGGAGAAATGTAGTTGGGAGATGTTTCTATCATTACAGAAGGACATTTCGGAAATAAATATTTATTTTTTGCTGATTTGGTTGTACACATTTGTCTTGCTCCGTTCAAACCAGCTTTCAAAGCCAAAAATAGTTCAAACAGTTCAAATTTGCAAAAATACATTCAAAACTGGGTGAACTTTAAGAAAAAATGTGTAGAAGTTTTTATACGGAAAGTTTTTCAGTATGGCATCAGAAAAAAGCTTAAAGGGAAGGTGACAACAAAAATGAAACTGTTTTCATGTGAAAGAGCGTATTCGATTTAGTAGATAAGAATTTACGCGAGAAAAAACGGAAGAACGGAAAAAAATAGTACGCTCCCATGAAGAGTCGAACTCGCGGACTGGCGATTTTTCGTGCGCTTCATAGCATTGAATGTGTGTGAGCGGCGGTCGCGTCCGATCTGGCAGATGAAGCAACGTCGAGGCCGGTTAGTCGAGGGTTCGATCCAGGGTGGTGAACTTTCTCGAAAGCTTTTATTTTTCTGTTTATTGAAAATTTATCGAATGACATATTTCTCATCAAAAATCTCCACAATTTTTTTTTTCAAAACGTTTTTTTGTTTGGAAATTTTTACGGTTTCTAGATGAAAACAATTTGTTTGGGTTAAAATGTTGAATTTTGGTGTTTCCTGAAGTTTCATACTGATTTTCAGAGGTGAAAAATTCGATTTTCCATTACGAATCATGATTTCCCACATTTGAAAATCACATTCAATGCTAAAGAGCGAACGAAAAGTTGTCGGTCCGTGAGTTCGACTCCTCTGTGGGCGAATCCCTTTCCCCCACTTTTCCGTTTTTTCTCGTGTAAATTTATATCTACTTGATCGAACATGCTCTTTCACATGAAAACAATTTCCTTTTTGGTGTTACTCCCTCTTTGACCGGCGCAAATTTTTGTGAAAAAAGTTATACGGTTTATTTCTCGATCCATTCGGCAAAAAAAGTCAAACTCTAAAGACCTACAAATTTCAACAAAATAACTGGTAATTAGCACAGTAAAAAAAAAGTATTTTTTCTTCAGAAAAAATTAGTTACGGACTTTCACAAAATAAAAACCATGTTTCTGCATAAATAGGAGGAGAATGTCTTTGCTGGAAACGGCAATACTCCGCACAACAAATGTGCGTCTTTCCCGCACAGTTTTCGATTTTTTTTATTTTTCAAATATTTTGTTATGTTCTTCGCAACATATCCTCAAAACTCATCGATTTGGCTCGGAAAAAAGAAGAATTTGTTTCGATTTATAACAAATACACTGGAATTTTTCTCTGAAACTGTTCAGATTACACATAAAACATTATTTCTTCATTTTTTTTTGTCAATTTTATGCAACATAAAATATTGTTCCTGTCAGGTCGTAAGATGTTTAAGTTCATCTTTTACCAGTTTCACTATCTTCCCACGATCACTACTTTTCGCATTTCAGCCTTATTTACACTCAACTGGAAAAAGAAAACAGAAAAAAGTCATTTTTGAACTTCGCGCAATTGTGTGCAAACACCGCACCACGTCATGTCAGCATGCAATTGACGAGACTGAGAGAGACGCAGAGAAAAGTTCTCTGAGAGAAGTACAACAGTGAAAATTTCCATGGCCGACTGGAT
>LR548898.1:0-77204 GCA_900536415.3 Caenorhabditis sp. 38 MB-2015
GAAATTTGAACAAATTTTTTCTTTTTTCTGCAGCGAGTTAAAAACAGTTTTTGGTATTGTTCAATATGTGAACTAGAACAATGAACATCAAGACTCAATAATGGCACTCGCAGTTTATATACCATGCTCAACTCATAAGGAATCTTTAAAAGGCGGACTGCGAAATAATCTTTAACATACCCCATTTGTTGAAAAACATGCGACCCATGCATCTCCACCATTAGCATTTTCCATTCGGACTAGCACTCTGAACTCATCTATTGACGTCCACATTCCTAGAGTGGCTCCCATATCATGACATGCTTTCTTTGCTTTGTGATAATTGTGAGACTGAAAATCTCAGTGATTATAGTTTTGAGGGCTCAAACTAACGTTGCTCACAAAATATTTATGGCACACATAGCGATCGGCACGCTCGTACAAAACCCAACCATCACAATCCGGCTGATGTACGTCGAGTAGCATGTGAATTCCACAAAGCATCGGGCCATAGAGGGCTCCTCTTCTTCTTTCCATGTCCAGTGTGCCAGCAGTTTTCGGATAATACACAAATGAGTATTGATCTCTAAAAGATTCCGTTCTTCTCCAGTCCGCTTTGTAGTTTTTGGCGATGATGTTGGCTTGGGTGTCACAGGCGGCATTTTTGTCCTAAAATTTTTTATGTACTAAAAAAAACTTTTTTATGTACTAAAAAAAACTTTTTTATGTACTAAAAAAAACTGCCGCAAGCTTGCGACAAGGGAAAAGCCTTGCGACACGCTTGCCGTTTTTTCCCCGAGTAGGTGATTGACTAACAACAGCACCTTTTTTTGGTGTCGTAAAGTAAAGTTTTCATGAGTTTTTCAACTTACCAAGAACTTGTGCTTGAAATACACTCTGCCCACAGTATCCGAGTTATATTTGCAGTGCTCAAATGGTCCAAATGCCACCACAAAAGATTTACGAATCTCATCCGTGAACAGTGCAGAGTATTTCGGATCCAAATTGAACAATGTGCCATCCGTGGTGCCTGTCAACGCCGCCATCGACCGCTCGCAAACATCATTTCCATTAGGGAGAGCTGTTCTTGTGTACATGTTGGCTGTTCTCCAGACAGTCGTGACGCCAGAGAGCATTGTCGGATGGTATAACAATCCCAATTTTTGCGCCTTATATTTGAAGCTGAGAATTGTTTCTGGCGGTTGATAGGCGCACATGACAAACGCTTTTTGGTCCTCTTTGAATTTGACAATGGAATATGTGCCGGCTTGATAGTGGATAGCATATGTGAACAGGATCACATAATGCTTCCCGGTGCTATTGACAAATGTGGGCACATCTTCAAGTCCCTTGTCTGGAGCCAGGAAGTACATCGTCAAACGATCCATGACATCCTCCATCATTTCAGCCAAGTGGAATTCATGAAGTTTGAAGACGTGCGCATTGGGTCCTTCCGCTTTGCACATTGCCTCCGCCTCGCTATACGTCTTCAATTCGGGTCCCATGTCCTTGTAGCACATTCCACGAATCTGCGTGTATCCCGATTTGCAGTGATAGACATTTTCGAAAGTGCACTTCGCCCGATTACCATCGACTTCGGATTTGATGAGAATGTAGGGCGACCAGCGTTTACAGTGATATTCTGCCTCTGTCTGCAAAACAAACACGTCATGTTGCAAGCGCGCTCTATCGCCAACTCACAATGTCCCTGGCTGGCAATGGTGTTCTCACCACACACGTATGTCCTTGTATATTCGTGGTGCTCTCATCGACATTGTTGTGAGTGTATTGACCGCGGAAATCGCAATATTGTTGAAAACTGGCATCGGTCATTTGTCCGCATGTTGTTTTGGCCAATATGAGGAAGACGAAGAACAGTGTTTTAAACTGCTTCATTTCGTTGTTGTTATTTCTATAGAAAAATAAAACTGAACTTGCCTCGTCGAAGTGGGCCCTTTTATTGGCAATTTTGACCTATGTGGATTGTCGTGGCGACAACGTGGCAGATTAGAGATAAAAAAAGACAACAACAAAAACACGTGAAAAAAAGAAAAGAAAAGAAAAAACTTGACGTTAAATTTAGTTTGGCATTTCTTAATTTTTTTTTGAAGTGTGGCATTTAGTCTTGCACTTTTAAAAAAATGGTACAGGTCTACTGTATGTTCCTTTAATATTTAGCAAACGCGCTCTATTGACATCCTACTCTTCCCATTATGAATCTACGAACAAAAATTAAACGAACTAACCTTCTTGTATTCCTCCCAAATGAGCGTGGTCTCGCATTTCATGTTGTTCGATATAGCGCATTTGATCCTGAAAAAATACACATTTGCTGGCGCATTTCTGGTAGGTACTGACGTGTTTTGGGTGGCACCAAAGACAGATGTTTTTTGTTTATTGACACATAATTGCTAGTTGGAAATTATTTAGTTTACTGACGTATAATTTTCAGCTGTTTAGGTGACTGACGCTTATTTGGTAGGTTCTAAAATTAGCTGGCACATAAATTGTAGTTAATCTGATTACTGGCGCGTTTCTGGTAGCTTCTAGGGTTTTTTTTTGACGTGTTTTATGTAGGCTCTATTGAACTCTTGTTTCATTGACGCATAATTGGTAGCTAATGCTTATGCATATAACTGACACTTTTCTGGTAGGTTCTAAAAATTGCTGACGTGTTTTATGTAGCTCCTTCTAAACTGTCGACAAATATCTAGTTTGTTGGCGCCTAATTTGTAGCTGCTTAAGTTACTGACGCTTTCCTAGTAGGTTCTGAAGTTGTTGACGTGTTTTATGTAGCTCCTTTTAAATTATTAACAAATATCTAGTTTGCTGGCGCCTAATTTGTAGCTGCTCAGGTTACTGACGCTTTCCTAGTAGGTTCTGAAGTTGTTGACGTGTTTTATGTAGCTCCTTCTAAATTATTAACAAATATCTAGTTTGTTGGCGCCTAATTTGTAGCTGCTTAAGTTACTGACGCTTTCCTAGTAGGTTCTGAAGTTGTTGACGTGTTCACTGATTTGATGACAAATATATAGTTTGTTGACGCATAATTGGTAGCTATTGACGCTTATTTAGTAGGTTCTAAATCTTGCTGACGTGTTCTGTATAGGCTCTATTCAACTCTTGTTTTATTGACGCATAATTGGTAGTTGCTAACTGACGTATTTTTCTCAGTGAACTTGATGATATTTTTTTCTAGTAAGAAATCACAAGCCCCAAATAGAAAGCTCATGTTTAATTCCAAAACTGAAACCAATGTGTCACCCCCAAATTAAAGATAACTCTCACGAGGTACGTCGAGCTGCTCAAAAATCTAGTGCTTGATAAATATATCAAAATTGTTTTTCAACAAGAATAGATATTGATTTTTGATGTCAAAATTCGAAATTTTGAATCGAAAAAAGTGTCTGATGTTGGCTCTGAAATCAATAAATAATACTTTCTGAATTTGGAAGGGAAATCAGTTTTAAAAAATCCACGAAAACGTTTTTTTTTTTCAATTTTCTAAAAAATCACTGTAGTGTTTTTTTTTCATATCTCACAAAGGAAAGAAAGTTCGCTCCATTGATAACCCTCTTCTCCAAGAGAACTACACAGATCCTAATTTTGATGCTAAAATAACTGAAATTTTTTTTTGGTACCAAAATTCGACAGAGAATGCGCTCTATTAGTAAATCTTCTTCAAGAGAACACAAGCAAGTGCGCCCTATTGATAAACCTCGTTCTCGAAAGATTTACACCAAAATCTTATTTGTTTTGAGTACGTATTTTCCAAAGATTTTGTTCATTTCATAATATCCCGTGAGATATCATTATGAACTTCATATCATATGATCCTAATATCAGCATTTCTCAGAAAACCAAGAGCTATAATTAGATTTGTTGGAATCTGACACTTAATATCTAAATTGAGCAAGTTTTTGCACGGACAAAAATTGACATTTCTGTTCAGTGATTGACGTAGTTGGACTTGAGAGATCAGGATGATTATGAAAAAAGGAAGTGAACGTTTTTTGAACTGTGGAACCAGATTTTGAATCTGAAGATGCGAATTTCGCAATGAAAATCATATGACATGAAGTTCATAATGATATCTCACGGGATATTTTGAAATGAACAAGATCTTTGGAAAATCTGTAATCGAAACCAACAAGGCATTGGTGTAGTTCTCTCGGAGAAGAGGTAATTATCAATGGGGCGCACTTTCCATTCTATGTTGTATGACAAAAAAAAATGAAAAAATATTATTTGTAAATGTTTTCATATGATAGGAATCTGTGTAGTTCTCTCGGAGAAGAGGTTTTCTCAATGGGGCGCACTTTCCATCCTTCGGTGTGTGAAAAAAAATGAAAACAACTTCAAAAAATTCGATTTTGAATTTTTTCACCAAAGTTAGACATTTCATATTGTAGCAATCTGTGTAGTTCTCTCGGAGAATAGGTGTTTCTCAATAGAGCACACTTTGTTATATGATATAACGTAAGTATTTTAAATTTTCAAATTTTGCGGCCAAAGTTAGATACGTGGACGTATATTTTTTTTGCAAATTGTGGTTCTTAACTTGACACGTGGATTTTTAAATTTTCAAGTTTTGATTTTGGGCAAAAAAAAGAAACATTTTTGGTGTAGTTCTCTCGGAGAAGATCGGTTCTCAATGGAGCGTACTTAAGTCATTCACGTGGATTTTTATACTTTCTTTCTTAATTCGAAATTAAGAATCTGTGTAGTTCTCTCGGAAAAAGAGCTGTTCCATAGAGCGCACTTCTCTCTCTCTCTCTCTCTCTCTCTCTTTCTGTGATACCAACTAAACCCAAAAACGTGGCGAGACCCACTACAGTACACCTCTCTCCTCCCAACACACTCATAATGTCCTCACATGCTCCTGTCAGTCTAAAAAAAATCATCTTCCGATGTTTGAAGTGTTTTTGTGTTTCAGTGATCAAAATCACTTTTAAAAAATGGGCGGAGTCTAGTGAAAAGGGGGCGGAGTCAACGGAAAGCTCCAACTGAAAATTGTGAATGCTCATTTTCCACTTTTCTCTCGCTAAGCTCTGAATTATCAAAAAAAGCCAAGCTATAATGCCAAACTCAACAATTGCCAACAAGGTTAGTTTAAAGGGACATGGTGGATTAGGGACAAGTGTTGTAAGGTGCGGTGTTTGCGGAGTAGACACCACATCTTACGACATTAAAAAAAAAGATATTGTGCTGCTCCGTAAATATCGTAACTTACGACGTATCTAGTCTTAATTTGACCGCGAAACTTGAAAATTCAAAAAATCCACGTTGTTTCATATAACAAAGTGCGCTCCATCGCCCTCTTCTCCAAGAGAACTACACAATTTCCTACCATGTGAGAAAATTATGCGGTGTTTGCGGAATACACACCAAATCTTACGACATTAAAACAAATACTGTATTATACTTTTAAAGGAACATAGTGAATATAGAAAAAAAGTGTCGTAAGTTTGTAAAAAAAGTGTCGTAAGTGTTTGCAGAATAGACACCACATCTCACGACTATTTTAGATGGTACTGTTCTGTAGTATACTCTAGGGTCTTCTCGATGAATTAAAGTATCAAAAAACTAAAATCTAAAAATAAATTCATATTTTTCAAGTCTGATAATTTAACCCTAGGGATAGTAAAAAGTTCATTGACCAGATTTTGTTTTTGATTTTTGGTGTTTTAACTTGGAGAAAGGTGTCTAGGATCTATTGTTTTTTGGTGCCAAAATTTGACACGTGGAATCATGGATTTTGAGGAGCATCTGGATGCAGAGCACAAGTGTGAATAGCACAAACTTCTGACCTTGCCACGTGGCTTTTGTTGTCCAATTCTTCCACGTAGAAAATTCAATTAGCTCTGATGTTTGGTGCCACGTATCGTACGTGCTTCTTTGCAAACTCATATATTCAAAAAGCTGACAATTACATGCCCTTTTTGCCTAGTCATACGACCACAGCACAAAAAAATAAATAAATGAGCACCTTGTGATTCAATTATAGATATATCTAATCAAACAAGAGCCAGAACTGGAACTAAAGATCAATTTTGCAGACAAACAACAACAACAACAATAACAATAACAACAACAATAACACCACTACCAACAAGTGCGCGGTTCGTCCACCGACACCATCGCGAAGCAAGTCGCCAATCAATCGCGCACCTTCTGCGGCGACAACGCGACAACGTTCGGCGAGTCGTGACGCGTCAGCGTCGCGCAAAGTCGCCGCCACGTCGCCTACCAAGTCAATGGCGTGCTCGCCACCAAAGTCAACTACACCAAACATGCCCGCCTCGAGTCTCATCACGTCTCGCCCGGGATTTCCGGGAAGAGAGGCGATGAGTGGGCAGAAGTCGTGCGAGACGGTGGTCGCCAAGAAACCCACGTCGCCACCCAAACTCACCTCGTCACCCAAATCAACATCGCCACCCAAGCCAACGTCGCCACCAAAGGCTCCCACCAATGCCACCAAAACAAAGTCATCATCAGATCATAACAAGCCTATCGTTGAGAAGTCTGTCGTTGAGACAACACAGCCGGCCACCAATACAAAGGTTACTGTGGAAAAATGTACGGTCACCACGAAGATCGATGGTGGTAAGACGACGGTGGTGACGGAGACCACCAAGAAGACTGAGGTGGTCGAGATGGCGAAAGGTGAGGGATAGAAAGAGAGAGAGAGATGCAGAGAAATAGCGAAGCAGAGAGAGAGAGAGAGTGACAGTCAGAGAGACGCAGAGATGAATGCTAAAAGAGGGAGACATTTCAGGAGACTTAGAGCTTACGTCAGCTAATTCTAGACCTGCCAGAAATGCGCCGAAAATTCGTTGGCAAAATTTTGAAACATAAAAATTATATCAAAAGCTACAAAAAATGCGCCAACAAATTTCGCGTCTACTAGACATACGCCAGTCAATTGAATAACTGCGAAAATTGGGTTAACAAAGTGTTTTGAACCTACCCAAAATGCGTCAGCAAATATTAAGGCTACCACAAATGTGCCAACAAACTAAAAAACAATAGATTTCGAAAATTCGCCATCAAACTTCAGATTTACCAAAAATGCGTCAGTAAGAAGGCACACTAAAAAAACGACAGTTTACTGAATAGCTACAAAAAATACGTCAGTAAAGCGTTTCGACCTTACTAAAAATGCGTCAGCAAAGTCTAGAACTGCTAGAAATACGCCAGCCAACTGATAAGCTGTAAAAAATGCGTCAGCAAAGCGTTTCGACCCTACCAGAAATGCGTCAGCAAAGTCTAGATCTGCTAGAAATACGGCAGTCAACTGAATAACTGCAAAAAATGCGTCAGCAAAGAGTTTAAAACCTATCAGAAATGCGCTAATGATTTTCAAAAATAGTGCTAAGATCTATCAGATAGCAATGTTCAGTTCTACTATAAATGCGCCAGCAGATGACCGGTCTATTAGAAAGACGTCAGTGATTGTTTGAACACAAAACACGCGCATTTAACATGTACCGATAATGCGTCAGCAAAACCTGAAAAGAGTCAGTAACCTTACAATGCACGAAAAATGCGTCAGCTAATTTTAGAGGGATCATTTAGAACCTACTGAATATGCATCATTGACCCGTGTACCCACTAAAAATACGTCAGTAAGCTTAGGATGTACAAGAAAAATGCGTCAGCAAACTTTGGTAACCCCTTCTATTGCATTAAAAGTTGCATAATTTATGCCAGGGATCTTAGAACCTACCTCAGCGTCAATTTTCAGCCGATGCCACTCTTCCAACACCAAAAGATTATCCGGACTCGGACGAGGAAGTCGAGGGCCAATCACCCAAACGAAAGTCGGCCTTCCTTCAATATGGTACCATTTCGAATTGGCAAGCCGAGAATCTCGAATTGCTCTACGCTCGCGCCAACAAATTCCCCACCGCCGATGACGTCAAAGAGTTCTCCGACAAATACAACATTCCGTTGATCGATATCGAGATTTGGTTGGAGACGCGACGCGAGTTGACATATAAGAAGTATTGTGAGCAAGGATGGGAGACCGAGCCGAGTGTGATTCAGTTTTATTCGGAGGCGATGAAGATGGCTGAAGGGATACGATTGGAGCAGCCAGCGATACGGTCAAAGGCATTTTTCAGTTTGAATGGGATCAGTGAGATCGAGGCGAAGGTGAGGGAGACTACGAGAAATGCGCCAGAACTACCAAAACTGCGTCAGTGAACCAAAAAATGATACTAGAAAAGCGTCAATCAACAAAACTTGACAAATAAGTTGGACTAACTAAAAAAAATTACTCCAATCAACATTAGATCTACTAGAAATGCGCCAGTGAACTTTGAAAACACAAGCATAAACTTCGAGCTACAAAAATTGCGTCAATGAATTTTGAAATTATCTAATTAAGTTATGAAATACTCAAACTGTACAAAATTCTTTAGGACCTACCAGAAATGCGCCAGTAAAATATCATTATAAAAATTGACTACAGAAATTGCGTCAACAAATTTTCAAAACCATACTTCAAACTACACAAATCGCGCCAGTAAACATATTTAGAGAATATTAAAAATGCGTCAGTGAACACTTTTATTTCATTAAGATCTGTCTGAATTGCGCTAGTGAACTTATGATAACAAAAACCCACATCATAATCTACAAAAAATGCGTCAACTAGCTTCAAACTTATAAGAAATGCGCCAGCAAAACTTTAACATACAAGAAATGCGCCAGCAAAATTCGAACCTACCAGAGATGCGCTAGCAAAATTTGAACCTACAAAAAATGCGCCTACGAATCTTGAAAACCTCCGGCATTTTTTGATAACAAAAAACCCATATCAAGAGATACTAAAATTGCGTCAACACCTCACCTACCAGAAATGCGTCAGCAAAATACAATGATTTTCAGAAAGAACAAGAAGACAAAGAGGTTCCCTCCCTCCAAATCTCAACCAATAAGCTCTACCTAGTCCCGACCCGCGAGGACAAATCGCAACTCACCTTCAAAAACACGGGCGAAGTCAACATTGTCTACCAAGTGTTCGTATCCAACTCAGATCTCTACATAATTTCACCAACATGCGCTATTCTTCATCCGGACGAGGAGTTGACCCTCAACATTGTGCGCAAGCCAGGTCCGATCGCGGCGAACGAGTTCTTCCGCGTCGATTATGGTCGCAATCCGGATGGTTTGATTGATGCGCGCGAGTCGGCGGATCGCGCCGAGATGGAGTCGCGCGAAATTGTCGAGATTGTCGATCTTGATGAGCAGGACATGAAGGTTGCTCGCTAATTCTTCTTTTCTTGTTTGTATTCTGAAATTTTTACATTTATTTGTCTGCTATTAATCAAAAGTATAAATATGTCGGAAAAGAAAAAGGAAAAATATAATACATTAAATTTTAAAATTTTAAAGTTCAATAACATTGAAACCTCCCAAAATGTCTATCTCATGAACCGAAAAACTTAGTCCAATCCAAAAATGCGACAGTAAAAAAATTTCACTCAAATTAACAAGTCAAATATCTAATAAAAACACGTAAGTAACGTTAGAACCTACCAGAAATGCGCCAGTGAACCTGCAAAGTACAGAAACTGCGCCATCAAATTCAAACAGTTCAATGGCTACATAGATAGCTACATAATTTACGTCAACAAATTATATATCTAATGAAAACACGCAATAACATTAGAACCTACCAGAAATGCGCCAGTGAACCTGCAAAGTACAGAAACTGCGCCATCAAATTCAAACAGTTCAATGACTACATAGATAGCTACATAATTTACGTCAACAAATTATATATCTAATGAAAACACGCAATAACATTAGAACCTACCAGAAATGCGCCAGTGAACCTGCAAAGTACAGAAACTGCGCCATCAACTTCAAACAGTTCAATGACTACATAGATAGCTACATAATTTACGTCAACAAATTATATATCTAATGAAAACACGCAATAACATTAGAACCTACCAGAAATGCGTCAGTAAATTTCAAACCTGATGAAAACACGCCAACCAACTTAAAATTTACTAAAAATGCGTCAGTTCACTTGTATCCAACAACTAGTTAACTCAGAACCTACCAAAAATGCGCCAGTAAATTTCGAAACTATACAAACTGTGTCAGCAACTTTACAAACTATAATGATAGTACCTATGGCTGCATAAATTACGTCAACAATTTATATATCTAATGAAAACACGTCAGTAACTTTAGAACCTACCAGAAATGCGCCAATACATTTCAAACCTGATGAACACACGTCAACATACTTGAAATCTACGAAAAATGCGTCAGTGTAAAAATAATTTCACATAAAACACGTCAACAAATTAAATATCCAATGCGAACACGTCAGCAATAAACCAAAAATTGCAAAAATCAAGGAAAATTTCTTCATTTTTCCACCTATCAACCAAACCGTAAGAAATAAAAAAAAATCGTGTTGGTGAAAAAATACCTAATTAATCAATAAATAAATAACAACCAAAATGATAAAAATTGTGAGTGAGATCAGATACAAAAAATACTCCCTGAGGGGTTAGATAATGTTCCTTTAATAATAAAAATCAGTCCGATTCAAAATCCGACACATCTGGGCTGATACTACGCTCGACGACCTGAAACTCCTCATGCACCCGTCCCTCGGCAATCTCCTCATCCGTCAAGAATCTGCGTCGCTGCACATCGTACACTTTCTCCTGATGTCGTCGATGCATGCGTCCGCTATCCCTTGCGTCCACCACCTCCCCTTCGCCAACAACACCATCTGCGCCAATTGCGGGTATTGGTGGTGGTGGGGGCAGGGCGGCGAATGGGTCTGCTGATGGGTATGGTGACGTGTCGGGTGACGCAAGGTACGTCGACCACACACTTTTGACGTCATTGTCGTTGGCTGGGCGACGCAACTGATCTTCGAGAATCATCTTAACCATGCGGTCAAATGCGCAGCCTGCGGTGATGCGTCCGTAAGCTTCGGGATCCCACATTTCGACAACAATCGATTTGAGATCGCGTGTGCGTTGGAAACGTGACAACGCGTCGCGCCACGTAGGCCGCGTCTTGTCTTTGACGACGATTTTTCGCATCGTCGGAATCGTCGGATTCATGCCAACATAGTTTTCATAGGGAAGTTGATAAGCTGGCACATCTTCAGCCGTCTCGTCTTCCAACTGGATGCGCGACATCACCTCCCACATCACCAACGCCATGGCGTACACATCCATTTGTTTGAAGGCGGCTGGTGTGAATTCGGTGGCGGCTGAAAATTTTATTTTTATATTATTTTTTTTTTTGATCCCTCACAAAAATTGGTAAATGGGGAAAGAAGTAGGTTGTGCAAAAATAAAGATTCGTCAATTAGTATACTCCCAAAGGGAGCCTTTTTGGATTCCGAGAATTTTTTTAATAATTTGTTTTTGATCAGAATTTTCGAGATAGTGGTTTGGTCTTGGAGATCAAATCATCATAGGGTTCCAGTTTGTTTGGTTTTTTGAGTCACAGTAATCTTGTTTGAGCTACCAGCAATTTTTGAAAGCGCATTTTTAACATTGAAAAAAAATTATGTTTTACTTTAAACGTGTCATTTAGACCTACTAAAAATGCGCCAGCAAGAAAAATCGCAAAATATTAAAAATCATATTGAAAGCTACAAAAATTACGTCAAGCTTTAAACCTACCGAAAATGCGCCAGCATCATCATTCTCATAACATTATACAAATATTAGAAACTGCAAAAACTGTGACAGCAAACTAAGAACCTACTAGAAATACGTCAGTCATATTCTCAATAATAATCTAAATCGGGTCGGAAAAATTGGAACCTTTTAGAAATGCGCTAACAAACTTTACAAACTACATGAAACACGCCAGCAAAAAGATCTTAATGACAATTTGACTCTAAATTTCGAAATCTACCCAAAAAATTAGACCAAGCAACTTTTGATACATTTTTTTGAGAAAAATTACTTAACAGACCTGAAAAAAGAGGAAATGGACTAGGAACATATTTTACACTTTGGTGGCCTAGAAAACCAAACTCATGGCCTAGAAAACCAAGCTCATGACCTAGAAAACGCAAAAATAGTATTTATTATCAAGCTCGAAAATTCTTAGACACGAAAAAACTAATTATACGTTGAAAACTAGGTCAACAACTATTCCTATATCTTTTATTAATATGATGGCCTAAAAAACCAAACTCATGGCCTAGAAAACGCAAAAATAGTATTTATTATCAAGCTCGAAAATTCTTAGACTCGAAAAAACTAATTATACGTTGAAAACTAGGTCAACAACTATTCCTATATCTTTTATTAATATGATGGCCTAAAAAACCAAACTCATGGCCTAGAAAACGCAAAAATAGTATTTATTATCAAGCTCGAAAATTCTTAGACTCGAAAAAACTAATTATACGTTGAAAACTAGGTCAACAACTATTCCTATATCTTTTATTAATATGATGGCCTAAAAAACCAAACCCGTGGCCTAGAAAAACACGAAAACTCTAAAAAAAAAACCAACCTTCCAACACCTCCGGCGCCATATACCGTCTCGTTCCCACTTGTCCATACAAATCCTGATTCTTCTTCATACTCGTCTCAAAAACCCTGGCCAATCCAAAATCGGCAACCACCGCCGTCATATCCCTCCGAATCAATATATTCTTTGACTTAATATCGCGATGAATAATGACCGGTTTTTCGTGTTGGAAAAAATACGGAAAATCATCATGGAGAAATTGAAGCCCGTCAACCGCGCTGAGCATAACCCTCGTGGCCGTCGCCAAACTTATCGTGTTGTTTTTGAGCAGCTCGTAAAGACTAAGCCGCTCGTGATATTCGGTGACAATCCAGAGCTCATCATAAATTTGCTCGGCGACAACGAATCGCAGAATCGCCGGATACCATTTGGGCAACGCGGTGAGCAATTCGAAAATGTGCTTCTCCGCCATATAACTATCCACATCTTTCAGTTCGTGTTTTTTGACAGCGACACGTTCTGGCAGATCGTCCCGAGTGCTGTTAAGGTTCCCACAATAGACTTGTCCGTACCGCCCGTTTGTAATGTGTTGAAGATCGGTGATGTTGTAGGTGGGAGTGCATTTCAGCGTTGAGCTCGACGTTTTTTGCTCAGAGGTGGCTTGAATATCTTGGAGTGCAATGTTGTCCGATTCGAGCATCGTTTCGAGAGCCTCTTTGTTTTCCTAAAAAAAAAAATTTTTTTTTGTGGAATTTTAAACATTTTTTCTGCTAACCCTTGAAGAATAAGTTTCAAAAATAATACAACTTTGAAAAGTTTAAAAATATTTTGCTACCTGCTCGAATAAAGTTCCACCGGAATTTTCGAAACTTGAAATCCCTTTTAAAAAAAAAATCCGATGTTTTTAGATTTCTAGGCCATGAGTTTGGTTTTCTAGGTCACCATGAAGAATTGCAGCAAAAAATGTATGAAAAATGCTCTTGGCTCAATTTTTCGGATAGATTTCGAATTTTTAAGTTGGAAAGCATGAAATCTTCAATTTTCAGTTAACAAAAACCAGCCTTACGGATCTCTAGGCCATGATTTTGGTTTTCTAGGCCAAGATATGAAAAACGAGTCAGAAAACCGTTTTTGACCTCATTTTTTGATTAGATATTGGGTTTTTCGAGTTTTTAAACAAAAAATTCAGATTATTAAAAAAGAAAATTTTAGCTTCTTGGATTTCTAGGTCATGAGTTTGGTTTTCTAGACCACAATATTAAAAACGAGCCGGAAAACCGTTTCTGATCGAATTTTTCGCTAAAAATTCGAATTTTCGAGTGAAAAACGCAAATTCCTTGAGGATTTTCCCATTTTCGTTGTTTCAAACCTAAAAATTCGAAATCTACACCAAAAATCTAAGCTAGGAACAGATTTTCAGCTCGTTTTTTGTATGGTGGCCTAGAAACCCAAACTGGTTGCCTAGAAAACCAAGAATGCTGTTTTTTCTGTCCTAAAATATATTTTTAGTACCCGAAAACCCAAAAATTCAATATCTATACGAAAAATCAGCCCAGTAGCAACTTTTTTGACATTTTTTGCTCTCATGGCCGACAAACCAAAACAATTTGGTTTTCTCGGCCACCAACAAGTTCCTAGACCAAAATTTTGCGTAGAATTCAAAAATTCACCTCCTAACCACTAAGAATTCAAGATAAACTCACCAAAGTGCCATTTCTCTGTTTCCTCTTCTGAACCGCCATCCATCCAACATATAAAAGTACACCAATCGCGCTCGCAAACACAAACAAAATTCCTCCAATCAAATATGGCACAATTTTCGACGTTTCTTGCGCGGCTGCAAATTTTCAGCCTTTTTTCAGTGTCAGATTTTTATTCAGAAGTGTCAGCAGAACAAAAAGAAAGAGAAAAGCACAGGTTAAAAGAGAGATTACATGGTGTAGTGGCACGGTAGGAGTTTAAAGGGACAAGTGTGTGTATGGTGCAAATACAGTAAGGCGGTGCAAAATTTGGTGCATTTCTACTAACCATCGCGATTTTCGACGTTTGGCTGGTATGGTGGCATCTCCACTTGAACATTTCCCACTTCGTTGCACATTTTTGTCATACACAGGCACGAGCGGAATCCGTGTTTTTGGTCCTTTTTGTTGGTACACTGGAAAAAAAACAAGTTTGGGACCTAAAAATTCGAATTCTCCACAAAAAACTAGATCAGGAGCAATTTTCAGGCATTTTTTGCTACATTTTTTCATGGTGGCCTAAAAAACCAAACTCATGACCTAGGAATCCAAAAAAATAACGTCCAGTAGGGGGTGTTGTTTGATTCAGCGTTTTGTAAACAAAAAATTCGAATTCTCCACAAAAAAACTGGACTAGGAGCAATTTTTCAGACATTTTTTGGTAGTGGCCTAGAAAACCAAACTCATGACCTAGGAATCCAAAAAAATAACGTCTAGTAGGGGGTGTTGTTTGATTCAGCGTTTTGTAAACAAAAAATTCGAATTCTCCACAAAAAACTGGACTAGGAGCAATTTTTCAGACATTTTTTGGTAGTGGCCTAGAAAACCAAACTGACCTAAGAATCCAAAAAAATAACGTCTAGTAGGGGGTATTGTTTGATTCAGCGTTTTGTAAACAAAAAATTCGAATTCTCCACAAAAAAACTGGACTAGGAGTAATTTTTCAGACATTTTTTGGTAGTGGCCTAGAAAACCAAACTCATGACCTAAGAATCCAAAAAATCCCAACTTTTTGATCTGAAAATCAAAAATTCCAATTTAAAAACCAGAAAATATGAAAAACTATACGAAAAATTAGGTAAAGGGCACATTTTCAAAACAATGATGCTTTGTTGTCAAGGAAACCAAAATATGACCTAGGGATCCAAAAAAGATAATTTTGTGAAGAATGAGCATAATTTCAGATTTCTTTGTCTAAAAAGCCGAATTCTCTAGAAAAAATGGGCAAAAAAACATTTTCCCAGCTAGTTTTTCATATGGTGGCCTAGAAAACCAAAAAATGGCCTAGGAGTCCAAATAAAATTATTTTGCATAACATTAACAAAATTTCAGATTTCTATGTCTAAAAAGCCAAATTCTCTTTAAAAAATTGGGCAAAAAACCATTTTTCCAGCTACTTTTTCATATGGTGGCCTAGAAAACCAAAAATATGGCCTAGAATTCCAAAAAATATCAGGATATTCAAAATTTCATACCTAAAAAAAATAATGACTCGAATTCTACACGAAAAACTAGCCCAGTAACAACTTTTTCGACATTTTTAACTCTCGTGGCCGAGCAACCCAAAAAATTGCTTTTCTAGGCCACCAAAAAAGTTTCTAGACCAAAATTTTGCGTAGATTTCAAAAAATCGACTTCCAGATAGTCAAAATCAACATAAACTCACCTTCTTATTACTCCATTCATCCGCCATATCCTTCATCAATTCCTGACATCCTTGAAAACGAACAGATTCCTTTGGAACGTCGTGAAAAGTGGTGACGTTGGACTGAAAAATGAAATTCAAAGGTACATACTTAAAAATCTACAGTACCTCAGTTTTGGCGGGTTGCCAATTGAAAACGGTGAGGCACGAGAGAATGACGTGTGCACCAGATAGATAGCATGTTTGGGTGGTTGGACATTTTGATTGGACGGCCGGATCGCAATGAGTTGGATCGTAGAGCTGCAAATAATCAAGTTGAACTTTTTTGATTTCTTGGTGGCCTAGAAAACCAAATTTTCGGATACCTAGGCCACGATGAAGAAATGATTCAAAAAATTTAGTTTTTTGCGTAGAAATTCAGTTTTCAAGTCTAAAATAATTTGAGTTAGCGCAAAAGAAAATGAACTTCTTGGATTCCCAGGCCATGAATTTGATTTTCTAGGTCACCATGAAAAAAAGGAGTAAAAAATGTCTGAAAAGTTGGTTCTATCCTAGCTTTTTGTGTAAAATTCAAAGTTTTTGGATTACATAGCTGAAAATGTAAGACAATTATAAAAAAGTCGTATTTTTCGGAATTCTAGGCCATGCGTTTGGTTTTCTAGGCCACCATGAAAAAATAGAGCTAGAAATATCTATAAAAAACTGAAAAGTTACTTCTTGTCGAGTTTTTTTTGTAGAATTTGAATTTTCAGGTTTAGGACACTTAAAATTGGCAAAACATTGGCATTTCTTGGATTTTTAGGCCACGATGTTGGTTTCCTAGTCCATCATGGAAAATTGTAGCAAAAAATGTCTGAAAAGTTGCTCCTAGTCCAATTTTTAGTGTGCAGTTCGAATTTTCAAATCTAAAAAATCCTAAATTGAAGAAAATCCCAACAAAAATCCTAATTATGGATTTCTAGGCCATTAGTTTGGTTTTCTAGGCCACCAAAATGTAAAAAATGTCTGAAAAATTGTTCCTAGTCCAATTTTTCGTGTAGAATTCAAATTTTCAGGTCTATGAAACTTTAAAAATAGTGTTTTTTTTTAATTTTTAATTTTCTATGTAGTTTTTCCTTCATCCAAATCCAAATCCAAGTACAAAATTCCTTCTAATGCCCTTCAATCTGCCAAAATCCCTTTTAATTAAAAAAAATCACAAAATTTTCCCCCGTCCAAATCCTCCTGGCACGAAACCAATTCGTCACTTTCTAATAAAATGAGAACGAGAAAAAAAAACTAATCTCCCCAAACACTTGTTCGGGACACAAAAAAAAAATCAAAGAGAGATTATCGGAGGGAATGAGAATGAAGAAAAAAAAAAAGAGCATTCGGATTAGTTGGACTTTGGATTTGATTTTGGCGCTAAAAATAGGACACAATTTTGACATGGGATTGAACACTCAGAAAGAGAGGATTAAGCACATGAAAATGGGTGTTGAAAAGTGTAGTTTTGGAGTGAAAATGCTAAATTATGAGCAAGTGTGAGGTCGTTTCAGGCCGATTTCGGGCCAGGTCAGGGCTTTTTCAAGGCTTGTATATAATAAGCCTGATTCGGTCCGAAAAATAAGCCGTGCTCTCAAATTTTCGGGTCGTTTTGAGCATTTTGAATGGCTTTGTAAAGGTTTTCTAAATCTACCATTTTTAAATGAACTCAGATTTTACAGAGATGAGATTTGGGTCATTTCGGGCCACTCAAATCAGGCCTACTCGAATCAGGCATTTTCAAACTATACCAAGATAGATCTGGTCGGTGTATTTGAATGGACTTTCCAAAAATCGCAGCCCGAAAGCCCAATCGAGCTAGGCCAATCATACATTTTTTTAAGCCGGAAAATGAAAAGCCCAGTTTGGTCCTCAAAAATATAGGGCCAGGCTCTCAACTTTTCTAGCCATTTTGATCATTTAGAAGCAGAAAATTATAGCTTCAAAAATTCCTTCTGAGTTGAGCAAAAACGATTTTCTGGCCATTTGAAATTTTTTTTTTTCGGAAATTTGAATTTGTGTGGCCCAGTCTTTTTTCTAGGCCACGTGTTCAAGTGCGCTCTAATGCTGAAAATATTATTTGAATAAAATCAGGGTTCATAAAAGGTTGTATTCCCTTTCGCCAAAGAAAGTTGAATAGAAATGGGATTACTGTAGCTGTCAACAAACAACACACTTGACGAGCAAATCTGTGTGAACGGTGTGTGAACGAGATTTTTGAATTATTTCTTCTTTACGGGCACAAATCAACTTTTGGTTATTTTCATTATGCTAACAAGAAACATGAGCATATAAATTCAACAGTAGCGTTTGTATTTTATATACCATGCTCAGCTCATAAAGAATCTTTGAAAAACGGAAAAAATTGAAATTTTTGACCTGAAATATACCGAATTTTCATCCATCCTGTAAACTAAAAACAGAACCTGGTCCGGAACGAAATGGGTCTGGTATTGGAACGTATATTTTCAATCATAGCGCGTTTTGGACGAGTCTGGTTATAATCTCTTTTAAAATTTCATCGAAAAACCCATGTTTCAAACCCCCAAAAATTTAGAACAATTCAAATGTTCACCCACCCCTTTTCACCCAAACTAACCGCGCAAACCAAATACGGCTCAGTCCCGTTCATCTCGAAATTCAGTCCCTCAACGCCCATAATCCGCTGTCGATTGGGTCCTCTCAACGCGGCGGCCAACGTGGTTCCATTGCGCGCCGCTTCCGCCGACTTCTGCGTCAACGTATGAATATATCGCTCGTTTTCGTCCATATTCTTCGGATTTGGCGGACTTATGACAATGTTGCCCATCGACAACGACACTCCGACGATGACGATGAGTAGGAGAAGGTGGGTGGCCACCGCCATTTTGATCCGTCACCTTGGGTGAAATCTGGACTGCAAAATATGACGAGTGAAAAAATTTTGAGAGAAAAAACAACGAAAAACGTGGGATTTCTTAGCGCCTGGAGATCAAAAATATTTTTTTCTCGCTGTGAGAAAAAAAAAATTTCTTTCAATGGGCGGAGCAATGAAGAGGGCGTGGCATTTTCAGAGCGGCGATTCCAGGAATAATCTTTTGAAGAAAAGAAAAAAAAAGAAAAAAACCTTTGCAAGATGGGGGGTTCGAACACACGAGCTTGTAAAAATCGTGTGGATGGTAGGCGGGAAGGTTAACGCCTGCGCTATAGTGGTTGTTGTGTGTAACTGCTGGGATAGCCTAGAAATGAATCGGGGAAAAAGTGAACATGAAAAAATTTTGAAATGTGAAGTTTCCCAGATAAAAATTTTAAATTTTTTCGATTTAAAAAAAAAGCAGAATTTTTTTTAGCGCCAAAAAAATGTTTTTTTAATGCATATTTTGAAACATAGATTTTTCGCGCCAAAACATAAACTTAATTTTTTCCTTTAAAAATTTCGAAAAAACAATTTTTCACGCCAAAATTCAAAATACACAATTTTCGGCGGGAAACAAAAAAAAACACGTGGATTCTCGGCGCCAATCCAAAAATTCAAATTCTCTGCTCAAAAATTTTGAACAACAAATTTTCGGCGCCAAAATGGTTGACCTAAAAACCACTTAAACAATCTTTTTCAACAAAAAAAACCTATTTCTTCAAGTCACTAAAACCTCAAAAAAATGCCCAAAAAAATCTTGACACGTTGATTTTTCAGTTCAAAAATTGGTTGAAAAAACAAACTTAATACCTTCGTTTCGAAATTTAGTTGAATTTTTCTAAATTCGACTTCATGGATTTTCGACGTTTATTTTTTTGATGCACTGATTTTCAAAACAACACGTGGACTCCTGGCACCAATCCAAGAATTCAATTTTTGTTTTCAAAAAATTTCGCAAAAACAAATTTTTGGTGCCAAAACGGTTGATTGGCCTTTCTCCACAAAAAAGTCTCGAAATCTTCACTTCACGCCGAACGGCTGACCTCAGCATCATTTCCCGAACCAAAAAAAAAACAACTGGCGGCAAGAAAAAAATATTGGAATGAGGAGAAAACGTCTAAAAGTGTATATCTAGAGAGAGAGAGAGAATAAGAAGAAAAAGACGAGAGACAGGAAAAAAACAGCTAGCGGCGGCGTGCCTGTCGAGAGACGCAGACAGCCACACAGTTCATATTTGTTTTTTTTTTCTTCTCGTTCGTGGTTAGCCTAAAGAGAGAGAGAGAGAGAGAGTGGGGAGAGAGTGGAGACGCAGAGATTAGGGACATTGGGATAAGAGAAGAAATGATACTTTGGGTAAGCGCCAGGTGGAAACAAGAAACATTATCATTTTAAAGGGACAAGGTCATTTTCTTGACAGTAAGAAAACTTTGAGTCCAGGTTAATTTTAGATATGCAATCGTGGTAAGACCCTCTACAGTAAGCTAGAGAACCAGTTCTTGGTTAAACTGAGTATCGTACTTTAAAGGGACATATCGTCTTTGCGATCTTGTTGTTTTCATTTCATTTCATACCTGAAGAGAATCTAGATGTTCCTTTGAAGTATTTAAAGGGACATACAGTTCTTGAATGTTGTTTTTCTAATCGCTGTGAGACCCAGCAAGAATGTTCCTTTAAGAACTGGACAGAGAAACTAGACACATTTGAGAGCATTTTGGACCGGTTCCAGGTGAAAAAACGACGTTGACAGGTGAAAGAAACATTACATGAAAAATAACCAAAATTTCAAAGGAACACTGCGTTTTTTATTTTATTTGGGAAGCGCGGTAAGACCCAATACAGTAACCTGAGGACCTCACCATGTGCCTTTGAACAGCGAAAGTTTTCTAGATGACAGAGGCATTTTTTTTTTCAAAAAAACCGTAGTTTTAAAGGATCATAGCTCTGTTTTCATTTTCAAACCGTGGTAAGACCTACTACAGTAACCTGAGCAAACTGAGATGTCCCTTTAAAAAAGGTTTTTTTTGGCTCAAAAAAATTGGCACGAATAGGAAGACTTTTAGAACAGGCGAAATAAACAAACAAAAATTATGACCGTATTTTTGAAGGGACATATCGAGTTCGGGATGGTTTTGGTTTACTTTGAAGCGCGGCGAGACCCACTACAGTAGCCTGAAGGAATCGCTCATGTTCCTTTGAATTACAGCCAATCTTTTAGTTTAAATGAGTATGGTTCTTCGAAGGGGCATACCGTTTATAGGGGATGTTTTCATGTTTGTCGAGACGAGACCCAGTACAGTTACTGTCACAGTTGTTATGCCCCTTTGAATGGCGGTATTTTTATAGGAACATAGTGGAGATTGGACCCACCACAGTAGCCTTATGATATGTTCCTTTAAATTACTGTGTTTTTTTTAAGGAAGGTGGCAGGTGAAACAAACCCTTCTGAAAATATGAGAACCATAGTTTTAAGGCGCGCCAAGACCCACTACAGTAATCAAAGCGAGTTCATATTCATTAGCTATTCAAAGGGACATACATAAGTGCATAGTGTTGTTAGTATAGTATTATGTTAAAGGTGCAGCACAGGCTCACTGGCCAAAAATCCGATCAACGATTTCGAAAATAACATTTTTCGCAAAAACCACATCAGCCTCATTGGTCAATTGACTGCAAACAACCATTCGAAGGAAATAGGTCTGGTGTACTGTAGATGGGACAATGTGGATGCGACGATCGTCGTTGATCGCGTTGCAAAGTCGCTCGTTGTCAGCGGTGGTGGACTGGAAAACAAAACGGTTTAAAATATTTTTTTTTTCCCACATTTGGACACAAAACACATCACAACTCGGTCAATTTTGAAGAATTTTCAAATCTGATTTCAGCATCAGAATCAGCATGAAATTCTGCACAAGAAGGTATATTCAAAGGTTGGATGTGAAAATTCATCAAAAATTGAACCTCTCTTGTGTGCCATATATGGGGTCAAGCATTTTGAGTCGAGTTTGAGCCAAAAATTTTCAGCTTAAATAAATAGTCCTGAAATTATCCTTTTTCTCAGGAAAATTCTGCACTTGAAACATGATTTTTTTTCCTTTTCACCTGTTCTAAAAGTGTACTTATTCATTTTTCAAAAATCACCTTCTCCCACGTTTTTGGCTCTTTTTTTAACCAAAGAATATTTATTATCAAAGGTTTTCGGATACGCCAAATACTATGGTGATATTTTTATTTTTCACCAAAAAAGAGCTGCACCTGAACTTTCACCTAATTTAGGTAGCAAATTCACTGATTCTTGGTAAACTAAGTACACCAACATAATGTTCGCCATACTCAATTACCCTTTTGTCTGAAAATTTCATCAAAATCTGGGTCAGTCAATTTTAAACCTAAAATAGGTGAAAACTCAGGTTAAGTTTTTCAACATGAAAAATGAGTTTCACCAGGATGTTCGCCATACCAGAAAACAACGCTGAAAAAAATAGAACAATTTTTTTTGTTCAAAAAGTTCATCCGGTTTTGAAATGTCGCGCAGCCGTGGGATATGTTTTGATTTTCGTTCAGTTTTTTTCCTGGGAAAAAGAATTCGTTTGAAAACGAGTGGGCTGAAAATTCAAGCATGGCCTAGAATCCCAAACCCTGACCTAGGAACTCACATTCTTCAATCTAAAACAAGTGAGACCCAAATGTTGTGGCACAAAATGTTCAAACCGCCCATCTTCGGTGATCAACTCGGCAAACAGCTTGGCCAATGTCTCAGTCCTTCTTAGATACTCCCGAATCTTGGCCACGCCCATATTCCGGAGCACAAACCAAATTTTCAGCGATCGGAATCGTCGACCCAACGCCACTTGAAGGTGCTGAAAACATTACGGGTGTCAATGGGAGGTGTGGGCGCCCACTGCTTACCCGATAATCAGCCGCTGTTCCCTGATACTCGTGCGCGAGATAGAGAGCATCGACGTTGAAGAATTTGGCGATATTTGTGCCGTTTTTGAACCACATGGGACTGCAATCAAAGTTCACCATGCCGGCTTTGTGAAGGTTGAAATTGTAGGAGTCGGCGTGTTCGATGCCGTTGAGCAGGTATTTGAACTCGTCGCAGAAGGCGAATGTGCCTGCAAACAAAAACATCATGTTCCTTTAATGAGTACGATAGCTTTAAAGGTACATATGGTTTTCTGTTAATTGAATTCGAAAACGCGGTGAGACCCACAAAATATCAAACTTTTCCTATTATTTTTTTTTACCATAATTTCAAATCATAGTTTGAAGGGACACATGGTTTTGTTTTGAAGGCGACACGTTCCTTTAAATAACGATTATTCTCATCATTAAAATGGGTACTGTAATTTTGAAGGAACATGTCGTTTTCTTTTGTTCGAGATTGAAAGCGCGGTGAGACCCTATTCAGTATTTTCGCAGTTATTATTTTATAAAAATTCATAGTTTAAAGGGACACGTTTAAGTTACGACTATTTCGCTGTTATTATTTTATCAAAAAAAAAGAAGTTTAAGGGAACATATCTTTTTTATAATTTTGTTTTTCATTGTTAAAATTGAAGCTGTAACTTCAAAGGAACATGTCTCTTCCTATTATTAGAATTAAAAGCACGGCAAGACCCACGAAACAAGAAATATGTTCCTTTAAATAACGATTTTTGCTGTTATTATTTTATAAATATCACCATAGTTTAAAGAGACACATGATTATGTTTTGAAAGCGTGGCGAGACCGAGTACAGTATGTCGTATTTCTTGTGGTGCTTTAAAGGGACATAACGCTTGTGGCTGTTTTCTATTGTTTCTTTTTTTTTATCGCGGTGAGACCTTTCCAGTAAGCCGTAAAACATGTGTCATACACTTTCAAGTAATGGTGCCTAGACAACGTTATGCGTGTCAAGGCGTCGCTCCTTGACACAAATGATTGTGTCAAGTGACAGCGCCTTGAAAGAGGCCAAGTAGCACCACCTAGACACCCACCTGCATACGCCGCATCAACATGCAAATAAATTTGCTCCTCCTGACAAACGGGTCCCAACCGGTCCAACTGATCCACTCCACAACTACAAGTCGTTCCAATCGTCGCCAAATACATGAACGGGATGTATCCGCGAGCACGATCTTGTCGAATTGCAGTTCGCAACGTGTGCTCAGCGACACCGAAATTGTCGAGAAAATCGCGAGTGGCTTTGAGTTTGCGGAGTCGGATGCCGGAGAGCATCGCGCCCTTTTCAACCGATGAATGAGCCTGATCGGAGCAATACATGACGAATTTCTCGAAGACTGATGGATCGTGGTAGTAGGGAACGATCATTTCGGCGTCGTTGTCAGCGTCCTAGAAATACAGGCTTTGGAAGTTGAAGTTTGCCAAGGCACCGTTGCTTGACAGCTTAAAATGTGTCAAGGCGTCACGCCTTGATAACTTTGTGGGGTGTCAAGGCACAATCGCTCGATAGCTCTTTGAAATTCAGTAACTACTAGGGTAGACCTTGTGAAAACTATCTGGAAATTTTGTGTTTACCGGGTACCCAAAAATAACTACTGGGTACTCGAAAAATTAACCGGGTACCCAGAAAAGTCACCCGGGTACCCTAAAAAACTATACTCGGTACCCAAAAAGAATCAATTGGGTACCTGAAACAAACTACTGGGTACCCTAAATGATCTTGTGGGTACCCGAAAAAGATTCCAGCGGGTACCCGAAAACATTAACCAGGTTCCCGTCAACCGGATGCCCGAAAAAATTCAACCGGGTACCCAAAAAAATCAATCGGTTAAAAAAAAGTCAAAGGTACCCAAAATAATTGACCGGGTACCCGCAAAAAATCTATCTACACATCACAACATTTCTCAACTCACTTGAACAATATGAATGGATTTTTGAGTTTGAAGAGGTGGCTGTAATCTCAACCTTAGCCCTGGCCTAACAACCCAAATTCGGGATTCTAGTCCACCCCACAAGCTCACCTTGTTCACCCGAACCCTATCGAAAATACCCTTTAACGTCTTCGCCAGCTCGGTCGACGCCATCCACTTGGCAAATCCATTTTGCTCATTTTTGATGCGTTCAACTTGAGCGGCTCGGGCGGCCATGATCGCTATCATCGTCGAGTCACTGGCCGTGCTCTGAATGATACCACAACCAGGTCCATCGTGAGCATTTTTGAAGTGCTCCGGAAGGCCGAGCAATGTTACGAGCCAGTCAAGGGAAGACATTTCGAGCTCAGTCATTGATGGACACGATTTCTGAAAAATATTGAGTTTTTGACGAGACATATGTATATCATTTTGTAGATCTCGAGACGCTGATCAAGAATCCGTCATCAATTTCAGCCAACCGCTTCTCTGAAGCTCAGAATTGAGCCCCGAAGTTTGCTCTCAAGGGAGTTGTGTGAAAAATAGCTGGAGTTTTTCGACGAGACCTCAAGGCCTACAAAACTCACCCAAGTGAATCCAATTCCAGCAATTCCACCACTCAAAATATCGGCCAATATCGATTGATAACTAAGACCAGTGGGAAAATAGGCGAAAAAATGGGGATGGTGCCAGTGGGTGGCACCATTTAGCACCACACCTTCGATGTCGTCGAATATTTTCGACCAATCCTCGGGGGTTTCGGGAGCTTGTGCGGGGACCTGGAAAATATATTGTGAGTTGTGAGATGACCTAGGAAACCAGATTGAGGAATTCTAGGCCACCACAAAGACAAGGGATTGTTTTTTGGTATTAGGCCATCTTCTCAAAGCGAGGAATAGGGTTTATTCATTTTCCGGGTTCCTAAAAATCACCAGGTTCCCGAAAAAAGTCACCGGGTTCCCGAAAAAGCATTCTAGGTGTCCGAAAAATCTACCGAGTTCCCCAAAAAAGTAAAATCGAAAAACTCAATTCGAAATTCCCTCCACTCTGTAATTCAGTCAGTCTTAAGTGGCCTAGAAAAGCACAAAATGGATTTCCCAGGCCATTATCTTAGGAAATCTCTGATGGCCTAAGAAACCAACTTTTGGTCTCCTTGGCCATCCGAGCTTGTTGTTAGATTGTGTAGGCCGAAAGCCCGTCAACTCACCAGCTCTCTAATATATCCGGGCTTGATATCGGGCAACGGTCTTCGCTCCCTAATCCCATCCCAATAATCGGCCACCAAATCCACCATTTTTTTGCCCTCCACACGAAACGCGGCCGAATCCATCTTCTCTGAAAAATGAGAGATTCTATTCTGTTCTATTCGGTGAATACATTATGTATAATGCGGTGATGCAGGGCTAAAAAAACGGACGATTTTTGAATACAAAGACATAAAATTCCTGATGCAGGATCGATAAAAAACGTACGTTTTATTCCAATAAAATGACAGTTTTTATGAAAAAAGTGCAATTCGAGACAGTGTTATTTTTGTGTGTTTTTAAAAAGAATTCACGTTTTTACATTATTTCGGCGTGTCAAGATGTCGCGATTTTCATTTCCTGTTAATCAAAGTTGTCAAAAGTTTTGCTCGAATGCCCATTCCATCCCATCCCACTTCAAGAAATGACCAGATAAACTGGGGTGGGCTGGGCTTTCCCAGTTGGGAAATTTTTTTTGTAAATTTTTGAAAAAGTTCACGTTTGTATTTCTTTTTCTGACGTATTGGTCGTTTTTTTGTTCATTTCATGAAAAAATTAGTGTTTTTTTAAGAAATAAAAGAAAAAAGAAAGCCCACCTGGGCTCCCATGGGATGGTAATGTTTATTTGGAATTTCCCACGTGATAAAATTTATTCATTCTTCCCAGTTAATCTGGGAAGCCCATCTGGGGTACATTCCATTTCAACAGCTCTGATTGAAGTCACAGTTATGAATGATAGTGCTTTTTCTCATTTCAAACAGGCATTTTATGACCCCAAGTCTCTCAACATGCTGGAGGTAATTTTTTGAAACTACTTCAAACTGTGTCTGTCTTTCATTATAGAGGTTTGTGAAATGTGAAAATGCGAAATATTGGATATTGGAAATTAGACACGTCACTAATAAAAAAAACACGCTGAAAAATTGGAAAAAAAAAATGTAAAAACGTGAATTCTTTTTAAAAACACACAAAAAGAACACTGTTTCAAATTGCACTTTTTTCATAAAAACTGTCATTTTATTGGAATAAAACGTATGTTTTTTATCGACCCTGCATCACCGCATAAATAAATAAAATATATACTATGCGAAGATGATGATGATGGAAACGAGCCGTTTCCGCAACCTATCCATCCATGTCCGGTGGGGTGCGCGAGCTCTCTGAGCAACAGCAGAATAAGATAAATATGTGTGTGCTCTTAGACTAGAAGCGATGATGTCACCTGGGTTATTTTCTCTTATTTCGGACATAACAACAGATGGCCTAGGGTTAGAAGTATTTGGTTTTCTAGGTCATATCCCGCAAAAATCGTCATAACTCGGCTCAAAATAGTCCGTTCGGGCTCATATTTTGCACAAATGTGCTCAGATCCATTTTTAAAAGTGACATCTAGTAATAGTGGTCCATTTTTAAAAGTGACATCTAGTAATAGTGGTCCATTTTTAAAAGTGACATCTAGTAAAATAAAATTCAGGGAATTTTTTTTTTTGAAAATACACTGAAATTTTAGAAATTCGAAAAGTGTCCAAAAAAAAACCAACGCAATGCTAATCGCTCCAAAAATTTACATATTTGTTTTAAATTTTTTTTTCGTGATATGAAGTTGGAGAGTTGGTAATCTAGACTTTCAGAAAAATATTTTGAAATTCGGAAAGATAATAATTTCAAATTTTGAAAATCCAGTTGGTTCGGTTGGTAGACTTGGTTATAATATGGTTTATTAGTTAAAAAGCAGTTATTGTCCATTTCGATTTTCTATTCCCTTCGCAAATAGAGATTTTTTGATCTACCAGACGAAATAGTGAGAGAAACTGAGAGAATCAGATATTTGTAGATCAAAATATCTCGAAGCGAAAGAAATAGAAAAACGAAATGGAAAAAACAGATATTCAATATAGTGACAGAGATGAGGAAATGAGAATCGAATGGCCCTTTTATACTATCATAAGTGGGCGGGGCTTGTAGTCCGGAGGGAGGACAAAATTTTTTGTAGAACTCTTTAAGAAACTATTTCAAAAAATTCATTTAGGTAATTTTTTCACCATTCTAGAATTTCACCACTGTTTGCAAGAAATGGCCATTTTCAAACAAAAAACATTTTTCTGTAAAACCTGGAGCACACTTGTTCAAAGTATGAGCCTAAACAGATAATTTTGAGCAGAATTATGACAATTTCAGGTCGGCTCCGCGATATTTCAGAACCGAGTGAAGTTTTCAAACAAAAAAAAGTTGAAAATTCCAAACCAAAGAGTTTTGGGTATGATAAACTTTGTGGTGACGCTCATTTTTCACCAAAAAAAAACTGAAATCAACATATATTTTTTGTCCAAAATTGACTTACCCAGATTTTCATGAAATTTTCAGACAAAAGGGTAATTGGGTATGGCTAACATCAGCTTTAAAAAAAACTTTTAAAAAATTTCTTTACGTATAATGTGTCAAACATCCCCAACATAAGTCTAGTCTCACATTTTGAAGCTGCTGAAATTTTTCCAGTTTTTTGAGTGGCTTTAGTGTAGTTTGTAAAAAAAATTCGATCTACATATTAGGTGTGAAAAACTTTTTTCTGAAGTTTGAATATTTTGGATTTCAATGAAAAATTGGAAGTTAGTCAATTTTGGACCTAAAAAATAGGTGAAAACTTGTGTTCAGCTTTTTTTTGGTTACCCGTAAGTTTTTGTCCTGAAAATTTGAAAATAACTTTCCAACAAAATTCATTCGACATCGTCAATTGAAGGTAAAAGTCCACAGAATTTTGAACATCTCTAACAAAAATTCTCAAAATACAGAAAAAAGGATTTCGCACGACAACTGAAGTTAAACCTATGCCTACTTCTACTTTCGGCTAATAAAATATTCATAGAATCATAATGAAATGCAAACAGGAAAAAAGATAGACGTACGTACTTCTATTCTACATACCAGTTCGTTATTCGCATAAATAATAATGATGATGATAGTATAAAAAAAATGATACTGGAATTATGATAACAGAAACAAAAAACTGAGGGAGAGATTGAAACAGTTTTTTGCAAACCGGAAGTTTTAAAGTTTGAAATTCTAGATTTTAGACATCAAATATAGAATCGTGGATTTTTTTGAATTCAAAATTTCAAAAAATGTAAAGTTAATAAAATTGTGTTATCTGAAGTTTTTTCAAAGAGTTTTCAAATTATTAACGGTTTGGAAACCTGGGATAAGTTTAAAAATTCTCTTTGACAATATAGTGAAACGTAAAAAACATGAGATTTTGACTGATATTTCAAAATATTTTTTCTTGAGACTAAAAAAGTACAGTAATATTTACATTAATGTGGCCCGAGTGCATATTTAAGCATGATAGTAACACACAGAATGAATCAAATTGGTATAATATATATACTGGTATACTGATTATATGATTTTTACAAAAATATGAATTTCTTCATCTACCAGGCGAAATAGTGAGTGAAACTGAGAGAATTTTATGATTAGTACGACTTTTTTTTTTAGTAAAACATGAAATTATTATCAGTATTCCTTTAAATTGTCTCTGGTGCCCATTTCAGAAATTGACACGTGGATTTTTTGATCAAATTTGTGATCTGAAATCAAAGATTTATAAAAATTCTTAAGAGAATTTAGTGAATCCACGTGTCAAAGGAGTTTCAAAGCTTTAAACACAAAAATCTGCAATAATATATTAGTGATCTTTTTGATAACCCAAATTTCAAGTTTTCAGATGTAGACACGTCAATTTTTTTGAGCTACAGTTCAAATAAGAAAGTCGAATTCATAGGAACTCATAGGGATCGTATTTAGTTTGAACAGTTCAATAAAATTCAAAAATTATCTTATGGAGCCACAATTTGAACGCCGAGTTTTCAGCCATAAAAAAGCTGTTTTTCAGAATTTGATACGTGGATTCTTGACACTGAGGTACGATACCTAGTGCCAAAAACATAAACAAAATAATATATGAAATCCACGACTCAATATTCTGAACATAAAAACCCGCAGTTCTTCAATAATATTGAAGTGCTCTCTTTAAGAACCCAAATTTCAGATTTTCAGAAATTGGCACAAACTCAAATGAGAAAAAAATCAAGTTCATAGGAACTCATAGGGATCTTATTTATTTCAAACATTTTAATAAAATTCAAAAATTATCTTATGGAGCCACAATTTTATCGTAGTCTAATTTTCAGAATTTGATACGTGAATTCTTGACACTGAGATACGATATCTAGCTACGTGCCAAAACTGAACATAAACGAAATAATCTATCAAGTCCATTCCGAACAGAGAAGAAACCTGCAATTCTGCACTAATTTTTCTCGTCGTTCAATAGTACAACACAACATTGTGTTTTTATCAGGAGCCCATCAGCGCTCAACACAAAAACCGATAAGAGAAAAATCAGTTTTTCTGTCGAGACAAAAAAGCAAAATGCATTTCTTGGTAATTCCAGCCGTCCTTATTCCTCTTGCTTTCATTTTCGTATTTCTAACTCTAAATGATCCGGTCCCATTTATCGGAATCTACTCTCGACCTGGTAAATGGTATTGGCCAAAATTCCATCTCATGAGACTTCTCATCACCTGGCGTCAATTCAGAAGTGTGAGTTATTTCTGGTAGATTTTTTTACACCAAAAGAAGGTTCCATTTTTAGGGAAGAGGCAAGAAATCCGAAGACCTTATGAATTCTCAATTTGGTGGTGATGGTGGTGTGCGAAATACCGAAGAGATGGAGAAGAAGCACAAATTGGAGGGGGTTAGTTTTTTTTTTGACTCCAACGCATATTTTGATGAAAAGGGGAAAAAGAATCGAGGCCAAAATTATTTTCGTTATCAGTGCCATTCGGGTATCACAAAACATGAGATGATACCGTTCAGAAGTTTTTTTTTTTTTTTGGAAACTAATAATAATAAAATTGCTGCAAGAGATAAGCTGAAAATACTGGAATTATGAGTTGGAATTTTATGACGCTGATAATATAACAATTTCAGTTTTCAATGAAATAAGATGAATTTGTAGCTTAAGGGAAGATTCCAGCTGAGGAAGTATATTTAGAAAGGGGTGAAGAAAGTGTGCTCTATTGCAAACACTTGTTACGTGGTTATATATATTATTTTAATTTTCTTGCTTACAATTACTTTGCAAAAAGTTGTGCACAACAAACAAAACATTTTACGCACAAATTTTCACAATTCTTATTCAGTGAAAAAATACTACCCCTTTAAATCCATAAGTCAACATCACTGATATGTAGAACTCGCGTCATAATATTTGAGTCTTAAAATCCGGTGATGAATTTCAAAATTCGTTTTAAAGTAAAATTTGAACTTTTTGGATCCAATTTTCAGGTTAAATTTCATTGAAATAATTTTAAAAGTGATTTTGATATACCCATGTTTACTATTAAAGACATCTTTCCAATTGATAGATCAATTTTCCTCCTAAAAAAACTAAAAATCATATAAAAAAGCAAGTTTGCTCCATTGCGAAAAATTTTTTTCTTGATTTTTTTATGTACCTTTAAAGGGGGAAGGGGAATTTTTAAAAATTCATACAAATATATAAAACCAGATTCTGTATCAATCGTGTAAAGAACAATATCAGATTTTCAATAGGGAATTCCCCTTTTAAGGTGTACTCAATTCCTAGGTCCCAAAAAATCTACTAAATCGTCTGAAGAAGTGGAAATCAAACCTCTTACAGTCAGATTAAGTCTCCGAAAATCACTAGTATATTCTGAATTCAAATAAATACAAAGAAATATCACGAAAAATTTGCTGAAATGTCTACCAAATTTACAGATTATAAAGACAAAAATCAGAAATTCATGATGAGAGTAAAATTCCACAAGGTTCACATTAAAATCTTCCTTGAACTGTTGAAAATATTTTTTAAACTTAAAATTAGAGTGAGAAAGTGACAACGATTTACTTCCAGATTGAAACCATAACTTTAGCAAAAAAATATCAATAACGTGCTAGAATTTTTAGAAACCAAGAAAATCTCCGATTTAAAGGTGCACTGTGAAATAAAAAATTATAGTCTGCAAAATTGCGTCGAAAATTGTATTGAATCTGCAGTTCTGCACACACCAAATTTTACGAACAATTGTGAGAGTGTGTTGAAAGCAGAGAGAACGAAAAGAAACACAGTTGCAATAGGGCACACATAACCCACTGGGACTGAAATTTTCAGATTTTTTTGCTCAATACGACTTTTTTGACTGAAACATGAACTCCAAATAAATCCGAAAAACCTTTATTCTAGGAATGGTCAGCTGATGCGGTCTTTTTCGACGCGTCCAACAGAGAAGGCTGGTACTTCACTCTAGGCACAGCTCAACGACAAAACGACATTATGAATCTATTTTTCGTGCTCCGAATTCCCACTGTGGGAGTTTTCGTAAACGAAGAACTGCTCACGAATACAAATGTCAAGGTTGGTGGGAAAAAAACAACAAAAAATATTTCTAACCCTGTTGCTTTAAGAGTATCAACACTTGCGACGCAACTTGGGAGACAGAAAGTGGATTTGTCGTCAAATGCATCGAACCAATGAAAAAATGGAGCCTTAAATTCAATGGAAAATTAACCAAATCACCAGGCATCACTATTTTCAGGGTAAAATCTCATTTTCATTTTCGTTAAAAAAAACCTGTGAGAAAATTTCCAGAAAGCCGGACCTGAAACCCTTCCGGTTCCTGTTAAAACAATCAACGTTAGTTTCGATTTAATATGGACAAATTTCGGCGAGCAGTTCGATTTCGATAAATCGGTCTCGCCAATTTCAATTGCGCATTCGTTGGCGATTGAGCCGTGGAGCAGAGAATTATTTGAGAAACTTCGATCATCTCATCAAACACATTATGAACAGGTATGAACAACCTCGAGTTTGTATCATTTGAAAATTTGAAGACCGTGCGAAAATCAAGGAGTGAAACAGTAAAAAAAAGATTTGTTGATTAATATTAGTCGGAATTCTATTGTTGTAATTAGACTATTAAACTTTCAGTATTCAAAATTTAAAGATTTAGAATTTTTCATATGATCCGTAGATTACGATTCTGATATTGGAATTATTCATCAGTTCCATTTAGACATAATTAACATGAGATTGTCAATAGAGTGCGTGTTACCGAGTGAATTTTGGCTTATAGTGAACATACCTAATAAATTTAGAAAGTTTATAGTTAATTTTACAATTTTGTGATTTTTACATATTTTTCTCATCTAAAATATTAGTTTCTCACTGAATTTTTTAGCTAAAAAATGTATTCTGTTTACACAATTTTTTAAAACATTTTCATGTTCTTTTAAACTACAGGAAATCTGTTCTTTTTCCAGCGTCTAATTAAAAAATAAGTACACAATTTTAGAGTTGTTTTGAATAATTATAAGGTTACGTTAAGCACTATCATAAGCTCAACAAATTTTGAAATATTTATTCACTTTTTTTTTGGAATTATCGAGTCGGTTCTGTGAATGTGAATCTGACTTTAACTATTTAATATTATTTTTTTTAACGTGACAAAGAATACGATTATATTAATCAATGGAGCACAGTTTATCGATTGAAACAGTGACCTATGTTCATTAGCTCCGACTCGCTGTAGTTTTAGCACAAATAAACTCAAAAAATAAACAGGTTTCTATAAAATTTACTTCCAAAAATTGGGAATCCACAAAATTCCCATAGAAATGATAGTGAAAATCCATTCAGAACTGGTAAAATTCTACTAATCCTATATGGAAACAAATAGTTTTTTGTGGTTAATAAATTTCCTAAAATCTATTCGATCACTTTCGCTTGATAGAATTTTTCTTTTATTTTTGACGTCAGAGTCATTTTTTTTTGGATAACATCACCACGGAAGACTTTTAGATTTTGAAAAATAAATAAAAACTTACCTACCTCCAAAATTTGCTTGCAGTTCGGTCATATCAATGGCACATTCGACATTCTGGACATGAGATACACTACTCGCATGACAAGTATGCGCGACCATACAATCGCCGCTCATCGTCGCTGGACCGACATTCGCCGTTACATCATGATGATCTATCATTTGAACGATGGCACATGCATTCATACATCAGTCATTTCGATGCCTGGAGTAGTTTTCAGTCAATTGGAGTTTGGATATATGGTCATGTCGTGAGTTTGACTTACCGTAACTTTGGAGCTTTGGATCAGCATCAGTGAATCGCCCAATAATAATCAAGAACAGCTACGTCTGGGCCATTTTAGATTCTTATTCCAGAAAAAAACCAAACTTCTCGAAACTATGAAATTCACACATATTTGAAAAGTCCTGTGTCCGCTGTGTCTGAAAGGGTTATGTGCGCTCTATCGAAAAGTATTGTCTTTTCCCTCTCATTGTTTTCAACACACACTCCTAAACTGTTCGTAATGTTTGGTGTTTGCACATTCTAAAGTATAACGACGCACTTTCGCGGACCATAATTTTGAATTATTTTGCAGCCCACCTTTAATCTCGCCAAACTTTCATCATGTTTTAAAGTCCAAAAAATACCTTTAACTTTCCAGCAACGGCAAAACCAAACCAGTGGATCGCGTCTATTTCTCTCTCGTCCATAATGGCGAAGATAAGAGCTTCCCAACCAGTTTCGGATACGCCTTCCAGGTCGGCACCCGAATTTATAACGTCGATGTTCGTATTGTCGACGGCGTCTCCTTCAAAATGGGCCTCGATTTGGGATGTCAGGTCGACGAGGGAATGGCCGAGTTTACGGTGGATGGCGAGAGCACTGGTTATGGTTTCGTCGAACTCGAATATCGTATCGCTCCGTATTGACGCCAGGTTGCAAACAAAAAATGAAACAATTCATCTAAATTGAATAAAACATTTGTCACACGGGTGCAGGAAAAAAACCCCAACAAACAAACAAACAAAATAAAATATGGGGTTGGGGTGGGTGGGATAACAAAGTGACATGAAAATACAAATAAAAACAGGCGCTAAAAGGCCAATACAGAACCCTAATGGGTGTGTTCAAGACGAGGACGAAGTGGGAGTTTGAGTGACATTGTGCACAGTTCGGTCAACCAACAATTTGACTATGGCAGAAACATCGTCGCGGTCCTGCAGACAGTGAAAATAGTGTTGGAGGTGAACGAAGAGAGTGAGAAGAATATCAACTAACCTGTGGTGTCCGATTAAATTGATTGATTCGTTTCATCAGCTTTTTCGAGACGAGCTGGAATTCAAAAATTACTATGATATCGATTTTCAACATAAAATATTTCGAGAATCGGACTTTCTCATATATTCGGGTTCAGTCTCAAATGAAATTCAGAGCAAGTCGAATAATGCGATGTCCAAAGCTGAAAAAAAAACCGAAAAATCAGCGAAAAAAAACGTTCAGAGCATCCGCCTGATTCTCTCTGTTCCACACACTCTCTCGAGAGTACTGTACGAGGTCTCGACGCGATTGAACGAAATAGTGTGTGAAACAGAGAGAGTGCTTTGAGCGTTTTTTTTTGCTGATTTTTCGGTTTTTTTTCAGCTTTGGACATCGCATAATATTTTTGAAACAGAAAAATATTAATTTTAAAATATAACCGAACCCTACTGACAATTGCAAGCACTTTCAGTCAAAAAAAATTAATGCCCAGTTCTAATTAACTTCAATACTATTGGAATTTTTTCTCAAAACCGCAGGAAACGCAGTTGAAAATTGAAAATCCAATAAAACTCAAAGCGTGCAAAAGATCCAACTTTCAATTAGAGAGCTTCAAATTATGATAATTGACAAGTATCGCTGAAAAATCAATCACTTCCATTAGATTACCCTACTTTCGATTTGTAGTATCAGATATTCTAATTGTAAGAACTAGTCTTCTTCATACGATAAAAAGTCGATAAGTAAGAATTTGTGTTGTAAATTGTATTATTGCTTGTAGACTCATTCTGTACGTTTCGAAATTGAATAATTTAGTCCAAAATTTTGAAATTTGATTCTTTGTTCCTTCAGATTAAAAAATTGTGTCACTCACTTTCTTCGTAATTTTATCCTCCGCTTTTTTGACCGTCTTCTTAATCTTCTCTCGAATCACTGAATCCGAATCAAATTCGTCCACCTTGACCTCATCTTCCATATCTCGAACCTTCTTCGGTCGACCTCTTCCTCTTTTCAACGACGACGACGACGATGACGAATCGCTTTTCGCCGTCAACAAAGATATCGGCGGCAAAATTCGTCCAGTCGCTTTGACAATAATGTGCGGCGGAAGTGATTTTTTGACAACTGATGGTGGTGGTGGCGGTGGTCGAGTGGGCATCACGATTTTTTCGGCGGTCGTCGTTGAGGCGACGGCGGCAGTCGTGTTTTTGGGTGGTATTGTGGATGGTGAGCCGGGCCAGCGAAGAATTGGTCGTTTCAATGGTTGATTTGATGAGGGTCCCGGTTTTTCGGTGATGGTTCGTTTAGTGGGAGGAGGAGTGAGTTCGTTGGAAGCGTTGGATCTGAGAAATACTAGTCTGATTATTTGAAAATGAGATTCGAAAATGAGAGGGTTCAATTTTTCCAGGAAAAGAAAAAAAAGTGGTGAAGTTTCAAGTCCAGGATGAATTAAGTATTTTAGCATGAAGTTTTGAATAAAAAATGCATATCACATTATTCCATCCTATTACTTTCAAACTATGTTTCAAACTATCCCCCCCCCCCTTTAATCTTCCACTTTTCTGAACCGATTTAATGCGGTTTTTGCAGTTTTGAATCACACTTCTTTTAAAAACTCACTTATTTTCCAACGGTGCCGTTATCGATGATGCCTTCATTTGCTTAGCAGTTTCCTGAGCGGCTTTAGCGATGATATCCTAAACAAAAATCAGTTTTATTTTCAATATATAACATATTTTTCCTACATTGGCACGTTCAGTGGCCGCATTTTGCTTCATATGATAATATTGATTCAGAACGTGTGGATTGCGCATTTTTTGCCCACAAAACTTGGCGTCTTCGGAGAACGCTGTTTGAAGCGATGATAACTCATTGTTCTGAAAAACTAGTAGTTCTTGAATTCACAAACAACTATCGCTCACCGATACACCGGTTCTTTCAGCGCATTTTGGAACCATCGACATGTTGGCGATTTCGATGCATCGTCTCACAGTCGCACTACAAAAACCAGTCTGTTGAGCGGTTACTTCGTCCGGTTTTTGCCAAATTGTGCCGACGGATCTGTCACCAAGTCTGAAAAAAAGAAATCTAGTGGAGAAAGAAAGGAATTTAACTCACTTTCTCGCATATTCGCGATTCCACAGGGCTGTTCGAGCAATCATGACACGTGTTTGGTCGCAAAGATGAGCGCGAACCTGTAAAAAATAAATTCATTTTGCAATGAAAACACAGTTATAAAATAATTTTGGGGCTTACATTTTGAACTATCGTCAAGAAAGTTCGCCACCGACTTTGAAAAATTCAAATTAGTAGCTTTGGATGTTGGTTTAATTCATAATAATACAATTTTTTATTATAATTGAAAAGGTTATGAGAATATTCTCTGAATTTCGGAGTAAAATTTATTGGTGAACTAGATTTTTTGTTTTTTGTTCCAGTTTTTTCAAACATCGTGTGAACTTGTGAAATCCTTTCTTAGTTTTGTAGATTTTCAGAAACTTTCCCATGTTTTTTGTTGTTCACAAAATTGCATTTTTAGCGCAAAAAACATAAAATCGTTTCCATGGGGAAAGCAGAAACACGAAAAAGAAAGCAATTTATCAAAAAATATTCGCTACACTGTGTTTGAATTTTTGTCGAACGCTCGACAATTTTCTGTAAAAAATTTAGAAAACGTGAAAACTGTGAACTCCAAATTAATTTTTCGAAAATCAACAAATTTAAGTTCGAAAGCTGCAAAAAAACTTTGTTGGAGCTTCTTTTTTCTGAAATTTCGAAAAAAAAACAATTTTTTCTATTTACGACATCTCTAAAATCTAGAATGGTATTTTAAAATATTTTCTAGCAGCTAATAATTGTAAGCAGCGACTTGCAGGTTGGACCTTTCTGAAACTTTGATTGAAAATTCACATAAAAATTGTCTAACATTTTCAAAATTCCATTTTTTTTAACTCTTTGATGTTTACCGAGATGGCTGTAGTGTCCTCCATGAACTTAAAAGTCGACATATCCACATGAAAATACGAGTTGTCCGAGCATCGATAACACCCGTTTGCCGGAAAATCTCGCGACGTCATAGTAGTGTTCAGCGGTGGTAGACGTGGAAACTTTGTCTTCTCACCATTCGTATAACACGTTATCGTCGAGCGATCCGAATAGGCGGGTATTTGGAGCATTTTCGGCGCCACCGATGTCACATTCTTACGAGTGGCTATCACTTTCTTGATGACCGTGTTCGGCAACGATTTCTCGTGCGCCGCCTTGTTTTGCTCCATTATCTTTTTAGATAATGGAAGTGTGGGGAATTGACTTGAGGAGAATTTGGTTTTGAGCATCTGGCTGGGCGATACTTTGTCGAATCGTCTGAAGTGTGGCGTTTTAGAGATGTTGAAAGTTAAAAAGATCTTACTTCATAATATTATTGGTTTCACTTCTCGAAGTCGATGCCTCTTCGCCAGTTTGTCTTTCTAGACATGGTGGAGGTGATGAACCAATTCGAGCACGTTTACGGTAGTAAGATTCTGAAAAACAAGGTTGTATATTTCGGACTAGGTAGAAGAAAAATTTCTCTATTTCCACTAATAAGCAGTTTTGTTCCAGTTATTGAACAATGAGGCTGAAATTTTGTGAATTTTGACCGCAGCGGTTTTCAAAGCTCTGTTCCTTGTCATTTTTTCGAGTTTTGGGAAAAAAAAACCATAACCCAAAGTATAACTTTCAGCACTTTTCAAATCGTAATTTCTGAAATTTCAGAGGGTTTTTACTTTCAAATATTTGAAAATATCTGTAAATTCAGGAACTTGCAAGTTGCAACAGGGGTTTTCAGAATTTT
Organism: Caenorhabditis sp. 38 MB-2015; assembly: GCA_900536415.3. Lineage (NCBI taxonomy): Eukaryota > Metazoa > Nematoda > Chromadorea > Rhabditida > Rhabditidae > Caenorhabditis > Caenorhabditis quiockensis. The sequence goes on from LR548898.1 coordinate 38,836, forward strand.
TTTGAGATATGGAATATCTGATATCGTTTAACTGCCTATAGCAATTACCGAAATTGCAGTTTCTGAATTTTTTGTTCTATTTATCTTTGAAGTTTGAGAAAACGTGCTTCAGTAATTTTAAGTATGGAATTTTTCATATTTTTTGAAATGCTAGTTCGATTATCAGTTCATAGAAATCTGTAACTTTCAGAACTTGAACAAAAAACTTAGATTTAGATAAATAATCTGAAAATACTTGAAAAATTAAGATATCGATTCAAATTTCAGCATCATGAAAGATTTACAGTCTGAAAATCAACAAAAACTTTTATTTTTAGAAAAATAGAACATCGTCTTTTCGTGATTTTTTTTTTATTTTGAAAATAGACAAAACCTGTTTTTCCTGGAAAATTCCCAATTTTCGCTAAAAATCGAAACTCCTTTTTTTTCAAATTCGTGTTCGGTTTTAAAATTCAATTTTAATTACCAACCATCATCACTATCGTTATTATTTTGCGACTTTCTAATATTCGCCAAATCCTTCTTCAATCTCTGCTTCTCAAATCTCGAACTTTGCGGTCGTTGTGGTGGAAGCGATGGGGGCGCTCTAATATCACTGAAAATCATAAGTTTTTTCTTCGGGTTGATGGTTTTCAACAAACCTGATCTCTTCATCAAGCACTCCAACAACATCAAGTTCATCATCTTCTTCGTCGTCATCATCCTCTTTCGAATCATCAGCTTTATCTTCGTGGGCGATTCTTTTGCAAGTTTGCCTTATAATTGGTTGTTTTTTCGACAAAGCCATGTACTTCTTTTTCGGATCTGTTGAGCGTATCATATAAACTTCTGAAAGCAAAATAAAATTCTAGTTTATCTTCAAGAGAGGGGATTTTATGTCATCTGGTTGGCCCTGAGCTAGTGAATAAGATCCTTTGATCAGAAGGGAATTTGAGTTTCTCAATAATTGAAGAAATGTCTGAAGTTTCAGCAATATATCACAGAAAAAGCCTCGATTTCAGCACGGTCAGAATCTCGATAAAAAGTCGAGGTTTTGGTTAGTTTTGATTTGACATTGTTTTTTTTCTTCGAAAATCATACTGTGGTTGTGTTTTTCAAGCTGCTGGTCGTGGTTCGAACTAACTTCAGACAGTCTAAAGTGAATTTTGGAAGTTTAACTTTATAATTACCTTCCAAAATCAGAATTTTATAGAAGATTGAAGTTCAGAAAATTCATAAATTTTCAGAGCTACGACTTCTTGAACAATCCTCCGTTTATTAAAAATATATAGTTAAAAATATATAACATCAGACTCGAATATCAAGATATTTGAAAATTTCAAGCTGAAACTTCAATTGTTTTACTGGAGCTTTAAATGTTTGATATTTTTCAGTTTTCCGGGCGTAGTATGGTTTCATTCAGTTCGATTTTTAATCAAATACTCTTTGAATAGCTCACGAACAAAAAAATTTGAAATAAAATTTGAGTTTCCAGCAACTTATACGTTTTGTCTTCACTCGAAATTGTCCACCCTGTATTTTTTTTAAATGTTTATTTCTTATTGATGTTTCAGCTAGTAAATTTTGTTTCTTTTGAACTTTTTAGCTATTTCAAAGTGATTGTAATTCAGCATATAAAGTTGTGCATTTGAAACCAGTTTTCTGAATTTTTTAAAAATTGAAGACAGGCCATTTTACACCATTCCAAGATCCATATGATGAGATATATCAACTTCATTTTATCTTACTTTTCTTCTTTCTTTCTTCCTCTTCCACCTTCTTTCCAAAAATTTCCCATCCGACACTGGATTTCGATTTTTCTCCTCCTGATGTTCCCTGACTATCCGTCTCATTATCCTCATCACTCTCACAATCGACCACTTCTAATTCGCTCATCTTCTTCGGATATTTTGTGGCGGAAAGTTGTTTTTCGAACGCAAAACTTAGTGGAGACAAGAGTGGCCTCTCTCTTGACGAACTTCGATCTAATGACATTTTTATTGGTGTCACTTTCTGTTCTTCGAAAGGAACTCGTGTCAATTCGGTAAATTCCAATCTTTCTGTTGTGGGTTTGAGAGTAGCACCTTCTGAAAAAACTATTTAGGACACATTTTCGGCGAATGATACATACCTGCGAACTTTAACAGTGTTAATTCAGGTTTATCGACTGAAACTGATGACAGATCGCTAAATACCTTCTTCTCGCCGTCAATCTCTCCATCTGAAATTCTTTTTTCGGATTTAAGAATTTTCGGAGTATTCTATCAAGAAAAACTAGAAAGTTTAATTTGAAAAACTTCCAATGTCTAAATATTTTCATTAAAATATCACCAACCTCCCAATTTTGTTGGTGTGTCCGTCGAAACTGTCACCAATTTACCGGTATCCATACTTTCTGGTGTATTTCCACCATAAGGTGCTTTAACATTTTGGTTCACATCCTTCGTCACGTCCATGACGTGAAAATTTTTAAAATGAGTTTTTTCGAAAAATAAACTGAAATTCCTAGTTCTTACTGTAATGGTCTCATGACGATGGACTTTTTGAATGTTCGCGCGGTGACCGTAATATGTTTTTATTAAAGGCGCATCACGATTTCAATTTTTGTCTCGAAGTGTGTATAAATTTTTTCTTTTTTCTTTTCTTTTCGTAAAAACAATTTTCAATTTTTTTTTGTTGCTTTTTCTCCTTTCAAACCAGCCCACAATCTGTAGCAGAGACTTAGAGAACGCAAAAATAAAGGCACACACATTTCTCCATCTCTCGACGTCCTGTCGCTTTTCAATGCCCTCGTAAATCGACACCAAACAAACGAGAGAAGAGAGGCTGGGGGGAAAACCCAACATTGATTCTCTTCATGTCTTTTTCCTCGATTTTTGTCTTTAATCATAAAATAAATAAGTTCACTGACCGCTTCGCGTGCATGTTCCGTTGCGGTCAACTGCGTTGCGGTTGGCGGTAAATTTAAAAATTTCGTATTTATCGTTCCATTTTTCTCCACAAAATGCTTTGTTCAGCGCAAAATGTCGTCGACGCAACAACCAGGAAGCGAAGAATACGTTTTGACCGGACTAAAAAATGTAGATCATCTTCAATGCGGTGAGTATTTTATTTTTAGCTGTGTAAATTTGAATATTATCAATTTCTAGACGAAAATCTCGAAGAACTAGATCTCGATGACCCTCCCCACCTTCAACCAAACTCTTCAAGCATAGAAATAGAAGAAGAGGACGATCTAGAAGATTACGTAGGCGATGAAAATGATGTAGACTTTATGCTCCGGCTCATAAATGCTGTAAAAGAGTCGCCAGCTCTATACGATCCTATGATTTCGAAAAAGAATCCCGGCGCAAAAGATGACGCATGGCGTCGGATACGAAATCAACTGATATGGAACGGTGCAGGTTCTATAGAATCGGTTTGGAATAGTTTAATTGATCAGTATGCGGATGATAAGGACAGTCTTGAAGATACGATTAGGCAATCTTTAGAATGGATCGATCGATATATTGAATATAAAGGTAAATTGTTTATCAAATTTTTCAAAGTTCAATGTTTCAACATTTTTTTTCAAGCGAAATAAATTTATAAACAATTTATTCCACTAAATAAACTTTCACTTTTGTGAAAAATATAAATTCAATATTACTCATACAATTGTTTGAAATAGAAAGAACAAAGTTTGAAAAAAATATATTTTTGCCTTTCCTATTCTGAAAATTCTTTAATTTTTGAAATCTTCTGAAGATTTTCGGTGTTACTACATATTTTTTCATGAAAAACTTTGGTTTTCGCAAAACGAATGCACTTAATATGACTACATTGCTTTTTGAAAGTTTCAAAACCTTTTTTTCCTGAAATATTCACAAAATTGTCACTGGAGCATGTATGCTTTACCAATATGATAACCATTAAATCGCTAAAACCTAGAAAATTCACAGAATAACAACGTAGTTACTACAGATTACAAAAAAAAACGCTGTAACAATTCCAGACACGTCACCTCAACCGGATCTTGAAAAAGACTCATATTTAAACGATACTGTGCAAGAAGATGTGATGATTTCGGGTTGTCGGACGATCGCAAGTCACACTGGCGCTGGATACGTAGTTGTACAACCGCAACGATCGCGGCATCAACCAATGCCTTCGCAACCGCAGACTTCAACTGCGCAACATATCAGGTAATTATTTTTGCGAGTTTTGATAATGATTACTAAAGGAAAGTCAATAACAGATGTTTTCAATCAATTTTATGATGAAATATATCAGTTTTTGTTTGACTTTGAACTATATAGTTGACCCTTTCAATTGTTGTTTTATCAACACTCATTTTTTCTCCTTTCAACGCTTCGAAATTGACAAAAAACGCTTAGTCATTGTTTGCTCAAAAACTTTTAAATTAAACTATGCATTCTCTTACTTCACAGTAAGAGTATGATGAAAAAAAGAAGAACAACAATTTCAATACATCAACATTTTTTCTAGTAATCAAAAACAGTCTTAGAAGCCGAGATTCGAGAAGAAATCACAGATTGTACCCAAAAAATCTCTAAAACTGACCTTGTGACTTGAAAAGCCAAGAAACCCATCTTCTGTGAGCTATAAATTCGAAAAACTAAGTGTTACTTGGTTAAAATAGAAATTATATGTCTATATTCAAATTCAAAAGTTAAATGTGTCCTAGAAATTTGAAAAATTCACCAAACTCTCACTCGTGAACTGAAAATCTTTATGATCATCGATGTTACGGTTTTGAAGTCAGTTTATAAAAATTCTGCAAATGGCTTAAATAGTTATTTGTTAGAAATCTGAAAATCACTCTTACGTCCATTTAGAGTCTCTGAAATCTTTCCCATAGCCTATATTTCAAAAGCTGTTCGAAATTTGAAGTAATCCTCACTTGCAAAGACCTCAAAGGTTTTTACTCAAAAAAAAAATCGAAAAACCGGCCTAGAAAAAATTACATATTTCGCTCATCTTTAAATTCAAAATCCCCGTGGCCTAGAAAACCAACGTTTGAATTTTTAGTCAACCGCCAAATCGTGCCTACGCCAATCACCATGTGCCAAACGGAAATGTTGGACAACCTGCTGTTCGACGACTAGTGGTAAGTCACCTAAAATTTAAAAGTACTAAATTTACTCGCAACAAAACATTCTCCTCATTCTCTCTATTTTTCTATCTCTCCTCTTTTCTCTTCGAAAAGGTGTATGCCTTTTCGGCGCGCAGTGATTGTTGCACTCATGGCCGACTGGTTAACGCACGCGCCTTTCCATTGAGAGGTGGCGGGTTCGAAGCTCGACGGGTGCATCGCTTTCTCTTCAATTAGAAAAGGCGGGCATTTGTTGAGCAATAGCAATTATCTGCAGTATCTGCTCATTGATCGTGTTATAGTCAATGAGCTCGTAGTCCGATTACATTTTTAAATTCTTTTTTTTGTTTGATAAATTTATTCAATTTTTTCAAAGCAAAAAAAAATTCAGATCTCATCGCATCAACCGAATCTTCAACCGTATAAAAGAACGCATCAGCAACAACTTCAAACGGTTAAAAAAGAAGATTCGAATGGAGTCACAACTATGATGGTTGATATGACGACTTATTATGATAATGGAAATGGTCAGAAGTTGTATAGATTGATGCAGGTTCCACAGAATGGACAACGACAGTATCATGTAAGCTCGCTGAATTTTTTAATCAGTGATAAATATAATTTTTTAAGATTCAAAATCGGCAAACGAATCATATTGAGTATGATTTACCACCAGAGCCTCTTATAGAGGGAGCTGCGGAACAACAACAACCACCTCGGAAGAAGATGACGATACCGCAAATGATCACAACTACATCGACGAGTAGTACGAGCACTATTCAGTCGAATAATCGTGTAGAGGATAATCGCATTGTTGCTGGAGGTGTTCCTATCGCGGATGATGAAATCATCGACGATGGAATACAGGAGAGCACTATTGTTATCGATCCGGATGGTCATTTGCGTAAGTTTTAGTCCATGCTTTACTAGAAATCCCGAAAGTTCAACCTACAAATGTGCAAAAAAATTTTAAGTACCTTAACGATGGGGTAAAATGAGTTGGCAAGTTGCTCTTAGCTTAAAGAGTAAATTTTTTATCTAGAATGCTTGAGAAAGTCTAGTTTTCGAGAAAATTTCATTCAAAAGTTGAAATTTGTAAACTTTCCACGTATACGTTGAAAATATCCAAATGTCTAACTTTGATCTTTCTTTCTCAAAAACTAGTATTTTTATTCCCAAAAAATCACCTAAAAATGTGCTCTTTCATTTAAAAGCAACTTGCCAATTACCTTTACCCCACCTTTAAATTCGTTCAGTTTTTCTCCACTTCTAGTGAAACATGCTATTTGTGGCTTGCAAAATAGTATTTTTCGCGCACTACATGTTTTTTGGTGGAATATTGATTTGTTAAGGACAAATTTGTTATTAAATAATTTTGAAACGTATTTGAAATGAAACATTTTCTAATAACATCAAACAATACAATGTTTTTTTTTTCCAAATTAATTCAATTCTATGCACGAAAATGCATAAATGATATTCTCATGGAAAATTACCAGTAAAACAGTAACGCATCAAAATATTGCAGATGAAGAATCGCCACTCCTCAATTCTTCTCCAGACGTGATGATCAGTGGTCAGTCGACAAGGCATCAACAAAGTATGATCTCTGAGCAGAAAATGGGCGGTCTAGTGTCGGCGCAGATACCGTCAACATCTGCAGCACAAGTGCCGCACGTTCAGCATCATCATCATCATCACCAAATGCAACATCAACAATCTCAACCACAACAGCAGCAACAACAAGGTCATATTTGTGAGTTTTTCATATTAAAATTCCGAATTTTCATCCAATTTTCGAATTTCAGCTCGATCTGGTCGACCGGAAGAAGTGGTTGATGATCCAGTTGAGACGGCGACGGCTGAAATTCTCGAGCAACAAAATCAATATGATGCTGATTTGCAGTTTCAGCAATTAATTAGTTCGCATTTGAGCCGGTTGAGTGATGATGATGTGAGTTGGAAAGATTGAAGATGGTTTTTTGAAAGATAATTTTTTTACAGAAAGCGATAATGAAATATCATATGCAACGAATTTTGTTAGATGCACGATTTGGCGATGGAACTGCTAAACATTTAATTCCGGTAGGTAAATTTTGAGATTATCATCTCGTGATTAGTGACATGAAAACAGAATGCAGTTCCGAATTAAGGATATTTTCATTTTTAACTGGATTTTCAAGAAAACACTGTTATCCCAATTAAAAATCTTCAAAACTGAAAGATATTCCAGACTTCGAAAATCGTCTTCATAACTTACCAAAAAATCTATCGTTTTAAATTTGATGTTTATAATTTATGTAAACACCTGAACGTATATTACTCATGTTGTCAAGCAAGTGTGCTTCACATGAACTTTTAAATAATCAACAACTGAAAAAATAATATTTTGAGCTATTCATTTTAGATGTTGCATATATTCCAGATTTTGACCGTGCTATGAATGAAAATTCAATCGGTGCCACACTCTTATATTTCTCTCGGTCTAAACTAAACTTTCATATTTTGATGACAAAATAGGGTTCTACGATTCAAAAATACAAGAATCAGTTTGGTTGAATATATTTTTATATTTTCAAATAACTCGCCCACAAAAATGTATTTTTCAGGAAGTCGAAATTTTGGAGGGCGAAGAAGTTGTACACACCGAACACATTCAACCAGTCAACCAATCTTCGAACCAACAACAACCACAACAAGAGAAACGATTCACTAATTGATATGAAAATATTTGTACTTCTCCATCGGGTTTCAATTTTATTTTATGTCTTAACAAAATTTCCGTTTTTTTCTTGAAGTCTCATAAATTATTAACATTTCTTATTGGTTTTTTCTTGATTTTTAAAGAATTTGAATGGTTAAATTTCCAGTAATTATTTTTGTCTTCGTGGAGAATTTGTTTCACAAGTTTGAAAATTTTAGAGTTGCTCAAAAATGCCAACAGATCCTGGACCTAGGGTAAGATTTACTATAAAAAATAATTGAATACGTTCTTTAAAAATTTTAGCCGCGCGCCAAAAGTGCGATTGAGCGCGAAATGATGATTCAACAAGTATCGATGGACCTAGATGATGCGCCTTATCGGTAGGTCAAATAATTGGCCACGCCCAATTTACTTGCAATTTTAGAGCACGGCTTTATCAATTGTTCGGGTTGATTGAGAAGGAGTTTGATGCGTTGTATTCGGAGAATTGCGCATGTAAGTATTTTTAGTAATTTTTTAAATCAAAAAACAGATTGAAGTTATGATGAAAACTTGCTTATGTGAAATTCAAATCTAATTATTTTGGTTTCTTTAATTTTCTTAAAAATGTAACTGAAATATTTAAAAAAAGATAAAAATATGATAGAAATTAGTCAACAAAGTGAATTTTAAAAAGTTTAAGTCTAAACAACATGTATTCTGATGTATTTTCTGTTCCAACAAATCCACACGTTATGATTTCCAGTTTCGTGTTGATGAATTTCATTTTCTCTGCAAAAATACGTTTCATCAATATTTTTCATGGTTTCAATAACATGAAAAAATTATTCGGCTTCTTGATTAAATTCATGTATCTCATTTGTTCTTTCGACACGAAAATCAATTCTTGAATTTGAAAGTTTAGAAAAAATATTTAGTATGAAAAAACAAGTTCAGAACACATTTTTATGTTTTTGAATAGCTACAGAGTGTATTTTTGTTGTATCCACTAAGTTCTGCGGCTCATGATGATTTCATTATCATCAATGCAATTGTTACAATCCTTATTTTGAACAAGTTCACTATACTGAATCACTTAATTAAATATACGCTACATATTTTCTGAGAAACTATTTTTGAATGAAAAAATGTTTTCCTGATTCTGTAATTTAAAAAAATAAAAAATGAGATTTATTTATAATCCTGAGCATTTTCTGTAAAAAAAATCCACAAGTTCTTGAACACGTTATGATTTTCAGTTCGTTACTATATTGATAACTCTCATTTAGCGAATTTTGATGAATCTTATTTTCCCTGCAAAAATAGGTTTCATCAATATTGTTTCATGATTTCAATAATATGAAAAAATGATCGGGCTGCGTCAATCATACCACGTATCTCATTTGTTCTTTCAACACGGAAGCCCATTCTTGAACGTTGAAATTTCCAAAATATTCAGGATGAGAAACAAACATTTAGAAGATTAGGACGCTTTGTAATACCTTTTTTTTGTTGTATCCACAGTGGATAATCCACTAAGCTCTGCGGAGTTCGATATTTCTTACTATTATTATTCTAAAAATTGTAATAGACTGAATCACTTAATTTAACAGACTCTACATATTTTCTGAGAAACTGTTTTTGAATGTAGAAATTATTTTCCTGTTTCAGTAATTCTTGAAATAAGAATATGAAATTTATTGATACTCCGGAATATTCTCTATTTCAAATAATTCATAAGTTCTTGAACACGCTATCATTTTCAGTCTGTATCAAATTTCTTCTTTTAAAAATTCAGATGAACACAAATTTCACTGAAAAATGTATTTCTTATATTGAAAACCGATTTCTATGCTTGAAAAGAGTAACTCAGAGAAATCAAAAAATGAAACATTTAACTGTTTCAAGAAAGTTATAAGTTTTTTAAAATTATATTTCGATGATTCGTTTGTGTATTTAATAACGATAATCATAAAACTAACCGGTGTGACAGAGCACCATTTTTTTCTCCAACACAAAAATAAAATGAATTGATTGAAAAAAAGTGCTGAAATAATCAGAGAGCAGCTTGTCGACTAGCAAACCAATGCCTAGAATCTTTTTTTTTTCGATATTTCAATATTGTTCTCCAGACTTTAACTGTAAATCTGGAAACACACAGTTTAATTTTGTAAAAAAATGCGGTTTACATAACTTTCCGAGTACGAAATTTCGATTGTCTGCTCAAATATATTTAATGAGAAACATTATTTTTAAATATCAAAATCAGAAATATTTTTCTGTTTCAGTAGCTGTTGAATTGAACAATATTTTTTGTTGCTAATTCCAAACACGAATTGTTTCAAAAATTCAATGAACAAACTATATTTTCAGCTGAAAGTTATTATCTCTCTCAGAATATTTGGTGAAGTCCGTATTTTCACTAAAAAAAAGTTTTGTAAATCTATAAATCTTTCACTCTCCTTGTGAAAATACGTTTCAGCGAACTTTCAAAACGATTTCATCCTCATCATTGAAGTTTGTTCTCGCTTCAAAAGTTTGTGTAATTCATAAAAATTATGAAAGCAAGTTTTACTGTTTCAAAAAAGAACTCGAAATAATCAAGGTTTTGATAATTTGCCAATAGATTAACAAGTACTTTTATTACCTAACTTGAAATCTAAATTTTCTGAAATGAACATCAGAGAAAAATATTCCTCATTTATTCTATTTATTTTCAGTACGCGCTCGACTCGCTCAAAATGAGGGCGTCGTCGGCGAATCCGCCGCCACACCCGACACCTTCAGTAGCATTCCGGCAGAAGTCGCCTCAAAGTCTGGAAGTCGCAAAGGAATGCAAATGGGTCAAAAGTTGCGAACAGCACTGCGAGGACCGCCCGTCTTTCGCGACTCTTCGAAATTTCGCCTCATTCGCCATTTCGACGGACATCGCGACGGAATCTGGCATGTCGCATCGGATGCGTCGCGCAACATTTGTGCGACGGCGAGTGCGGATCAAACGTGTCGAATATGGTCGCTGGAGTCAGAAACGTGTGTTGCCACGTATGAGGGGCATCGTGGAAGTGTGAATTGTGTCGCGTTTAGTGGCGAGACGGATGGAACGTCGCTGGTGGCGACCGCGAGTGGCGACGAATCGACGCATATTTGGAAAATACCACAAACTGGTAAGATATTATTTTAATTGAATTATTTCAAAATGAGTCATATGTTTGGCTGAGATGTATAGTTCGAAATGTTTGAGCGTTGAATATTGAGGTTTCTACTTTTCTACTTTATGAATTGATAAAAAAAAACTAACGTGTTCCTCTTTCATAGTATTTTCTAGTCAAACGTTTTAATTCAAAACAAAACTCAGAAACGTAGATTCAAGTGTAAAAATCCATCAATCGCCGGATTTCGAAATTATAATAATTTTTCCTTTGTGAGTTGTGTTCTATTATTCGAAACCATCAAAATCGAGTTTGTAGCGTCTTTTTTTTTATCTGACAAGATATTTGTGATTTCAGAGTTTTTATAAAGTATAAACTTCTTCTAGAAATAAACTTCAAAAAACTTTGTTACATTGTTCACTCTCACAGTTGGTATTGTTATTACTCAGTTATACATTTTTAATTCAAAACAAAAATCAGAAACGTAGATTCAAGTGTAAAAATTTATTTTGAAATTTGTTCAAAATTTTCGTTTGTGAGTTGTGCCCCGTTATTCACAACCAACAAAATCAAAGTTGTCACATCTTTTTTCAAAAAAATCTGACAAAATTTGTCATTTCAGAGTTTTTATAAAGTGTTAGATTGTGGTACAAAAATGTTTTTCGGTCTCCAAACTTCTCTTTCTTTCCAGAACAAATCGAAGGGAGTTCAGACGAGGACGACGATGCACACATCGACACTATCAATTGGTTGGGTGGTTCGACGGAAAAACAGAAAAATGGTAAACTGCTCTTTTCTAATAAAAACATGCACCTATGTTTCATTTTAGCTGATAATAATTCGCTGCACTTGCGCACTCCAATCATCAGGTTGACTGGACATCGAGCACCGGTTAGTTGTTGCGAATGGTTGGCGACGGGATCGCAACAAATTGTCACCGCTTCATGGGATCGGACAGCGAATATTTGTGACGTGGAGAAGGGCGAGGTGGTTAGCATTCTAAGTGGTGAGTGAGGCTTTGTAGAGAAAGAATTTAAAATATTTGGGAAACATCTGAATACAGCTAACATTTGATATTCAAAGTTACATGAACTCAAAATTACCCTAAATCTGACATGTTCCGATAAAATTAATCTTGAAAATTGAGCCACAAAAAATATCTATTCAAAGGGAGGGGGGGGGNGGGGGGGGGGGGTATGACGAAAAAGTAAGTTGTGTTGAAATTTAAGAGTTCCATCGACATAGTAAAACTACCAAGGGATTTTTTACCGAAAAGCCTAGTATTCGAGAAATTTTCACATCGCCTTCGTGTTTTCTCACGTATAGCTTACGTTCAAAAAAAAGTTCTAAATCCAATTTTCTCGAATACTAGGCTTTTCGGTAAAAATTCCCTTGGTAGTTTTACTATATCGGTAGTACTCTTTAATTTGAACACAACTTACTTTTTCGTCATACCCCCCCCCTTTTGAAACTACATAAATTTCAGAGTCAGAAACTTATAACACACATAAAAAGAGTACTAAATTAAAATTTTTCAGATAAAAAGTTAGGCTTGCCTAATAAAATTGTTTTTAGAAATTTAAATTGTTACTAGAAATTTTATTTACAGAATTGAAATCAGTTTTGGCTGTCCTTAGTAAAAGTCGTAAAGTTCAAACTTCTAATCTGTCGTTTCTGTAGTTTTAATTTTAAAAAATCTGATAGTTTTCAAATTTTTGAGGTTATGGACCTATTCAGAATATTTTTTAAATGTTTGAACCGTTTTTATGTTTTAAAAAATGTTTTTTTAAACAGCAGAATTCTATACTTCAAGAAAAAGCGGATAACTACAACTGAAATCTGTTGAAAATGTACCCAATTTCGAAAATATTTACTATAGACAGAAATCTAGAGTGGTTTACCGATATTGTCCTATTTTCTCGGGTTCGAATGAATATTTAGCGTGATTTGTTACATTTCTCGAAACCTATTGGTCGATGAACCTCATTAGTTCTTTTACAAGATCTTTTTTAATAGGTTCTGAAAATATTTGTTGCTAAAAATCTGCAATGCTGAGTTGAATACCATTAATTTTATTCAACTTTCCTCACATTTTATTTTAAAAATTCAATTTCTTCAGGTCATGAAAGCGAAGTGAATCACTGCAGTACCCACCCGGACCAGCGGCTCATCGCCACTTCCTCCAAAGACACCACATTTCGACTTTGGGATTTTCGAGAGCAAATTCAATCGGTTGCAGTGTTTCAAGGACACCAAGAGTGAGTTTAATTTTATTTTTAAGAAAAATAGCAAAAACTAGATATAAAAAAACCTGTTCAAAAATTAAAAACTGACAATAAGTATTTCAATTTCAGCTTCATGTATTTTTTCCTTCAAATTGTGGATAATTCTTGAAATTTCAAGTTTTTGAACTGAATTTTAATTTCAAGTCTTCTAAATCCAGTCTTTCAGTAATGTTTCCGCTGTTTCGGCTGTTTCATATTCCAAAAAAAATCAAATTTTCAATTTTTCGATTCAGAAGAAACCGGTGAAGTTGGTAAAGTTGGAGTAAGCTCAAATTGAGCTGCTGCTTAATATTATTCAAGTCTTACCAAACCTTCTGAAATTCGAAAGATGAAGACATTAAATTAAGTTTTTTTTTTAAATAAAAATATTATATGATATAACTAGAATTTCACTTTAATACATTGTTTTTTCTCCTTTTAACGTGTTCAAAATATACGCGTTTTCAAAATATCAAATTCTGGTATTGTGAAGGCGAAAAAATTAGAGAGCGGCCTAGAATTTTTTTTGGATGGGGGACTACTAAAAACCTTCAAATTCTTGGGATATACATTTTAAATAAAAAAAATGATGCGATGTCTATATCTATTTCAAAAAAAAAAAAGAATTACTGTTGTTGCAACATTTCTTCACAACATTTTTCTAAAAGTCGCTTTCTAATTACTGCCAATTTTTATCGAAAAATTCAGATATGTTTTTCTTCTGAAGTTTTTTTTTCATATAAAATTCGTAAATTCTAAAATTGTTCATTCATTTCGTCATTCGTCAGAAGCTCTCTAAAGTTCAAAAAAAAATTCAAATCCAAAAAATTCAAAGTCGAATTATATACGTTTCAAATTTTTAAAATATAGAAAATATTAATAATCAAAAAGATGAACTTTCGGAATTGATTAATATTATAGTTTTATTGATTCTCATCATCCATTAACCTTCCAGAAGTGTCACATCCGTCTCCTTCACCTCCGACTATCGAATTGTTAGCTCAAGCGACGATGCCAGTGTCAAAATATGGGATCTTCGAAATATGCGGACATCGTTGGCGACGATTCGATTGTCATCGGCGGCGAATCGCGTGGCGGTCAGCAAAGTGAATGGTGTAATTGCGATTCCGATGGATAATCGACATGTAAGAATCTATGATCTCAATGGAAATCGACTTCCAAGAATGCCGAATAGAAGGGTTAGTCAAATTTGTGGGAGTGGAAAAATTAACTTGTCTCGAAATTTTTTTTTGACGAAAATCCAATATTATACGCCACATGACCATGCAATCGAGAAGGATATTTGATAATATTTTTTTTTTCAAATTTGTCACAAAATTGCACGGTCATGCGACATGTGCACTTGAATTGTGAACACAGAGAAACATTGAAATTTCTTTTCAAAAATTTATGGGCGAAGCGTCATGTTCAGCTTTGAACAGACAGATGTTAGAATTTTTGCTCTATTTCAGTTTTTTGAACTAAAGTTCACACCTGTTCTTGATTTTAATTTTTAAAAGTGCAGAGTGTTTGAACTGCATGTGTAGGGATACATTTTACCACATATAGAATATACTTTTGGAGTTAAATTTCAAGTTTTCTCATAATTCCTGGCCATAGTGAGGTTCTAAAATAACTCTTTCGGAAATGAAAACATTTCTAATTTCAGAAAAAAAAACTGGTTCGAGATTTAGAAACATTTTTTTACTGAAAAAGTTAATAGTTCTTCTATGTAATCAGTTTCCGTACTAAAAGTTTTAAATTCGAGAACTTGTGTAAAAATTGTCCATAAAAATAAACGGGGAATTTTGGTGCAAAAAACTTTAGCACGAATTTTCAAAAATGTTAATGTTTTGCATATTATTTGAACTACTTTTAACCATCCAATTTACAACTTAAAAAATCATGACATCTACGTTTTCTACTTAAAGACACCTAGCCATTGGAAAAATAAAATTTCTCCACTAAAATATTTAAAATCGAACAAACAAGCTTGTTTACTCCATTGAGAAGAAACAATTCTTTTGAACTACGGTTTGTGAACATTTACGCCATGTTGTGTATTTTTGTGCAAACACGACAAAAAGGCGGCAAATTTACGATGTCTGAACGAATTTATTTTTTTGAAAATTCGATGAGTACGTAGCTTGAAGTACTGTATGCATACCTCCACCGGAACCCTGGGTGGCTTATGTTCTAAAATGCACTCTGAGCTTGAAGTCTAAAAACACTCTAAAAATGCACCCCAAAATTTTTTTTGCGCCTTCAGCGCTAAACACCCACTAATTATTTGTTTATTGTGGGAGAGGCTTCGAAAAATTTACACTCCATTTTTGCCCGTTCCCAAAAAACTTCAAAATACACCCTGGATTCGTATGACTCCGGTGGAGGTATGACTGTATGACTGAATATTCACTAAAAATAGAGTCAAAATCGAACTCACGCACCGACTACAGTACCCCTCTTTCAAAATGAAATCCACGTATTCCGTATTTTTCCAGTGTCACACCAGAATGGTGTCCTGTTGCTCTTGGCTCGACGAAAATGCCACACCAAATTTGCTCACCGTGGGTTTTGATCGAATGTTGGCGGCGTGGAGGGTCAACATTTCCACGTCATAATGGTGGTCGATTTTTCTCCTTATACATATGTATGTACCTAAATATTTATTGCATCCTGGACAAAAATAAATATGACCTTTTTGGCGCCAAATTCCAATTCGAATTCGTGTACTTCTCTCGGACGACATAACTTTGGTTACCTTTCGCGCATTCTTCTCCTCTCTTTTTCTCTTCGTTTTTTAGGTAAAAAACACACATGACTCATGATACTCTCCACGTTTTCCATACTCTCTCGTCGCCTCTCATTTTCTCTGCGCCTTCTCGTTTTTATCATCTCTCGTCCTCTCCGTATCCTCCTATTTTTGTTGGTATTGTTTTTTTCGTCGTTCATTCCTGTCCTTGACCACAATTCGGTTGCCACAGGTTTTGTAGTTCTCTCGGAGTAGTGAAAAGTTATTTTTTTTTTATTTTGAGAAGAATCGATTGACCTTGAACACATCGGATTCGAATTTGAAGCGAAAATATTGCATATTTTTTGTTTATTTTTGGTTCGTGTCAAGACCTTTGGGCCAATTAGTAAACCAAACAAAAACTCGCGTTTGTTTATATTATTTGTGGAGTTCTCTTGGAGCAGAAAATGAGAGATTTGTTTATGTGTAGTTCTCTCGAAGAAAAAATAAAGAAATTGAGATGAGTCATGTCATTTTCAATTTTTTTGTGAGGAGAAAATTTGTTTTATTACACTTTTGAGATTCGTGTTGAATGGGAAGGCACAATGTTTTTTTTTGTTGATTTATCAGAATTTTGGTTTTTCGTTTTGTGGTTTTGTAGGCAGAAAATTGACTTTTTTAAAATTGAAAACCTGATTCTCTTAAATTCTGAATCTGACACCATAGTTTTCGTTTTCCATGTTTCAAAACAAGCACGAAATTTTCTATTTTTTCAATAATTCAATTTCTTCCGAGAAAAAGTGAAAAATATTCTTTGAAACGTATTTTCACCTAAAAGTATTGTTTTAAAATTTTCGAGTTGGCAATTTTGAATCGAAATTTGGCGGCAATGTTCTGAATTTCGAGTTTTGTTTTGAAAATTGGTTTTTTAGTTGATCTTATCAGAAAGAGGTTTTGGACTAACTTCGGTGCGCAAATCGAAAATTTTAAAACAATTAAATTTCAATTTTAGTGTAGAAAACACTATAAATTTCTGAAAATTCAAGTTCAAAATCTGTTTTTCGGTTTTTTAGGTAAAAAATTGCCGCTTAATTGAAAAATTCGAATTTCAGTTCATTTCTAGCCTTCACCTGATCTCGATCCTTTTACCTTAAGCTCCATCACCCCTCCTTTCAACGCCTGCACCAAATTCTCTCTTTTTCTTCTCATTTGACCCAACAGCCTTTTCAGCGATGCCGAAGGACATCTACAAAACGTTCAAGCGTTCAATTTCAGCAGTCACCGGTGTCGGCACCTCATCATCCAACTCCAATAACGGCGAGGTTGGTTTTCAGACAACTCCTTTCCCCCAAAAACTAATATATATTTTCAGTCCTCTTCAACGCCTTCCACTAGCAATGTTAAATATCGCGGCGGTTCGGGTCGGACGTGGATTCATCCGCCCGATTTTCTCATCAATGGACGCGTGGAATATGTGGCGCGGTTTTTGGGTACGGTAGAGACGTCGAAACCGCATGGAAGTGATGTGGCACGCGAGGCGATTCATGCGATTCGGTTTCAGAGAGATGTGAGTTTTTACCTGAATAAATAGTCAAAAGTACGCAAAAAGGAAAAGCGGTAAAAAGAAAAGAAAATAAAAAGAACCAGTCATTATGGAAGAGAAAACACACATGGCCTAGTAGTCAACCGAACTCGGCCATATATCAAATTTCCATTTTTTGAATGTTTAGGTATTTATTTTAAAATCGTTTCATGTGAGTATAGCTCTGTTTTCTCATAATTCTCTCTGAAAAATAAAATTTTCGCTGGTGGCCGAGTCTTTTCATCTCCTAGGCCATAAGCATTTTCTCTTCCATACCAGAAATTAGGAAAACGTCTAGAAAATGAATTTTGACCTGTTTTTGGACCGCAAAACGTAGAATTTCGACGTTATCTAGAGTAACTCATAGATTTATCGCCTGAAAATTGATGTGTGGCTCAAAAATTGCAGAAAAACCCAGAATTTGTTAAGAATATCTAGGATAATGTATTTTTGACCTGTCTTTGAGCCGAAAAAACGTGGATTTTTTATTATATGTACAGTGATCGATATAGTTTTCTCAAAAACTGGAAAAATTTATAACTTCACCAAGTTTTTATCAAAATCCCTATTTTCCAGCTCAAAAGATCGGAACAAACACGCGAAACGGCAAAACTTCAAAAAGTGGACATTCAAATTTCGATCGATAATGTAGTTATTGCTGATACCAAGACGAAACAAGTCATGTACAAGTTTCCACTAGGCCGTATCTCATTTTGTGCCGACGATAAGGATGTAAGTTTTAGAAATGCAGTTATCAATACAATAAATACCCGTTATTATGCATTTTAGGACAAACGTATGTTCTCATTCATTGCTCGTGCCGAAGGTTCTGGCGCCAAGCATAGTTGCTTCGCCTTCACATCGGAAAAATTGGCGGAAGAGATCACGCTCACCATTGGCGAAGCGTTCGATTTGGCGTACAAACGATTCTTGGACAAGAATCGCAGTTCGCTGGAGAATCAGAAGCAGGTGTTCATCTTGCGTAAACGCATCGCCGAACTCGAAGCGGAGAATCAAGTGCTTGGCGAGCGACTCGCCGAATCGATACGTGCAAATCGTGGAATAATAGTGGACGCACCATCCAGCATGGCACCTGCGTTGCCACGATCACCAATGCCACAAGCGCCACCACCCAATTTGCCGCCAAGTTTGAGTGGTGGAGGTGGAGGGATTTATTCGACGCCAAAAGCGGATGATTTGTTGTCGGCGCCGCCGTTGGAAATTGCGCCAAGATTGCCACCATTGTCACCATTGGCTAATGGTAAGTATTTGAATGTTTGAAACAAAAAAAAAAACACTTTTAAACCAAATGTTTTCGCGTCTGAAAGCACGTTTCAAAATTCTACGTTTCAAAATTGCTTCAATTCATTATTTTGACGCATTTAATTCAGTGGTGAATCTTCGAAAACATATTGTCAATTCGATTTTTTTGACAGTTGAAAACTCGGTCGAAGTTATCGAAAATATTTAAAAAATTTAGAAAATATTTATTAAAAAATTTCCTGAAATCCAAAAAATTTGAAAACCGCAGTCAATTGTTTTTTAATAATGGAGAAGATTTGTTTCTCTGATTTAGAATTTAAGAATATTAAAGTGTTGGAAAATTGACCAGGCGTCTTTAAAACTTGAAATTTCATATTCAAACGTTAAATATTTTAACGCCAAAAATCCACGCGGAATTTGTATTGAATTTTGGCATTGTAAATTTTCAATTTCTGCCTTATAACATTTAGCAGATTTTTTTTTCACTTTCATAAAAAATAATTGAAGCCTCGAGAATTTTTCGAGGCCTGATTTTTTGTGCATCGTAAAAATTTATTTCATTTACTTGAATTATAAAAAATTTTCACATTTCGGTCACTTAAAAAAATACGATTTGATTTTTGAAAATACACTTTTATATTTTAACTTTACGTTTTTCTGAGTTGATATTTTTTTGAATTAGGATAGTTTTCCGCTAAAATATACGTTTCAAAATTTAATAAATTCGTAATTTCTTTCCAGAAATTCATTTTCAGCATTTCTCCCAACAGTTCAAAAAATTTAGACTGAATTTTGAATTTTTGTTCCAAAGTTGAAGTATATCATTTTTTGAAATAAAAATTTAGAAATACTTTATGTGAAATTTTAGGGTTCAAAATACAAGTGGAAAATGGGTCCATATTTTAAGCTCCAAAAATTATTACCTTATTGATTTTCAAGTTTTAACAACCACATAAACTACGAATTTTTCCAGGAACCTCCTCCTCTTCACCAACAACAACAACAACACCACCCGCCTCTTCACCCAACTCTGGCCCTGCACCAACTCATCCACCACCCAAAGTCACCCTACCACCACCGCCACCACCCGTGGCGCCACGTCGTCCAGCAGTCAACAACAATGGCGCCAAGCAACTCGAGGGCGTCAATTTCAAGACGCCTGCGGTGGCCGCTGCCGCCGCCGCCGCCGAGATTTTCGACGACGAATTTGATCCGCGAGCCGGTGAGCAACCGAAGAGCTACGACCCATTTGGCGCGGATTTCATGCCCGACAAATTGAAGACCCCGCCAAATCCAGTAGCACCACCAACATCAACATCAGGAGCTACAGTATCACCGAAAACCCCCGCTGATTACCAAGCAATGATCGATAATGTGGAGAAGCGATTGGCTGAAATGAGCCAAAGTGGGCTCGGCGAAGAGTTCGGACAGCTCGAAACCGGTGAATTGACGGGTCTTGCCGAGACGGAAAACGCATACGGAACCCCTTCGGATCGTCTAAATCCGCAAGTGATGAATTTGAAACAATAGACTATTGCGATGTATGTAGATTGATATTGATTTTTATTTTATTTTTATTGCATTTTTTGTTCTGTGTATGTGGGAAATGAAGATAATGTGCCTTTAAGGAAATGGTGCTAAATATAGTGATTGGCGTCAAATTGAACCGCCTAGATTTTATTTGATTAAAATATTTTTTTAAGAGATGTGCTCTGAAGAGCATTCCAAAATTGAAAAAAAAAGTTTTGACCAGGTTTTGATTGCATAAAATTGTTATTTAAAGTTAGGCATTTTGAGCGAAACATTGAGAGACGCAGAGAGTCAAAATTTGTGCGCAGGTCAACTTTTGAAAATCCCGTTTTATGGCGCTTAACTAGGCTCCATAAAGTTGTGTTTGCAAAATTTTTTGAAGGTCGTTTTGAGAACTTGCTGGAAAAATTGATAGAAATGTCTGAAAAAATAATTGAAGTGGGTTTACACTATTTGGAAAAGAGTTTTTATAATTATAGACGAGGATAAAAGGAAAAAGTTAGGTTACGCTGAAAAAATAGATCCTTTTTAGAGAAAAATGAGTTTTTTCTGAATATTGGAAACCTGCTGCTGAAATTATAGAACTTCAAAGACAGTTTTGATGCTCATTTTTGAATTGAGGCCTTTAGTTTTCGGAATTCCTGAAGTTTGAATATTAGAACTTCAAACAATACGCGAAATTTAAAATGTTCAACTTCGTTGCCAATTCTTTGAATAAAGTCAAAAGATTCCTGAATCTGTGTAAAGTTCCTTTGAAGTTCTGAAATTTTCACTGATATTAGAAATAATTTTTCGAATCCCAGATTTACGCTCTAATATTTTTATTTAGATAATTCTGGCACCAATTTAAGTATTTCATAACGAAATCTTATAATTTCTAAATTATTTGCGTCAGTTTTATGTTTTTTTTTAATTTAAAGGAGGAGACATTATTATTTTGATCAACGTTTTTATTCTCATTTAAATAGTCCCATTTACCAAAAAATAAGAATAATACGTCAAAAAAAACTTTAGTTCAAGAATATTTGAAAAAAAATTATTTTTAAAACATTTCATTCAATAAATTTTCAATTTTAAATTTCCACGCAACCAAGTCAAAGAATTTACCAGAAGCCTGACTGAAAAATTTTAAAACCAGAATTTTGGCTCAAGCTCCGCTCACTTTCCCGCTCCAACTCGTCTAGTCTTTCACATTGAGACAAAGTATCAAAAATTATTAAGTCGTCAATTTTCGAAATATTGATTCTTGGCGTGAAAGTTTGAATTTTATAGTTTTCACTCTATTTCTCAGAAGTCTGAAGACAATGTTTGAAATTCTGATTTCTCTCAGAATCAATGTCCAGCTTTTAAATTTTATTTTGAAATTAAAAAAAAACGCTCTGAAATACACCAAGAAAAAATTCGAAAGATTAATATCTATAGGCCAAAATCTCAACTTAAAATCTTTGAACCAGAATTTTGGCTCAGCCTCCGCCCACTTTTTTCTTCAAAAAATGCTGCAACCAAAAAATCATAAATTATTGAGTCCATCCATGACCCTCTCCAAAAATCATTTTCCCAAAGAAAACCGGCTCACTCATGTTTATGAATGGCATGAAAAGTTCAGCGAGATACCATCGAAAACGGGAGAGAGTTACTCCCAGAGAGAGACCGCAGACACAAAACTAATACGATTTACAATCAAAAAGTCAGTATTGTTGACTGTGACAAAAAATGAGGTTTCGACTACCACTATTACTATTTGTCATATTTTTAAATGTTCAACAAAGTGTTGCGCAAGTTGTGAGCAGTTTCGCGGAGCCAAGAATTTTCAAATTACCATTTTTGCAGTGTCAATGCACCACAGCGACGCCTTCTGGATTGTGCTATGATAGTCGATATCAGGCGGATACATTGGATGAGGCGATCGCGTCGTTTCCTGATTTATCATCAGGGAGTGACAGTAATCAATACAGTGCTGGATGTGTCACTAAGGAATGTTTGGATTGTCAGAAGGATTTGGTGAAGCAGTTGAAGAAGAATGGATTGTTACAACCGGATATTACGGATATACTGACGAATCAGATAAATGATACGTCGACTTGTAAGAAGTATCGATTTAGCAATAAGTCGAAAGGTATGCTAATTTTGAAAAATATCAGACTCGGGACAGTTCTGGTTTGAGCATTTGAAAAAATAATTATTAATTTTTTATGTGTTGATTTTGTTACTAAAGCCCATTAAAGTGTTAACTCATTCGGTGCATCATTAAAAACGGAAAGGGAACCTCTAGGTAAAGAGTTTTTCTATAACCAAAGTACTAGAAAAGATGGGTTGAAAAATAGAAGGGCATGCCCTTATATTAGATTAAATACGGTAATTTGAAATCAAAAGTGGAATTTAAAAAAAACCGTGAAACCGAGACCAGCCGGGTCAGATTTCAAAGAGCCGGAAAATGAAAATGTCACCCTCTCAAACAAAACAATTTTCAAACTTCAATTTTAACGCAAATTACAAAAGATCAGAGATGTCTATTGTCATGTTTTTTGTTCAAATTAAGAAAACATTCAAACGCTGAAATTCTCTGAAACCTAACAAACTGAAATTCAAGAAGATCATCAAGAATCTCACCACGATAGTGATAGCGATTCTGATGAGAGTGACGATGATGATCACAAGAAGCACAAGAAAAATCGTCGATCGAAACGACAAGTTGATAATGGTATAACTGCGAATGGAACCGATATTGTTGGTGAGTGCATTATCGATAGAGCATGTTTGCATCTACCAGTTCTGAATATCACAAAACAATTCAAATATGCTTGTTCTAGGTAGCATAAACGCGGAGTGACGTTGCATTTTTTCAGGCACCCGCTACACCATTTCCTGCACCACCAAAGGCGTCGACATCGACCAAATTGGCACAGTATCACTCTGCTCTTCTTGTTGGGTGTGGCGCCAATTGCCCGCCAACTACAAACCGCAATATGTCAACGAGCTCGTATGCGACACATCCGACAATTCTTGTCTAAGTGGTCAGTTTTTTTTCGTGTGTGTATTGGTTGATAATAGTGATGATAAGAAATTATAGGCTACGCTACATGCTCGATCGGAACTCGGACTTTTGAGGCGGTTAGGAGTGATGCGAATGGGACGACGAGTACGGTGTCATTGACAGCGGGGAGCTATTGTGAATGTCGTGTGGCGGTGAGCTTTTTTTGAAAATTTGTGAAAAATTAACATGATTTAAAAAAAAAATTTTAAACCCAAATTAAAAAAAAAACTTGAAACAACTTGATTGTTCTGGTTCAAAATCGGGGATTTTCTGAAAAAATCTTGCTCTCAAAATATTTGACGCTGAAATTTAAATTTTAATCAGTAAAAATAATTTTTAATTGTGATAGTAAAGAATGTTCGACCTTGTTTTACAAGTTTGTTGTATAGTAGCAGTAGATTTAATCCAGCCAGGTCAGTCAAAGGCAAAAAAATATATACAAATAACTCAACAAGATATGTGGCAGGGAAAATTAAGAGAACTTTTTATTTTTGTTTTTCACTTTTTTAAAATGTTATTTTATAATTTAACACGAGGCGACATAATACATTCTCATAATTAAGTTATTACTGTTTCAAAAGTTTCATATGATAATTTTAAAACGTAAAATTTTCAATAATTCAGATTTGGTCAATGTTTCATCACAGATAAAATAGTTTGGACCTTCTTATTTGAGATCATTGAAAAGAACAATATTTTAATTCAGTGTTCATCGAAAAAAAAACATGACGAACAATATTATGGTTTTTTAAATAGAGCTAGATATTGAACGCAAAACCGAAATATGTTAGGATTGTGTTTTATCTACACGCAAATATTATAATAAATTTGTGAAACGTAATATTGTTAGGTGTTCAAAAATTGAAACAACTTGATTGTTTTGGTTCGAAACCGGGATTTTTTGAAAATTTTATGCTCTTAAAATATTTGACGCTGAAATCTAAATTTTAGACAGTAAAAACATATTGTAATTGTGACAGTAAAAAATGTTCGACCTTTATTTACAAGTTTATTGTATAGTAGCATTAGATTCAATCCAACCAGGTCGTTCAACGACAAAAATATGTAGCTTAATCCGACTAGATAGCAGGGAAAAAAAGAGAACTTTAAACTTTCGCTCTGAAAAAATTTGCATTTTATTCAAAAGTAAAATATCAGTGAAATTATTTCAGTTTCAAAAACATTATATAATATTTTTGGAACTTAAATTTTCTTGGTAAGGATTGTGAAATGCATGGGCCAATTTCTCACGGTAAATAAAAGGAATCGGACTTTTTATGTCATATCGGAATTCAGGGAATGACTAGACTTCAACCCAGAAGAAATAGATTAAAACCTACAAACTATAACAAAACCGGAACTGTTATAATAAATTTGTAAAACGTAAAAGTTTCCGGTGTACGAAAAATTTGAAAAACTTGATTTTTCTCGGTTCAATATTTTTTAAAATTTTTTTCACAATAGATTCTGATCCTACTGTTCTAAAAACCACAAAATTAAAAGCTTTCCTTATAAAAACCTCTCGCTCTTGAAATATTTCAAGCTGATTTCTAAATTTTGAACAGTAAACACAGTTTCAAACTATGATAGTAAACAATTTTTGACCTTGATTTACAAGTTTGTTGTATTAGATTTGATCCAACTAAATCATTCAACGAAAAAAAAATTAGTTTTATCCGAGTAGATAGAAGGTCAAAACAAGGGAATTTTGAACTTTTGTTTTGCAAACCATGAGTGAATGAAAGTCTGATAATAAAGTGACTTCAGTTTCGAAAATTTTATATGATAGTTCCGTAAATGTTTCAATAATTCAACTTTACCCTACAAACAAAAGTTATTCGATTTTCTTTTTGCACTCCTGAATACACATATTAGGATATTCACTACTCAGAAATATTATTTAACAATTTTGAAACGTATAATATCCGGCAACTAATTTTTCACTCAACTCAAAATAAAGGAATTTAATCTCCTTGTTTTTCTTTCATTAGCATATACCGAAAAATTATGAAAAGTTCATCAAAAACCAGACAAAACAGTTATAATGAAAAAAAAGTTCCAGGATTTCAAAGTTGAAAACCCGGTTGTGCAGAATATCAAAAGTTTTGACAGTTAAAACTGAAACTTTGAGAATAATATTAATTAAGAAAGTTGGTTTTTTTCTTTCAAAATATGAGATTTAAAAACTTGAGTTGGGCGCAATAATAATTTTCCCGAGTACTAAATTTTACTACTCAGAAGTATTATTTAATAATTTTGAAACGTACATTATCCGACAGCGGTTTTTTCACCCGAAACCTTCTTGTTTTTTGAAATAAAAGTCTAGAATTCATAGATTAAAACCAGATTATGAAAATATATCTGAAAATCCCTGCAATTTTTACCAGTGAAAAAAATATTGTTTTCAAAATGAGAAAAACGAAATAGAATTGGGTGTTTTCTACAAGACACTATTATACTAAAATTGAGAAACGTGAAATTTTCGGGATTTATTAAAAATTTGTTAACATAATTCGATTCTTGGCACTTTTTGAATTTAAGAGCTGGACGAACTCTACAGACTTTATCAAAAATTCTGAACTTTTCCCTTTAAAAACCAACAAATTCCCAATTTCCAGTCCCAATCATCGATCCAACCTCTTGTCACTGGTGCTGGAATCACCGGAACCATCACCCCATTGGCCAACTCCTCACCATGACAAAAAATCAACCTTCAAGAAACATTCCACTCTTCTTCTTCTTCTCATTGTAATAAAACTTTTTTTCGTGTACGATTAGAGTACATGTATTATTATCATCAAATGGCGCCATCGAACACCCCCCTACTACTAATTGATAATATCTTTATCATTATTTTTAACATGACCACACTTTTTTTGACATTGTTCTCTGTGTTTTTCGTTTTACCGCGTTTCTTTTTCTGTTTTTTAACATTTAATTCTTTTGCTTTGTTTGATCGATATTTTATGATAACGAGGTATGCGCAGACAACCAAATTATTTTTATATTCTTTTCCTCTTTTTTTATAATAGAAAGAAAAAAAAACATTTTTTCAAAAAACTTTATTTCGCGGCAAAAGGTCTTGGCGCGACATGCAAATGTGTACTTCTCTCGGAATATATATTTTTATTTTTGAAAAATAATAATTTTTATGTTTTTAGGCCTGTAAGATCTTGTTTTCTTGATTTTTTTGTATACTTTTTATGCATGCTCAATTGTATTTCAAATTTGTTGTTTTCAGAATTATGGTTTTGGCACGGAGTGCAGTTTTCGAGGAGATTGCGCTGCTCGCAAAACAGCGAGTAATGCTGATCGATGGCGCGATGGGAACAATGATCCAAAGGGAATTTTTGGAAGAGGACGATTTTCGCGGCGAGGTGAGTTAGATCACTTTTTGATTGATAAAGTCAGCTGGGTGATAATAGCGAACGAACGAACAAAAACAAAACATTTTTTGATAGCGAAAAGTTCAAATTTTGGTCGGAAAGAAAAACATGAGGAATTCATGCTTTGTGAAGGGAAAGTTCGTCAAAAGCAGACAAATGAGTTTGAAGACAAAGTTTATAATCTTCAAAAAATATATGATAACAGAAAGGCGGTGTGTTCTATGGTTTATAAAAAGAGACGGTCAAGGTTTATCTTTCGGAATAAAAAACTAATTGAAAATTTCGAATTTCCAGAAAAGTTCAGTTAAAACGAAAATCGAAGCCTCAGGAAATGAGGGGTTTTTCAGAATCTATTTGACCTGAAATTTTACGTTTCAATATTTATATAATACTGTTGTGAGGCTAACATTCGATAATATCCAAACGGTTACGTGAGATATTAGCTGCCGGATATTTAACATTTCAAAATTGTTAGATAATTTCTGTTAGTAGTAAATTATTGAGGACTGAATATCATTTTTGCGCAATATTACAACTAAATCAAATTTTCATATATATTCTTTCCTTTTGAAAACAGAAACCAACTTCTAAGTTCTTTTAAAAAAATTATTCCTTGTTCTAAGAGATAATCTAGTGTTTACAGTATGAAATCTAACATTTGAACCATAAATATTTCTCTGATATTTTGAACAACCGGGTTTTTAATTTTTGAATCGAAGGAACTTTCCGTTCTGATTCATTGGGTCTTAGAAACATGTATTTATTATAGTCTGTAGGTTCTAATCTAGAGCTACTGGGTTGAACTCTAGTATTTCTAAGCCAAATTTTAGAATTTCTAATTTCCGATCTGATATAAGTGGGCCCATTTTCTTTTGTTTATAGTGCAAATGTGAATTACGTTTCAAAATCATCTTTTAACAGTTTTGAAACTGTAATAACTTTAATATTTGTCGAATTCTCTTATTTTGACCTGCTATTCCGTCGGATTAAACCACATCTAGGGTGGTTTCATAGCTTGAAAAAAATCGAGTTTACTCTGCCAGAACCCCTCAATGAAAGAAAACAATAAGTTTTTCGAAATCAAAAAAATGCTCATTAAAAATCGTATATTACTGAAAAAAAAAACCGCGAATTAAAAATTGCATTGACTTTTCCGATAATAAAGCAAATTTCTAGATTCCGAAAAAAAAATATAGTGCAAATATCAATTGATGACCACCTATATTTTTTCATGATTAGTTCAAAACATTTTTCTCAAAATGAAATTTCAAGTTCGCGGCTTTTTGCAGTAAGATAGGTAGTATTTCTAGGTCTTAAAAAACACATTCTTGTGAAAAGTTAAAAAAATTTCACCGGGTTCTTTTTTTGAACTCTGTAAATGTTCGGTTACAAAATTTCTATATTATAATTTCCATATGAAAGAAACAATCCTCTCATTTTTTTCCCAATCTCAAAGTACATTAATTTACAGCTTCTAAAAACCCACACCAAGCCGCTGAAAGGAAATAACGACCTGCTCTCGTTGACTCGACCCGACATCATCTACAAAATTCACAAACTCTACCTCGAAGCCGGCGCTGATTTCATCGAAACCAACACCTTCTCCGGTACGACTATTGCGCAAGCCGATTATGCCTGCGAACATCTTGTCCACGACATCAACTTCGAATCGGCGAAAGTGGCGAAAAAAGCTTGTGAAGATGTAGGAGCAGCTACAGGTATGGGAAATTTTGTTTCATTTTTTGTCGGAATCAGTGTTGAATTGTTTCTGACAACCAGGTAGACGTCGATATGTGTGTGGTGCGATTGGACCGACTAACAAGACGCTGTCGATTTCGCCGTCTGTTGAGAAACCCGACTTCAGGAACGTCAGTGAGTTTTAAAAATGGGGGAAAGAAAAGTTTGAGCGGATTTTGAAAGAGACAAAAGAAGGGTTCGCCTGAGGATTAAAAAAAAACCACAATTTTCAAAAATCTGATTGCCGAAACTTTTGATTCCATATGGAAAGTTGGAAACAAACATTTTCGAGCAGGCAAAAAATTGATTATGAACTGTTCTGAAAATACGAATTCTGAAGTCCCAAAAAAGTACCCAAATAGGTTTCCAGATTCTGTAAGAACGCTGAAATGGTTTCAAGAAATCATAAATAACATTTTTTCTTACGAACAGACCTTGTCTATATACGCTTCAAAACAAAACTATATTCAAATTGAAACTAGAAAATTAATCCTACATCTTCATGAATTTTAATGTAACTATTGTAACAACTTTCTGAAGCGCTTGAACGTTCATTTCATTACACTAAAAATTGAAGCATAGAGAATGATGAGATTGCATTCTCCAAAACAAAATTCTAATTTTTTCGCGAAAATAACTTTGAAAAGTTAGGACTAGCTTTTAAATGACAAAAATAACGTCGCTTTGATGTAAACACCCATAAACTGCCAATTTCCTTTATAAAAATTGATAAAATGTCCAAATTGTTATATTAAACTGACTAAATTCTTCCAAAACTAGTTTTAATAAACCTCGCGTGTATACGTTTCAATACAAATGTATATCGAGTCATTAACTAGAAGAGAATTATGCAGAGCTGTCGAAATGGGAAAAATGTGGGCTCCAGATAGCCCAGATAGAAGTTTGAATTTTGAGTCTGAGAACGCTTATAGATTTTTGTAGTTTTGAGAACTCGAAAAAATCGCAGAAAATAGTTGCGGTTACTATCCGGGCTACAACCAGAGCTGTCGAAATGGGAAAAATGTGGGCTCCAGATAGCCCAGATGGAAATGCCCATTCCATCCCATCCCACTTCGAGAAATGACCAGATAAACTGGGGTGGGCTGGGCTTTCCCAGTTGGGAAATTTTTTTTGTAAATTTTCGAAAAAGTTCACGTTTGTATTTCTTTTTCTGACGTATTTGTCGTTTTTTGTTCATTTCATTAAAAAAAATCAGTGTTTTTTAAGAAATGAAAGAAAAAAGAAAGCCCACCTGGGCTCCCATGATATGGTAATGTTTATTTGGAATTTCCCACGTGATAAAATTTACTCATTCTTCCCAGTTAATCTGGGAAGCCCATCTGGGGTACATTCCATTTCAACAGCTCTGGAATTATGGCTTTCTTGTGAGTTTGGCGTAAAATTATTTATTTACATTTTTGAATTCCGTATAATTGTTTCTTAATTTTGAGAAATGTATTAATGATTTTCAAAAAGATCCAAAATCAGTTTCAAAAATTCCAAAAGCCACAGAAAATTCGTTCATCTCAATATTATTTAAGAATTTTTAGATAACAATTCCAGTTCGATACATCCACAAATTCAAAAAGATTTCGATCAACTGGCTCTCAAGAACTAGTCAGAGCCTTTTCCTGCATAGGATGAGCCAAATTAGGACCGATAATATGTGATATGTGATATCTCATGTCAAATAGAATTTCACACAAATTTGCTGAATCAGGTTACCAAGGCTCGAATAACTCATAAAACGTTTTCTTTTATTGAAGGATTTCAAAAAAACAACCCATTATTTTTTATCATTTTTCAAATTGATTTTCACAAGGATAATCTACGTTTCAAAAATTTTAAAAATAAATTTCGAAATTTCCGAAAACAGTTCCATTTCAATAAATCCTGAGTTTCAGAAAAATAGAAAGCATCGCCCAATTCAGTCTTTCAAGAATTATTCAAAGCCTTTTCTTCGTGTCCAAAGTTTTCTATCAGAATTTCAACAAAAAAACCAGTGTAAAAATTGGTTCTCATGTATTGAATGAGCCAAATTAGGATCGGTATTACGCGATGTTGTGATTAATAAATTTTTTCTGTCTTTAAATAGAATTTTGCAGAAAATTGATAGTAGTCAGAATAAGGTTCCCTAATTCGGATGCATCATGAAACGTTTTATTTTTCAGAATGATTTCAAAAATCATCCCAATATTATTTGACCATTTTTAAAAATGATTTTCACAAGGCTTGTTAATCTACGTTTCAAACATTTTTTAAATAAATTTCGAAATTTCATAGAGCAGTTCCATTTCTATAAATCCGGATTCGAAAAAAAAGAAAACATCACCCAATTCAGGCTTTCAATAATTATTTAAAGCCTTTTCTTCGTGTCCAAAGTTTACTATCAGTATTTTCAAAAAATTACTGTATGAAATTGGTTCTCGTGTATTGGATGAGCCAAATTAGGATCGGTATTACGCGATGTTGTTATAAACTTCTTTTATCTAACGCCAAATAGAAATTCACAAAAATTTGATAGTCAGAATCAGGTTCCCCCAGTTCGAATACCTCATGAAACTTTATTTTCAGAATGATTTCAAAAATTCCTCCCAATAATGTTTCACCATTTTTCAAGATGATTTTCACAATACTTGCTAATCTACGTTTCAAACATTTTTTAAATAAATTTTGAAATTTCCGAAAACAGTTCCATTTCAATAAATCCTCAGTTTCAGAAAAATAGAAAGCATCGCCCAATTCAGCCTTTCAAGAATTATTCAAAGCCTTTTCTTCGTGTCCAAAGTTTACTATCAGTATTTTCAAAAAATTACTGTATGAAATTGGTTCTCGTGTATTGGATGAGCCAGATTAGGATCGGTATTACGCGATGTTGTGATAAACTTCTTTTATCTAACGCCAAATAGAAATTCACAAAAATTTGATAGTCAGAATCAGGTTCCCTGAGTTCGAATACCTCATAAAACTTTATTTGCAGAATTATTTTAAAAATTCCTCCCAATAATGTTTCACCATTTTTCAAGATGATTTTCACAATACTTGCTAATCTACGTTTCAAACATTTTTTAAATAAATTTTGAAATTTCCGAAAACAGTTCCATTTCAATAAACCCTCAGTTTCAGAAAAATAGAAAGCATCGCCCAATTCAGCCTTTCAAAAATTATTCAAAGCCTTTTCTTCGTGTCCAAAGTTTTCTATCAGAATTTCAACAAAAAAAACCAGTGTAAAAATTGGATTGAGCCAAATAAGGATCGGTATTACGCGATTTTGTGATAAACTTCTTTTATCTCACGCCAAATAGAAATTCACAAAAATTTGATAATCAGAATCAGGTTCCCTGAGTTCGAATACCTCATAAAACTTTATTTGCAGAATTATTTTAAAAATTCCTCCCAAACATTGTTCCACCATTTTTCAAAATGATTTTCACAATACTTGCTAATCTACGTTTCAAACATTTTTAAAATAAATTTCGAAATTTCAGAGAGCAGTTCCATCTCAATGAATCCACAGTTTCGGAAAAATAGAAAAAATTACCGAATTCAGGCTTCCAAGAATTATTTAAAGCCTTTTCTTCGTGTCTAAAGTTTTCTATCAGAATTTAAAAAAAAACAGTGTAAAAATTGGTTTTCATGTACTGAATGAGCCAAATCAGAATCGGTATTACGATGTTGTGATTTATTTCTTTTTTCTCTCCTCAAATAGAATTTCACAGAAATTTGATAGTCATAATCAGGTTGCCTGAGTTTGAATACCTCATAAACTTTTTCTTCTTCAAAACGATTTAAAACATCCCAATATTGTTTGACCATTTTTTTAAATGATTTTCACAAGGCTTGTTAATCTACGTTTCAACTATTTTTCAACATCAATCTAAAAATTACTGAAAGTAGTTCTCTCATAACTTTTTAATGATCAACTCGAAAAAAAAATACCGAAAACATCACATAATTTTAAAAGCCGAAAGCCATAATGTTTCTCAAAGTATTGTAGAAAGTTAATTTATATTTTTTGAAACATTAGATATGATAAACCTCGCTGATGTACGTTCCAACTCTATTTTTTACTAATCTGGAAATGTAAAAAAAATAACTCGCTGATTGAGAGAATTGGAAACAAAAAGCTTTGAATGAAATATAAGATTTTCACAAATTATGTATTGCTTCCAATAGTCCGGCATATTTTCAGAGAGGCATCTCGAAATTATTTGACTATTTTTTAAACTGATTGTTACGTTTCAACAATAATATTAATATCAAAAATGTTTCGACTGGTCTATTATGAATCTATAGGATGTACCAACTTTAACTATATTGAAAATGTCGGAAAAAAAAACTATTCTTGAGAAAATTAGAAAAAATTCAAATAAAGAAATTATTTAATATTGAACAAAATTGGCCACGGTCAAGTTAGAAAATTTGCCGAATATTACTTACCGAATATTACTTTGTTAACTATCTGATGTAATGTTTGTAACATTATGTAACAGTTTCAACCGATTTTCACAAAAATTTCTGATGTACGTTTCAACATAATTTTATCTCATGAAATCGCATGAAACCAGCAATTGATCAACCATACATTGTTTCTAGAAAATCAAAAAAAAAAAAACGTATTGGAATCATCATTCAATTCATCATATTTTCAGCCTTCCAAGAACTAGTCAAAGCCTATGGTGATCAAGCTCGCTCCCTTCTCGAAGGAGGCGTTGATGTTCTTCTCGTCGAAACTGTCTTCGACTCGGCCAACGCCAAAGCCGCCCTCTTCGCCATTCGATCGCTATTCGAAGATGAAGGCATCATGGAAGTGCCCGTGTTCCTTTCTGGAACCATTGTCGACATGTCCGGTCGAACACTCTCCGGACAGACTGGTGAAGCTTTCTTGGTGTCGACTCGTCAAGGATTGCCAACTGCGGTTGGGTTGAATTGCGCCCTAGGTGCCAAAGATATGCGCCAATTTATTGAGAATATGTCGAATTGGTCAGACACCCTTATCCTATGTTACCCCAATGCTGGACTTCCTAACGCTCTTGGTGGATATGATGAAACACCGGAAGAGATGGCTGAAGTATTAGGCGAATTCGCTCGCGACGGACTGGTCAATATCATTGGTGGATGTTGTGGAACCACCCCCGACCACATTGCCGCCATGTACAAAGCGGTTGAGGGTGTGACGCCAAGAGTGCCACCAAGTGACCCGCATGCTGGAAAAATGTTGTTGTCCGGATTGGAGCCGGGAATTGTGGGACCGGAGACGAATTTTGTGAACATTGGGGAGAGATGTAATGTGGCTGGGTCGAGAAAGTTTTGCAATTTGATCAAGAATGAGAATTATGATGTGAGTTTTCTTGGAGAATTTTGTTTTTTATTTGTAAAAATAACATATTTGTTGGATTTCTTAAATTCACAACCTTTGTGGAAAAAAATAGATTTTTGATATTTGACCACAAGTTATCCCTAATTAAATTCTAGAAAAATTAATTTAAATTTTTGAGATGTCAGGTTTTAAAATTCAAATATACTAACATCTAAATTTCAAAGCTACTTATCTGAATTCTTAAATTTTGAAGTTTTAGGTTAAAACTTTAAAACACAATTTACCCGGATTTCAAAGTTTTAAATTTTAGCACTAAAATAAACTTTTGATATGCAGAAAAATTCAAAGTAATTTAGAATTTCATTTTCTCGTAAAATAGCTTCAGAAAATCTTTTTAAAGTGTTAGCGAGAATCGGATTTCTCAAACTACATTTAAAAGTAGAATTTATTGATTTTTTAAAAGTCCTAAATCAATGCAACCATCTTCAGGCTGCCATCGACATTGCACGTGTTCAAGTCGAAAACGGTGCTCAAATCCTCGACGTTAACATGGATGAAGGTCTTCTCGACGGCCCATACGCTATGGCCAAATTCCTGCGGCTCATCTCTTCGGAACCCGACGTCGCCAAAATTCCTGTCTGCATCGATTCGTCTGATTTCAATGTTATTATTGCTGGTCTCGAAGCGACACAAGGAAAATGTGTGGTTAATTCGATTTCATTGAAAGAAGGAGAGGAGAAATTCAAAGAGCGGGTAAGTCTCTTACAGTACTTCTAAACAACCTGCACATTTTGATGGTGAGTTTGATTTGCAGGTTTTTTAAAGTACTGTTGATTTTTGATCATCTGAAAATGCAATATTTAAGAAGAATCACGTATATAAAATTTATGGCTTTATACCAAAATAGTGGTCCAGAAAAAAAATTTCGGGACCCTTATTTTTCCTGACGGACCCATCATTTTTTTCGGGACCACTATTTTGGTATAGAGGCAAATTTATTAAAGCTATTTTAAGACTGATTTTCTAAAAAATTTCGTAGTTTAATGCAAGATTTATTGAAAAAATTTAAGAGAAAACGTCCTGAAAATGACTGAATATAAAAATCCAATCATAAACTACTACTTCTTTCAGGCTCGAATCGTCAAACGTTACGGAGCTGCTGTCGTATGTATGGCATTCGACGAAGAAGGTCAAGCCGCCGAAACCGATCCAAAATATCAAATCTGCGAAAGAAGTTATCGAATTCTCACCGAAGAAGTCGGCTTCAATCCCAATGACATCATCTTCGACGCCAATATTTTGACAATCGGAACAGGAATGGAAGAACACGCCAACTACGGAATGTATTTCATTGAGGCGACACGGATGATTCGTGAAAACTTGCCGGGAGCACACGTGTCGGGTGGAGTTTCGAATATCTCGTTCTCGTTTAGAGGAATGGAGGTAAGACATTGGATTCTCTGAATGGAATTAATGAGTCTCCAGAAGTTAGAAGTTGAGTATGAGTACTTCTGTACTTTTCGTAATCCTCCGAAAAAAAATAGATTCTAGTTTTTCAGTTTAATTCTAGAGTACAATAATCAGAATCTTGTAGAAACCCAATTGTAAATGATTCTGTAATTTCTAGTCAATTTCTGGAATTTTTAGATTTGTCAATTCAGTTTGTCTGAAATGTCTGGAAAATTTACAAATTTTTTAGCCATCTTCTGAAAAAAAATCTGAATAAAATCCACTTTTGAAACCTCCAGGTTTTTTTGTTTATTTAACTATTAAAAAAGGAGAACATTCTAAAGTTTTCACAGAATCACGGTATGCCTCGTAATTCCCATTTAACAATTCAGAATATTCTCGAAATGGATCTGAAAAGAATCTGGAACCTTTAGAACTTTCGCAGTTTTTTTTTTGGATAATATCTGTTGAATCTTAGAGGGACTAAATTTCTGAAATTGTCAGAAGGTTTCAGGATATTCAGAATCTCACAAAGTTTCAGTTAACTTCTGGAAAAAAATGGATTCCAAACAAAGTCTGTAAACTCTAGAATTATTTGAATACCTTACAAAAAGGTTTCAAAAGCAGCTAATAAAAACTTCTTCTAATGTTTTAAGAAGTTTTAAGAAATTTAAAATATTTCACTGAAGATCATAAGCGCTGAAATTCTCTCAATTCTCTCTCTCCGAAACCACAACAAAATCAAAAAATTGCATCAGCTGATCGAAACTTATGTACCAACCTAATACAAAACGAATATTTCATGATATTCAGAGTTTAGAATACTGAAGTTAACCTGACCCTTAAATTTTTTTTCAACATCTCCCAAATTCCAGGCAATTCGAGAAGCTATGCACTCAGTCTTCCTTTTCTACGCAATCAAAGCTGGAATGGACATGGGAATCGTCAATGCTGGTGCTCTTCCGTTGTACGAAGATATTGAGAAAGGACTCCTGAAGCTGCTCGAAGATTTGCTTTTC
Organism: Caenorhabditis sp. 38 MB-2015; assembly: GCA_900536415.3. Taxonomy (NCBI): domain Eukaryota; kingdom Metazoa; phylum Nematoda; class Chromadorea; order Rhabditida; family Rhabditidae; genus Caenorhabditis; species Caenorhabditis quiockensis. Next base: position 75,057 of record LR548898.1, read on the forward strand.
AATCGTGACCCAGATGCTACTGAAAAATTGTTAGTAGCTGCTCAAGAGATGAAAAAAGATGGCAAAAAGGCCGATACGAAGACTGACGAATGGCGAGAGACGAGTGTCGAAGAACGTCTGAAATACGCATTGGTGAAGGGGGTTGACGCATACGTGGTGGCGGATACGGAAGAGGCGCGACAAAACCAGGAGAAATATCCGCGACCGTTGAATGTTATCGAAAGACCGTTGATGGATGGAATGGCGGTGGTTGGTGAATTGTTTGGTGCCGGAAAAATGTTCTTGCCACAAGTTATTAAGTCGGCCAGAGTTATGAAGAAGGCTGTCGCGCATTTGTTGCCATTTATGGATAAAGAAAGGGAGGAGAATATTGCGGAGATGGGATTGGAGGCGGATGAGGTGAGAATCAAGAAGATTTTGAAATTTGAACGAAGTGGATACTTACTGAGCAATCTTTTTACTACACATAAATTTTATTTTTTTAATTTGAAACGTACAATGTCCGACAAATTAAAAGATGAATGTTTTAGTTATTTTTTTTTCAAATTTACGCACCCAAATTCAGATGTTCAATTTATTTTTCTTCAATTTTGGATTCAGAGCCAATAAATTTGACCATAATAAATTGCTTGGCTGGAATTTTTGAAGCCAAATTGAAGTTTTTGTCTTAGACCGTAAGTTTTCAGACGAATTTAACTGATTAAACGATTTCTTTTTGAAAATTGCTTGTTCGATGAAAAAGGAGTATCTTTAAATTTTCTAAATAAATATAATAAATTACCCTTGATTCCTGAACGGACTGAAAGAAAGCTTGGTACGGCTTGTAAAATCGTTTTTTTTAAGTGAAATACAGAAAAAATGTTTCTATCAAAGTTGGCTTTTAAATACCTGAAAATATTATTTCTTTCAGAGTCCTTACCAAGGAACCGTTGTCATTGCCACAGTCAAAGGAGATGTCCACGACATTGGCAAAAACATTGTCTCCGTCGTGCTCGGTTGCAACAACTTCAAAGTGGTGGATCTTGGTGTAATGACACCATGTGAAAACATCATCAAAGCGGCCATCGAAGAGAAAGCCGATTTCATCGGTCTCTCGGGTCTCATCACACCATCGCTCGATGAAATGGTGCATGTGGCGAAGGAGATGAATCGACACGGACTGAAGATTCCGTTGTTGATTGGTGGAGCGACGACGTCGAAGACGCATACCGCTGTCAAAATCGCGCCGAGATATCCGCAACCAGTTGTGCATTGTTTGGATGCGTCAAAGTCGGTGGTTGTGTGTGCGGCGTTGTGCGATCAAACGGTTCGCGACGCGTTTTTGACTGATTTGAATGAGGAATATGAAGATGTGAGTTCTATTATGATGAGAGAAAATATGCGATTCGCTATCATAGGGATACTGGAGCTGTAATTTCAACTTTCAGCATATATCCAGAAGTAGAATTTTCTGTGAAAATCATTTCGCCGGGTATTTTTTCACTCGTAATGGTCGATTTTAAATGAAAATACGCTGAAATTTATTGTAGATCCAGAAAATATCAGGTTATCAATAGAAAACATTATATCTATTAAATTTTGACGTCTGTTAGAGTATCCCGGACAACCTTTTTATGGTACTGAACATACATAAAAAGGATGGGGACCTGGTGTTCGGTAGGGTTCTAACATTTTTTAAATTTTTTGGTCGGTATGGTTCTAACTCTTGAAAAATGAAAATGTTTGATGTTACAGAGCACGGTGAAAAATTAGGAAAGCTCAACTATCATCAACATTCAGACCTTTGTACCCCACCGAAATCATCTGTATACGCGTTTTGAAGTAATTTTCGGCATTTACAGTAGTCCACACCCCGTTAAAGAAAACCATGTAATCTAAAATTTGTCGTGCGTATGTGTGGCACCTAGTAGACTTCATTAAAACAGTCAGAAGAGATATCATTTCAACATTCAGACCTTTATACCCCACCGAAATTATGTAAACACCCATTTTAAGGTCATTTTCACCATCCCCGACCTATAATTTTTCCAGTTGGAGTCTATTTGGCTCATCCGATAGTGATTACTCATTATTTGACATGCACTACTGAAATAGTATAGTGAATTTCGAAATCAGCGACTTCATGATCAGATACCCCCCCCCCCCCCC